>LR746264.1:3914377-4236877 GCA_902729315.2 Spirodela intermedia
ACTGGAGTCTTTGACTTCGTCTGGGTGCAGTTCTACAATAACCCACCGTGCCAGTACTCGAACGGGGACACCAGCAGGCTCAGGACGGCATGGTCAAACAACTGGGCCAACATCCCCACCGGCAAGGTGTTCCTGGGGCTTCCCGCTGCCCCCGCGGCTGCAGGCAGCGGCTTCCTCCCGCCCCAGGTGCTGATCTCCCAGGTTCTTCCAGCGATCAAATCTTCTCCCAAGTACGGGGGTATAATGCTGTGGAACAAGCTGTTCGACGACGTTACCGGATACAGTAACGCCGTCAAGGGCAGCGTTTGACGAGGGGGGAAACGACGGGATCTTCCCCTCTTTAAGATTAAATCTAGTGAGGAGCCAGGGGATGGAACTTGCGACCGCGTCAACAGCGTACCGGCCGGAGCCCATTTAGGAGCGGTTTTCTCTATTATTAAGTCCGTCTTTTGTGTTGTTTATGAACTCTATAAATAATCTCCTAATCTTATTATGTAGGCAGAGAATAATTTTCGAGAAAGGCTTTCCTGTTTGTTACTCCGTGATGGAGAGGCTGTGAAGGCCGTGCATCACCGCTCCGTGAGAGAAAGATCGAGAGACCATCATCTATCTTCTCTCCTCCTACCTTCGCCACCCACACTTTATTCAATCTCCGCCGCCGCCTCACCCTTTCTTCCCTCCTCACCATCACCATTCGCTGACACCATTTCAACCTCCTATCAATACCTTACGACGTCTTCGTTATTATCTCTGCGTCTTAACGCCTAACCCTTTATCTCCACAACCGCTGCCAACCTCACACCTTAACCACCATCAGCCCAAACTCCGCCTACATCCGTTCCACTCATCCTGCTGTCTCTCCGTTCCCTCCGCCTTGCACGACTCAGTCATGTTTTTCCTCCCTTTATTATTGTCAGTCAGTTAAGCTTAAGTCCTGGTTCACTGAAACGAATCGCTGGACTGAGTCAGAGGCTATTGATCATCGAGGAAGACAGCCAACTATCCGCCAAGCAACATTCAGCTTCTGCCCTCAAGCCATCATCAAACCGTCGTCTGCTTCCGCATCAGGGTTATTTCTAAACTCTCTATCTTTCCATTTATGAGCTATTTGTTCTTCTAGTATATTTTCTTGCAATATTGTTGCGGAGTGATCCTAGATAGGTTCCCTGAAGATATAGTTGGTGGATAGAGTAAGAGAGAGAACCCACTTGATTCGTACAATTCAATTTATTGACTGTAGTAGCACCCTAATCTCTATGAATTCTTTAATTGCGTCGATCCAATCCTTTCCAATTCTTGCGGGATTACTCGGATCTAACTTATTTAATCCCTCTAGATTTCATAAGTCTGCTGTGAGAGTCATGAATAGTTTGTTAGTCTAAGTTAATAAAGTCTGTCATCATTTTGTCCCACAACAAAATCCTAGCACGAACGGATGAGTCGCATCGCCACGCTAATAATCAAGTCGTGGAAGGAGTGTTAGTACTTATTATGGAAATAAAGCATAGTTTGTTAGTACTTTACCTGTCTGGGACGATGCCAACACATCCCAAGTCTGTGTCTCTCTTTCTCTCTCTCTCTCTCTCTCTCTCTCTCTCTCTCTCTCTCTCTCTCTCTCTCGCTTGCTCGCTCGTTGTACCAATCTGCACAATGGATCAGACTGCGTTAGTTATCAATCTGCGGTCGGCTAGTATGGGACTGAGTTCCCGACCAACCTGGTCCATTGACACTTCAGAGCATTACTGAACTTTTGTGACCGGCTTTAATAGTAAGAAATTACGATGCCTGATAATGATGAGATCAATACTTTCATTCACTCACTTTAAAGGCATTTACTATCAGAGATGGCCTTAATATTAACTCGCATCATTTTCTGTTATCATAATCTATTTACTCATATTTTAAGAAATTGATCTAGAAGAATAGCGTTTTCTATCAGAGATGGCCTTAAAATCTTAAGAAATTTTAAGAACATTATACCGGAACCGAGCTATTGCTCTTATTCTAGAAGAATAGCGTTTTCCTTCATTGTACGTAACCTTTTTGTATAAATGGGTCATTTAACGAAGTTTAGAATGGAATAAGCATGTTTTCTTATGGAAGGTTTACTTTCGCCGTAATCATCAAGGTTCTTAACAGCTCGCCTTATCGTTCAAGCTCACATTTGTGTGAACGTCGTAATGGGTGCGCGCGGTCCAAGAGCCTCCATCATTGTTATCAAAATGTTCGAGTTATTGGGCCTTCTATCTAGATATCAGTTCGCAAAAAACTGAGTACGACCATCCTTAGACTCGCTCATCTAATTATAGAAACTACTAGTATGCGATGACTATCATACATTCATGTCCCACCTCTATTTCATTATACCTAGTTTCATTCTTGTAGACTTTGACTTATTCCTGAAAATTTTCCACAACTAAGTTGATAGGATATTATATGAATATTGGTATCTTCCTAGCAATGGCCAGATAACATCATGAACGTTGCAATTTTTTTAAGAACCTGACCTCAGCAGATTCAAAACACGTCATGGATTGTTTAACAACGATAAAGGTAATAAAAGCTTGAATAATTTATAAATAAGTTAAAATTTAATCTCCACAAATTAAGAAAAACATAAATATTTTCATACAATAATCCTATTTCTATATAAGGTATAATAATCCACGTGACATGTGCATTGCCCTATTAAATTTATAAATACGTCAAAGAACTAAGATCCACAAAGGAAAGAAAACATAAATATATTTGCATTGTAATCTTATTTCTATATGAGTATAATAATATTAGGTGAAATGTCTATTTTCTCATCAACTAAGGAACATTTACCAAACTTTTTAGCTTCTTTTGCCAAGTAGATTGTTATTTCTTTCCTAAGCCCAAAGTAAGCAGTCAGGGATAAGTATAATATTTCATTTGTTTGAGTATTAAATCAATAATATTTTGATAATAAAAGCCACACATAAGACTAATTAGAGGTTCGAATTGTGCTTATTAATTATAATGCTTGAAAAATGAATATATTGTTTTATACAGGAATATGAATATAATTAAATATAATTCATGTTAAATTAAAGTTCGTGCTTTTAAATATTCGAATAAGAATTTGAGGAATACGTTGGAGTCTCATAGTGTTGAATTCTGGAATTATATCCCTCAAAAATATTAATTTACATATCGATGTAGAATTATTCATATTTACATAAATTAAAATAATAGGAAATTAGTGATTAGTGCATCACGCAATGATAATCCTTACTGAAAATATGATTTTGATAGCTTACCCCATCTACTAGATGTTCGTGATTTTAAATCATTACTTTTTATTATTCTTGATATCAGATTAATTGACTGAATTCAAACCATTCATACTACCGCACATGATTTTATAAATATTAATGAAAATTATTTCAAAAATAATTTGAACAATCATATTTTCCCTCTGCTATGATATTATATATTGAGATCAGGAATTCATGCGTCTATTTAAATTTTTTATTTATCTGAGGTAAATCATATAATTTTTGAATGAGCAATCGTATCTTCATTTGAGGCTATATTATTACTTCTATTTCAATTATAGCAGACTACTACCATAGCTCCCCAAAACCTTCAACAAGAACTCCGTCTTTAAAGGCTTAAACTTTATTTTCCTTCATTCTTCTCATTGATTTCTTGATCTTTCTCTTCGTCCCTTCCTACTCGGATGTGAGTGGCATGGAGGATAGTGTTCTTCTTCTCTTTGTTGGGAAGAAGATCAAGAACATCAATCTAAATAAAAGGAATCGTCCTTGTTCTTCTCCTCTTCAAGTTTTCTCTCAATCAATTGTCCAAGAAGAAGATGGAGATTAGAGTTAGGGTTAGGGCGAGATGGTAGTTTTTATATTTTGTTTATCTTCTTATTGGGCTGAGAAAAGTGCCATGAATAAAATGGACCGATTGCTCTAGTTATCCTGGATCCAATTCGCACTCTTTAGTTTTAGGCTTCATAAAAATTTTATTTCTCAAGGGTATTGCACACATCAATTCTAAGCACCCAAATGTCCTCATTTAATATAATTATGTAAATACATAGAATCACATTTATGTCTTTTCATATTCATGGAAATGTCTCATCTATTTTCAAATTGCTATGATTAGAATCAAGACATTTAAATATTAAATTAATCACTTAATTTATAGAACTTGATAATGAAAATTTAGGGAAATTACTACTTTTTTCAAAGAAAAAATCATCTTTATAATATATTTCGTATTTTAAAATATAGATTTTTGGTATTTTGATCTCACAAGCTGTAATTTACTAGCAAACCGTTATAGATTTGGCCTTTGGGGGTATAAAAATATATAAACATGTGTAAGGGCTTTGTGGATATTTAAATCTCGGAGGTATTTTCTTTATACTTCACTACAGGAAAGAAATATTTAGTTAGCTTAGACCTTCTACCCTCGTCTGCAGCCCTTCCGACCCTCTGCTGCAAATGCAAGCGGTTCTCGCGGAAGCTCCCTGCAGTTTCGGCCGCATCCGTCAGTAAGAACTCGAAAGCGACGAACCCTAGTTTGTGTTTATCGTCGCCCAGAAGGAATCCTTCCGACTTCCGACTCCCAGGTTTCAGCTGAAGTCACTAGGGTTCGAGGGCTGGTAATTCATGTCGAAGAGGAAATTCGGATTCGAAGGCTTCGGCATCAGCCGGCCCGCCACCTACAGCTTCGAGCGCTCCCAGGCTCCGCAGCGCCTCTACGTACCTCCCTCCTCCCGCGGCGGTGGCGTTCATGACAACTACGAGGACAACGATGTTGACGAGATTGAATACGAGTCCGATGGCGCCGAGGGCCATCCGTCGAAGAGTGGGGGTGCGGACGATGGCGAGATCGATCCCCTAGATGCGTTTATGCAGGGAATTCAGGAGGAGATGCAGCGGGCGCCTTCGACCTCCGTCGATGATAAGAAGGACAAGGGAGACAGATTCCATGAGGACGAGGATGATCCCATGGATAGCTTTCTGAGAGCAAAGAAGGACGTTGGTCTGACCCTGGCCTCGGATGCCCTGCACGCGGGGTACGATTCAGACGAGGAGGTGTACGCTGCGGCTAAGGCTGTAGATGCCGGGATGATAGAGTACGACTCTGATGACAACCCGGTGGTTTTAGACAAGAAAAAAATCGAGCCTATACCGGCCCTGGATCATAGCAGTATCGATTATGAATCGTTCAACAAGGACTTTTATGACGAAAAGCCCTCCATATCAGGTACTTATTAAAAAGAACAATATTTTTACCTGTACTTTTTTGGACCAATCGGTTAAGTAGTTCATAAATTCCGTCCTGCTAGATAAATGTGATTTTCTGTTATTTCTTACGACTCAGCACTAAGGGTTAAACCAAAATCTTCGAGATCGTGTAAACAATTAATGTGTGGAGCTTCAGTGAATCAGCTTACGATGTGTAATGGGAAGAGAAACAGGCTGCGAAAACTTACTTTTCTGAATGGGCTCCAGTTTTTTATTTTTAGTGGGAATAATTTGCATTCCCTGAATCGATTGCTTTATCCCACTTTACAAGGCTGCTGAGATGAAAAGCATGTTTATATCTAATGTCCTTCAACCATTGTTGTTGCTGCTAAAATGGACATTACATGTGTGGCAATAGCTTGTCCAAAAGGATTCAAAGGTTTTGGAAGTGAGTTGCCAGATAACGTTATGATTTACTGACTCTAGGTTTACTCTTTTTTTTTAGAACATTAATTTGTGCTACACTTGGGTATGACAATAGATATTTGGACAGAGTGATTGGGAAAAAAAATATAGGATTTCTAGAAGTTACCTGCTGAAGAAGTTTATGGCTTTCCAATGCTGGGCCAACTAGCTGAGGACTTCTAATAGTATTCGCAAATGTAGCTCCCCCGAGATAAAATATTTCCTTATTGGAGAACCAGGTTGCATATAACAGTTTGGCCCATTGTTCCTAGGTCAAAGATAATGCGACTCATTATTTTTAACAAGAACGTTAATTTTTTTCCTCAATTGGGGGGCAAAGTAACAATCTTTAAAAACAGAAATATTCTATGGTGAACGGTGTTAACTGTTCTCACAAGGAGAAACTTCATGGATCCTCCCTAGCAGAGGTCCTGTCCGGCCTGCCATCCAGAGAAATTGTGGATGGATTTTTAACACTTCCATGCTCTTTTAGGGCTGTGGTTCTACACTAGTAACTGTTACAAGTCAGCTTTAAATTTTCAATCATAGGTTATTTGGATGTTTAGCAATAAAGCTGAGCCAAATGATCTGTAACTGATTGAGGATCACAGAGGAATTAACGGTGCCATGTCGCTTTCTTTTCCTTTATTTTTCCTCTTTCTTTTGATTTTTTCTCAGAGGTTCACTGATTCTCCTGGTCATCATTTTTCCAAGCCCCACTGATATATCTTGATATTTGGGGTGATATATTTACCGTTTTATGCTTAATTTTTGGACTGAAAACGCTACTCATTTTACGGGCATACTATGGTAGCCAGTTCAAGAACTCAGGCAGTAGGGTTAATGCATATGATTGAGAGTAATGAGTTGTCTGGATAAGGAATAAAACTTAGTATTCTTATTTCTCTCTTGTTAGTAGTGTAATTTTTCAATTCTTATGGAAATGCAATGTTTGCTGATTTTTGCGGAAAATTCCTATTCGTGAATGATACATTGCTTCTTTTCCTATTGATCTGTCTATTTCTACGATACATTGCTTCTTTTCCTATTGATCTGTCTATTTCATTTTCCTTTGCTCTTCTTGTTCACTGATTGTACTTTTTTCTAACCTATTTTTAAGTACTGGATTATAAAAAGACAGGTTTTGAGGTGTCTACGCATGACACTTTTTTCTTATCCTATCTCAGGAATGACAGAACAGGAGGTTGCAGAATATAGAAAAAGCCTTGGTATAAGGGTTTCAGGATTCGATGTGCCAAGACCAATCAAACAGTTTGAAGATTGTGGGTTTTCTTCTACGTTAATGAACGCAATTTCCAAACAGGGCTATGAAAAGCCAACTACGATACAATGTCAAGCATTACCCATCGTACTGTCTGGAAGAGATATTATTGGCATTGCAAAAACTGGTTCCGGTAAGACTGCTGCATTTGTGCTTCCCATGATAGTGCATATAATGGACCAGCCTGAACTCAAGAAGGAAGAGGGTCCCATTGGAGTTATATGTGCACCTACTAGAGAGTTAGCACATCAGATATACCTAGAGTCAAAAAAGTTTTCGAAGTCCCACGGTATCCGGGTGTCAGCTGTCTACGGTGGCATGTCTAAACTAGAACAGTTCAAAGAACTCAAGGCTGGTTGTGAAATTGTGGTTGCAACACCTGGGAGATTAATTGACTTGCTAAAAATGAAGGCATTGACGATGATGAGGGCAACATACCTAGTTCTTGATGAAGCTGACCGGATGTTTGATCTGGGATTTGAACCACAGATTAGGTCAATTGTGGGTCAGATTAGACCAGAACGGCAGACTTTATTATTTTCCGCGACAATGCCACAGAAAGTTGAGCGTTTAGCTCGAGAAATCCTCGCAGATCCTGTCAGAGTTACAGTTGGTGAGGTTGGAAGGGCCAATGAAGATATTACTCAAGTTGTTAACGTAATCCCGTCAGATGCTGAAAAAATGTCTTGGCTTCTTGAAAAACTTCCAGAAATGATTGATGAGGGAGATGTTCTCGTGTTTGCTTCTAAAAAGGCTACCGTAGATGAGGTTGAATCACAGTTGATCCAAAAAGGTTTCAAGGTTGCCGCTCTTCATGGTGATAAAGACCAGGCTTCACGTATGGAGACTTTGCAAAAGTTTAAAGCTGGAATTTTCCATGTCCTTATTGCAACTGATGTTGCGGCACGTGGACTTGATATCAAATCATTAAAGTCAGTTGTGAACTTTGATATTGCCAGAGATATGGACATGCATGTTCACCGAATTGGAAGAACTGGTCGTGCTGGAGATAAAGATGGGGTTGCATATACCCTGGTTACACAGAAAGAAGCTCGATTTGCTGGAGAATTGGTGAATAGTTTAGTTGCTGCTGGTCAAAATGTGCCTGCTGAATTGATGGATCTTGCCATGAAGGTAAAACATTATAGTGTTTAGTATCCTATTGTTTAGTTATGATTCTAATAACTTACCTTTGATTCCTCGTCATTATAACTAAATTCAGATAAGAGCTTAAATTGTTTGTTAGATATGGTACATTTTTTTTCATGCTCATGTGTACAATGTCTTGATTACCAACGCACAGTAAGGACTACTGGTCTTTTATTACTTGTTGCCCCAAACTATTTCTCATCTCAATTTTATGCTACAATAGTATGCTGACAGAATATTTTCCCCTTTTGTTATCACACTTTTCCTTTTCCTGCTCCTTCTGTTCATCGGATAGCATTTGTTCTTCCACACAATTTATAAGCTTGGTGACGGACACTAATACTAGTTAATCTACAAGTGGTACATTTTTCACAAGCATTTGGATAATCTTCTGATGTTTTTTATTCGTTTGAAAATTTTTAGGATGGAAGGTTTAAGTCCAAAAGGGATTCACGTAAAGGGTCAGGTATGCGTTCGTTTTTTGTTCTCATTTTAAAGATATCAGAACACCTCGAATCGCGTTTTCAACCCGTATGAAACTCTGTGCCTTATCTCACGTCGCTTTCTTTTTCCCACTTGGGTCATTACAGGTGGGAAGAAGGGTGCAGGCAGAGGAAGGGCTGGTGGAAGAGGTGTGCGTGGAGTTGACTTTGGCCTTGGTATTGGATACACTTCTGAGTCAACGAACACAGCACCGCCATCTGTTTCAAATAGGACGGCAACCGTAAATGCTCTGAGAACAGGAATGATGGCACAGTTTAAGAGCAGTTTTGTCTCCGCATCGTCCAACACCCAGACCCAGAGTAGAAGTGAATTGAACACCTTTGCCAGCAAGAGGCCAGTGCTCTCAGGTTTTGTTTCCGGGGGCTCTATTGGTGGAGAGCCATACAGACCAGCAACTGCCCCTGCTGTTAACTCCACAACTGGAGCAAATCCTGGGGTCAATTCGAATGAAAACGAAAGTCAAAGGACCTCCGAAAGGTTTGAAATTATTTTCTTGTGCACTATTGGCTCATTTGGTTACTACGATCTTAGATGAAATTTACCTATCTCAGCCATGCGATATGTCAAATGGACAATCTTGTGCAGATATTCCTTTTGTCACGTAATTCTGTGACTAACTAACCAGGTATCATCTTTCTGATCCTCTCTTTACAGCTCCAGGGAAAAACCTCGGGAAAGACGGCGACCCTCTGGCTGGGATCGTTGAAACCCTTCGCATGCGCGCCATGTTTTCCCATTCAACAGAGAACTTGTAAGTTTCGGCTCAAAATGGCAAGATATATTGTGCTCTGTGCATGGTAATCCCTCTGAATGTAAGTGGGTTGATATGCCTTCCTTATTTATGGGATGTCAGTGACCTCTTCTTGACTTTGAAGAGGTCGGCTTATAACCATTAATCTGTGTAGTAGCCCTGATTCGTGGCCTTCCATTTCCCCTAGCCATGTGTCAATTACTGATAGGTTCATGTACTTGTCATCACACCAGGGTATATCACAACGCTGGCCTCATGATCATGAGCAACTAAAGGGCGCGCCGAAGTCTGCAATGTTAAAACCCATTGTAAAGTCTTTGTTTTGATATTGGCCAAGTTAAAATCACCATATTTACTTTCCTTGGGTGAAAAATATGTGGGTTGTCTGTGGCCTTCCTGGCCTGTACTGATGATCATTTTCCCATGAGAACATGTGGGAAGCTACTTTTCACATGAAAATGTACGTTGTGAGAGATGAATTTGGCAAACTTCTAGCGATCACAGCTAATTATGATTGAGAACTGCGTGTGTTTTTTTTTAATCTTTGTATATCTGCAAAATAGCTGACTGATAGATAAGTGGTCCTTATTTTACCTTAGAATTCAACCTATAACTTCGATAGGTACTTTGAAAGTCCAAAGTCAGGACACTGAATTCGGTACCCAATTGAGCCTCTTAGTATGGTCCACTTTTCTGCTTTAACTGGGGGTTATTGTCATATTTGCATGCTACAACGTAGAGATTATGCCTTTGGGCATTGCATAGCGGAAGCCCTTGTACTAAGCTCCCGCCGACGAGTGGCATTTGGGCAGATCTCCAAGCAGGGCTCCAGAAGGGTCTTATCCTCTGCGGGCTCCGGGGGGGCCACCCCAAACTTGAACTGTTGAAACAAAAGATGGGGGGGGGGGGAGTTTGAGATAGAAATTATTGACGAAAATGGCATGAAAAAATGGGCCGTCATCAAGCCTGGCCCAGGTCTAGCAAGGAGATGGGGAAGACTGATGGCACTAGAAACGGGCCACAGTCTGGGATGGGCGGACCGCCCCATTTACTCCCCGACCCAACCCTACTTTCCTTCCTCTAGTACCAATTGGGTAGTAGAAATTGGTCGACCATCTACTGATTTCATCTTTTTATATCAAAGTTTCCTTTCCCTATATCATGTTTTCTGAGGAAAAATTAAGTATACAATCAATCACCTGACAGCTGTAGTCCTGGAAGTTTGGTTCCATCAGCAAAGGAACTCCCATATAGTTTCTGAAGAATGTCTGCAAGGATGATCACAGATAAGATGGTTGGTGGGAGAAAAATGAAGGAACAAGGCTTCAGATTGATCATCATGCGGTAGAAATTAGACACAAAAATCTACCGCATCTTAGCGTCATAATTGCCATGTATTGACCATCTCCCTTCCCACATCAAGTGAGCTAAAATTAGTCCCATTAAGTGTATGACTCGCCAACCTTGTTATTTCCCACAATCCAATTAGTGGAATAAATTATTTCCGTTGTAGATGTTAAATTTAAGATTAAAACCCTGAAACATGTCTAATAAGACATTAATGAATCTAGGGTTCTCATTAGTATTACAGATTCCAATTAGTAGGATAAAGTATTTCCGTTGTAGATCTTAAATTTAAATCAAAACCCCTAAAACATGTTTAATAAGACATGAATGAATGTAGGGCTCTCTAGGGTAGGTATATTTGAGCTATTAAACAGTACTTTCAGTTCATCCGAGGAAAACCTTATATGAACATTTTGCAATGGGGGGATTAAGGAATGAGTGAGTGAGTGAGTGAGTGAGTGAGTGAGTGAGAGAGAGAGAGAGAGAGAGAGAGAGCTCAGCCTAGAATAAACCTATTACAAAAGAAAATACGAAGTTCTAAAGGTCTATAATGACCCATCTAGGATCCTCTATGAATTAATCACCTAAAAAAAAGAAGCAATGGGCAACATCATTGATTATGGAAAATTGTACCAACATATCTAAACATGACACCTCTAAGTTACATATGGGCAAAGGATCACAGATATTACCGATCATTGCCATCCACTAACCTGAGTTGGAAGCTTGCAGGTGTTGATACAAACTCCAACGCATTTGCTCTCCTCTAAATACTTGCACCTTTCCACAAATACCTACGAAGGTTTTTTAAATTAAAGTCTTAAATTTTTTAATATACGTAATACAGAAGTCACCATCTGGAACGAGAGTGGTGAGAAACTTTGAACAGTACCCCAGTTGTGGAAGAGGACCCATCTGGAAGGTCAACCGAGTTGACTGTGCATCTCCCCATCAGCCATTGACACAATAGAGCTGTCGCCCTTGCTGGAAATAGAGATGGGGGTATTCCATTTTAAGCGAGCTACCACTTGTGGAAATAAAATGGGACCATAAATTATCAGTATAAGGGTGGGTGTAGTGAGGGAGAGAGACTAGCTTACCAAGCATCATAGCAGCTGGTTTCCCCCCTCCAATTGGTGTTATGATCAGTTGAAAGAGTTCCGGTAGGGATGGGGGGAACAGAGATCTTAGTACCCGTACCTGCAATCAGAAGAAATGTCAAACTCCCCTCTTCAAGGAGAAAAAAACAGTCATCAACTTCGTCAGTACCACTAGAATGGGCATAGCTCAAGAATAATGAGGTGGAAGTAAGTATAGCTCAAGAACAATGACGTGATTTCCTCTCATCAAAGCATAACATTATCTGAGCAATGAGGTAATGATTTTTTGTGGATATCACACGGATTAAAATGAATTATCTCCCTAGGGGAGACCAATTCTCCTTGCACTTACTATCAAGCTATGAGAAAGCACCACGACGGTAAATCTCCATGAGAAAAGCTATCAATCCTTACGATAAAAAATAGAATTTAAGAATTATTTATACAATGAATCATGTAGTAGAAGAAGTCAAGAGAAGAAAGGAAAGGTCCCCTGCAAAATAAGACGTTCATGTGCTGGATTGATTGAATGCGATGATGATACAAGTACAACAATCAGATTCAATATCCATTGCTATAAGACAGATTTGATATTGTTACCGCTGTTTGCTCAATTTCTTGCTTGCTTCCTTTCATCATGAGCTGGTTCACGGCCTCCATCAGTCCATCATATCCAGGCTTTTGCGAGTCCCATCCAACCTCCTATAGCTTTTAAAGCACGGAGGATGACTGTGAGGGCACTTAAGCTTAAGAAGGAAAAGCTTATGGTGTTGAGGTTTTAAAGCTCAAATGAACTAAAAGATACATTGACGTACTGTGCACCAAAATTTTCATATTTTCAGTTTGTTCTCAATTTAGCCCCATGGCAGCGGAAGTAATTGATATACACATATATAGAAATCTTTGATGAACAATTTTAAGGAAAATAAAGTAAATGATTTCAGGTCCACAACAAATAAATGAATGATGATATGGGCACTCATGGCAACAGAAAGGAGATCGCTATTGAAATCCCTTCTGAGTATCCCAAATGCTGCCGGTTTTCTGCAGAAAATCATCCAACGATTGCCCCCTAACATTTGATAAGGATACAGGATATGAATTTGAATCCCTGACGAATATCTGCACCTGTAAATTTTACTGAGAGAAACGACTCACTATCGGAGGATGGACTTTCTGAGTTTTGCGCGAGCTCTCCCGCTACCGTTACTTCGTGCAGGGAAAAAAAAAGCGACGGTTCCGACAACTCACCTCCGCCATCTTACGACGGAAGAACTTGAGGAGGAGGTCGTCGATGGGTCCGGGCTGGTAGTTGGGCTTCGAAACCTCTCCCTGAGACGAGTAAAATTCAATTCAGAACGCGATCAGAGAGAGGAGAAATTCCACTGTCGAGGAAGACGGAACCCTAAATCAGATCGCATGGCGAAGAAACTTGCCGGCTGGGACCGATCGAGCGCGGCGCAGGCAGTGCGGAGTCTTCCGCCGCCGCATCGGCGGAGGGCTCGGCGGGGACAGAGGACGAGGCGGGTGGAGGAAGAGATGAACGGGAGGGGGAGAGGAAGGCGCAGATGAAGAGAAGATCCCATCTGAGAGGCACCACAAGGAGAGACACGAGGGTGAGGAAATTCCAGAGCAAATCTCCGGCTATTTATCAAAGAAATTGCCTTTTTATCCTTAAATCTTTCCAGTCTATCGCTGACGATGCCCGAGATCTGCCGGTGGAGGGGAAGAGAAGACAGATTCCACTCCGGGTCGAGATCGCCGATCCCATTTATATTCGAGTCAACAACATTCTTGCCATCATTGCTGAGGCTGGGACCGCCGCCAGCTAATCATTGTCGGAACAATTCTGCCAATTACGGCTTATTACACCCTGGCCTAAGCATAGGTCTTGGGTGCTAGGGCCCCTCCTGGTCATTACACCTCGTGGGTGACCATTGTCCCTTTTAGGTAGCAGTTGCTGTTGACTTAAGTATTTTACATTACTTTCACTTGTTGCGGTAGTCATTGGGGCTGCCGGTGTACGTATATCAGGTGAGGGCAACTCTCCACTTGCTCCTACTCATGCACCATCAGTCACGTATTCAGTCACATACTTGGGTTCTTACTTTAGTGTGGGACTGTAGTTGTGTCGAGTTTAACAACCAAGAGCTTATAGACTTACCTTGTTAAGTGAGCATCATTGTCAGAAATGATGACTTGGGATAGGCTCCAATTCTTGACAACATAGTTAAATATTAACTGAGCCGCATCCTCAATCATAGAGTGATGATTTGTTAACATGAAGATCTCATATTTTGATAGCTTGTCAATGATCACCAAGATGCTATCACTTATTTCTTCTTGGGGAGACGCATGATAAAGTCTTAATGGTGTACCATGATACCTCCTCCAGGTTAAGTAGTAGTTGTAGGAGGACTACTTATCATTGACACTCCATGTTGTCTCATTGGCAAATGATGCATGATTCCACATAAGCTTTTCACATTCTTCTCCAGTCCTAGATAAAAGTAAACCTACTAAGCACCACTAGTGTCCATTGTTGTATTAGGTGCCTCAACCATAATATATCATATGCCTCTACAATTAATGAATATCAGAAGTTCCTAGCAATCAAAAAGTATACTCGATATCCTCTAATGTGCATAATGTCATCATTTGGTTAATAATGCCCTATTATGCATTTTTAAATTCAGTTCAAGCATTTGTATGCATGGGTATTCTTTGCGCATCCCATCTAGACCTTGAATAAATTTTGTCATGGTACTACTTCTACTCATTACATTCAAACTTGTAGCCATGGCCAATCTTCTCAATATTTGCGACCATGTTTTATTCTAAGTTTTGTGTTGAATTCTCAAGTTGTATTGTGTCAAACATTGTAACTATCTTGCTTGTTTTGCCATCAATCTAGGTTGTGTCGAAGTAGTTTGCCATCATATTATCTATATAGATCATGAAGTGATTTCTCAATTAGTAGTGTCTCCATATTTTGAAATAGTGAATGATGGTGATCATCTCCCTTTTATGAATTGGGTAATTATGTTTCTGTTGAATTTTTTACTCTTGAAGGAAATAATATGTGATTTTTTGTTAAGGACACTGCAAATGTTATTAATACTAATGATGATGTTTATGTGCACGATAAATGATTTGATGAAGTTAGGCTTGGAGGATTGACTCAGTCGCAATGGCTCTCCCTTTAATGTTGAGAATGCTCCTGCATATTGTTCTATCCATCTCCATTGTTCCTTTAAACATGCAATTATTAGCCATTAAGTGATTGTCTTCACCTTTTAATGATTCATCCACACCCTTTATTTGTCAATAAAATGTCTTAAGAAGTTTATTTATATTAGTGCAAATAAATGCATCATTAGGTTTAAATATAGGCTATGTTGACCTATATTTGTAGGTACTTCATATGCTTTTACATGTTACAATTATAAACCAAGATGTCATCTAGTTAGACAACTATAAAGGCATCTAAGCACAACTGAAAAGTAATATTTATTAAATTATAGAATGTAGTCAAGACATTAATTAGCCCATAGGACGTCACTGTGAGTTTAAACCTATCCTATTATATATGCCATCTTTGGTTTGTCACTTTCTTTAATTCAAACTTGGTGGTATTTGTTCTTGAAGTCAAACTTTGAGAAGTCTTAGACTACTTCTTAATGTTCAAAAAGATCATTTGCATTTGATATTGAGTATATGTTGCAAATTGTACATTTATTCAAGGTACAGTAATCTATAGCCCTAAGATTTTGTCCTTATTTTTCTAAGACAACATGAGGGCATCAAATAGTGATTTGGACAATTATATGTGTCCCACTTACAACAACACTTAGATCCACTGCTAGAGCTCATCTAAGTGCTGCAAACACATCTTCTATAGTGCCCAAACTGACAAGTTTGAACATGGTACCAAGTCAATGGTGTGAACTATCTCCTGTCGTGGTAGAAGTTTAAGGGGAATTAGTTTGGTGGTCAATGCACTTGACACTCATTGGCACCTCATCAAGTTGGAGCTCCTATGTTACTAGACATAGTGTTAGTAGAAAAGTCTTATCTTCACATTTAACCCCTCGTACATCTATAGCACTAAGATCAACCCTTCTACTAAGTCTCATCTCCACATGAAGTTGCTTGTGGCTTTGTTACCCGTCATGGCCACCACTAGCTCTCCATTAATTTATGTCTTGATGATGATTAATTTTATTTTCTTGATTCATTATAATTCCTATGAATAAAGATTGTTTAACAATTCAAATTGGTCATCTCTACATTCTATCTCTAGTTATTTTTTTCCATATGAGCTGATTATTTTTTATTCGTCACCCTAATTAATTGAGGTCATTTGTTGCTCTACATGTTGGGGAAGTCTCTTTATTGATGTGGTCTTTTAAAATTGAAGTATCTCATTTTGTGGAGCTAAGTTGTCATCTCTATAAGTCAAGGTGGAGTGAGGGGAGTTAAGATCTAGTTTTCATTGTGTCATCTACCTCATCCTAAAGATCGTTTTACTATGTGGCCACTACCTCGGTTCCTCTTATTCCTATTTGGTATGAGTGGCCCCAAAATAAAATAGCTGACTACTTTATTTTGGGGCCAAATAATCTACTAGTGACTCAATTATAGCATAAAATATTTCAAGATCTTAAGTACCTCTATCTACTTCTGCATGAGCTTATGATTGGAATCTAAAGAGGAAGAAGTAGTGATGATTACTCTCTCATATTTCTCAATATCAAACATGAGGGTACTAAAAGCTCACAATATAATCACTGATTGACTTAATGTGTTTGAAGGATATCATGTCATCAACTGCAACATCTACTCTATTTACTAGCTTGAAATAGTGCTTGAATTATGCCTTGTAGTCCTGCAATTCTTAGGTGGATCTCCTCTTCGTGAATGGCACAAGATCTTTATATTTCACTCTTGGTCATTATGTCTTCCAAGTTCATGATTTTCTAGGTATTCTTTGATGTCTCAAATAAGTTTTTAACTTTTGATGCATCACAAGTACTTACAAACAATCTAGAGTTATGTCCTCAATAATGACACATAGTAGGTTTTGATATATACAATAAAATATTTATTTCTAAATTATTCTTGAATGAGTTAAAACATAATTCATCTATATATATCACGATTTAGTTCATCACGAGAAAAATAATATTGATAAATATTAATTTATATATATTGATGATATATTATATGATTCTATGACTAACAATGAATCCAAAGAGTACATCCTAGTGATAATATTTTATATTAAAGTAATGTAACATAATATTATTTGAATATAAGTGCATTATAATGTGTTAACATGATGTGACGAAGTCTCACATATATTCTAAAAAATTAAAGTCAGAAGTGAGATTTAAATGCAGTACTTGAGTAATCTGAAGAATAAACCATCAATATGAAAAATATTTAAAATATCTAAAACACATAATTTCATATATGAGATTTGAACTCAAGAAGTAAGCCTAACAAAAGTAGGAAAAATGATAGTTGAATTATTTAAATAAAAATATGGGCAAAATTTAAATTATTAGTACTATAACAATGCGTGAAAAGTTGGTTGAGATATCTAAAGTAAAAATATATGATTAATAACTGAAGTAAAACTCGAACTCAAAATCCACAAGGTAGTTAAATAGAATCATTCATGAAAAGTAATAAAGAAGGTAGAGTAATCATCATTATTTAATCTATATGTTGACACATCAAATTTTTACATATAAAAAATAAAATGACAAAATAAAAATGATCAAACTTCAACTTAGTATCATGTGAAAGATCAATCATTAAAGTTAAACATATCTTTAAATAAAAATTTCAAAGACCACTTATGAGAAACCCACATGTTTCGAAGTAAATAAAAACTCAAGGTCAGCCTCACACACTTTAGACATGTTATTAGAATTCATAAATTATAAGATAGATTCAATGACAATATCCTAGTTTGATCTTGAAGATAGTATGTATGTTGATCAGCTAAGTAACTTCAGACATAATATTAAAGATATTGTACCTACAAACTAGAAGATATAAGCATAAGTATGACTAAAGGTTAGAAGCCTGAATTATAAATAGTAACTCCTCAGTAGAAGATGTAGACTAAAGACAAACTAAACGATCTCCTTTGACTAAGATTATAAAAGAAGAAATATTTGTAGATCATATATAAATCTTCAAACAAGATATTGTGAACAACTATCACTACAGTAGAAAGTTTAGAAATGAAAAATAGTTGGAGGTCACTAAAGCACTACTAGAGCAACTAAAAGATACTCAAATTAATATGATTTTTTTTATATGCTAAAATAATATGGATCCATTGAAATATAAATAGAGTGAGTTGAAAAAAAATGAAGTTAATATTGAATGAATAAATAATTCATCTATATCACTCACACAAGCTCATGAAGAAGAATCATTCAACATTCTACAACAAAGTGACCATGTACTTCAAAGAAGGAATCAAAACTTTATTTTACTTGATCATATGTGGTAACATACAAATTAAATAGCTACATTAAAGGTTGTCTTTCTCTATCATGCCTTAAGGTAACTTAATTGGTGAAAAGAGAAAAGGTAAATCAAGACATAAGATGTTGAAAGTCAGATTCTACTTATGAAGGGTGCTGTTTTTTGAAAATAATTATACCTTAACTTAAGCACATAATGTTGTAAGTCAAAATTTATCTATGAGGGGCAAGATCTCTATAGAGATCAAGTAGTTGTGTTGGGAGAGTTAAACTCTTGAAATCAATTTTATGTTTATTGAAAAATAGTAAAAATAAGAAGAATCGTCTAATACTAGACATAGCCCAATAAAAGGTAAATTAGTGTAAAGTCTCTATCTACCATCACTAAGACTAAGAGAGAAAGAAATTAAAGGAAATATATGACTTAGATAAAACTCATAAGTTAAGTTGCATATATACTTCGTAGATTGTGTTAGAATGTGTGTTGACACATAAAAAATTAATTTAATCTCCTTCTTGGTATTTCACTTAACCACTATTACACACTTGCTTAATTGTATACATTGGGGCATCTTCTTATTCCCTCAGCTAACCTTTCATTCATATTTACATAAATAGAGAGCACCATAGAAGCTAATATAAAAAAGGTTCATGATCTTTCCAACTAGTGGGGCACTCTATATATATTGTGAGGGGCCCTCTTAGTTGTTACTTATAATGGGTGACCATTGTTCCTATTTGGTAGCCATTGGGCATTATCTTGAGCATCCCACTACTTGTTGGCATCACTTCATTTGTTGTGTCAATTGTTATGATTACTAGTGCATCAAGATATACATTCATGTCATTGTATAAGAGCGGGCCTACATTTGCTCCAACTTGTGCATTGGCAGTCATGTGATCAATCATATGCTTAGGTTCTCATCTTAGTGTAGGAATGTTAATATCTCCTTTGTGTTGGGTTTGATGTGACTAAGTGAAGTATTAAGAGGGAGGGGGAGGTGAATTAATATCTTACATTTTTCTTTTAGACTTATATTAATATTATAATATTATATTTGTGTGTACGTGTCAAAACATATTATAACACAATCTCTTAGACTTATATGAAGATTCACTTAAGTCACTTCTTTTTTTATCACAAGATCAGTCTAGTCTCTCTCTCTCACTTGTGACTATATGAAACACAAAGGTTTTCATGTTGATTCACCTTTCACTGTGCTACATCAATTCTCATAATATTTACTTATTAGATTTCACTATTTCTTTTTAGAAATACAATTATTTTCACTAGATTAACAGTTCAAACACTTTTATTTGATATCTAGATATATCGTACCCCTCATAGATAGATATTGACTCTCAAAATCAAATGCCTAAGTTAATACATAATATTTCTAAGAGAACAACATTGTCCACAAGTAGTTTTCAACTTTAAACATCTCATGTCTTAGCTTAACCCTCTCTCAACTCACCATTTAGATTATCTTAGGACTTGATAGAGAAAGACAACCTTCATTATGATTGATTGACTCATAGATCATCACAAATAAGTTGTAAGATGATGTTTTTGATTCTCTCTTTGAGAGAAGTAATTACTTTTTTGTAGAAGATGGAGTAGGTTCTTCTCGAGCTTTAGTGAATGATATTATGTAAGCTTGTAACTTATATTCAACATAAAGTCATCATAGAGAACATCAAGTTATTTGTAAATCTTCCTAGCTACTCAAGTTGTCTTAAATTAGAAATCTGAAGGATTTAGCATGCTAGTTATGTGAATATTAGTGGAGTTGTTTGCACTATGAGCTTTACAAAGTGTGTGTAGTGATACTGTAGAGGCATTAACCACTAGCCCACTTCCACATGAAAAGAGGTCCTAGAGAAATAATTCAAATGATTTTTTGGGGAACATTGGGCTGTCAAATGACAACATCTTTTTCAAAAACAAAGAATGAGGTAGTCAACCTAACTTCACCACAATAGGATGGAAAAGTTCAAAAGTAGCTGGGCCATTAGGGGTTGGACCAATGACTCAAAGTAGAAACAATGGAAAACTCAAAGAATAATGGACAGCTTATAAGACCACCAAGATTTGAAGGAGAGAGCAAGATGTTGTTACAAAGTTTCCTCATAGTCCTAGAGATTAGTTGTCTCAAATTAGCCACCCCCAATTTCTCCAAAAGAGTCTCCACCAGATCTCTTTTGTTTCCCTCTTGTATCACACAATAATCTCTCTCTCTCTCCTTCCCCCCTCCTCTCTCTCTCTCATTTCTCTAGTTTGTTATCAATCTCACTGTAGTTTAGGGTCTTCATGGTTAATTTTGACAACAACTATCATCATTTTCTAGTCTCCCTTTTGTATCTCCCTGCTTCAATATTGAGGTATGTATAAGATACCCAAGGACAAAGAATTATTAGAAGATTAGATGTAAGATGGAGATAAAACACTTGAAATTTCCTTTTAGTTTCTAGTTATTTCATAAAAGTGATGATCTCCATGTTTAGAAAATGAATCTTCAAAATGATTAGCGACATCTTGAGTATGTCTTCAAGACATGTTCTTCACTCAAGAGGCATGTACATTCTAGTTCTCAATATACGATAATAAACTTTGGTTGACTTTAAAGATCTTAAATACTTGAGTCACTTTTTTCCTTGGGTTAAAAAATATGTGGAAATTGACAATTCAATTCTTGAACCAATTAAAAAGATTTGAACTAACTTTATTCTTCTTGAAAAACATACGAAGTAACATAAGTCTACCATAAAGCTAATATGTTAATCCATTATATAAGAAATAGCAACACATGAATATAAAGTAGAAGACATATGTTATGGTCATTTTTAAACTCATTAAATATGATTTATTTAAAGTAGCCACGCATATAAGCAACACATGCCTTTTGATGTAATTGGGAATCCTTAGGACCCTTTATTTTTAGCCTCTTTTGAAAAAAAAATCTATAAAGAGAGTGGCTAATTTTTTGTTTTATATCTCTTATGATATAAAAGAGTCAACTCCTTTTTGAGTTTGAAGCTTTAGTCTATCTATGTTTAAGATCGACTCGATTTTAGAGAGTTTCCCATTGAATAAATCAATGTTTAACTCTTTTAATGGGATAAACTATGTCATGGGTTGGCACATTAAATGGTACATACCAATCATACACAAATGAACCCTTTCGATGCCTCATATTGTGGTTGACAATTGGTTTTTTCTTTTCTAAAAAGTTTATATGTACATGGTTCAAATTTTACCTAATTCATCAAGAGGTATTTTGGTTGTTTTTCGAAGATCATTTGAATTCAATAAGCCTTAGAAAATAAAAATGTCATCTAAAGATAATGAATATGGGACTAATTTTTTACATAATTACAATGAATTACTTTCAAACTTTGTGCTTTCACTTTTCTGTGGAAAGGGGGAGTCAACTCACTTTCCAATATTTTCATATATAGGAAATTAGTTGACTCTCCTAATAAGAAGTCTCCAACACCCTTTTGATACAAACTGCAAATAAAATAAACACGTATATAATTAATTATAAAATATTATATATATATATATATATCTATTTAATTTAATATAATATTAAACACTAAGTAGTTCTGGATGAAAAAACAGTGTCTATTTGTAATATATCTGTTCAAATGAAATTATATATAGGCGGCAAATATTTGAAAAATTCGAATCTGGATCTTCCCGGTGAGGCCCGCGATTCGAGTTCCGTTGGCCGCGGCACCGCCTTCTTATCTACTCCTCGTAGCCCTTTCCCCATGTGACCGCCATGCCTCGTCAGGCGTGGCGTTCGCTTGGTTTGCCACGTGGTATCAGCCCCGTTTCCCTCGGGATCGGGTTATCGTTTAATACGCAATGCGTTGACACAGTAGAAGGTCAAATAAATAGTTCCTTAAAACTTTGAGGGTATTTGAGTACACCAATAAGTATCCGTTTAGGAATGAGGACGTTTGAATTTTGGTAATGCGGAATGGGTCGTCTCCAACCCTAGATCCAGACGCTGTGGGCCCATTAAGACGGGAATGCGTTGGCAAGTAGGGCACCAATAAGTATCCGTTTAGGACAAAGGATAGTAACGTGGAAACAGTAGAAGGGTTTGGCTTATCCTCTGCCATAGATCCTGACGATGTGGGCCCATTACGAGGGGAAACAGTAGAAGGCCAGATAAATAATTCCTCAAAAATTACATATTTCATTTAAATAATATTAATTGATGATTTTTATGACGATATACCAATAAGTATCCGTTTAAAACTGAAGGACAGTGAATAAACCCTTAAAATATCTATTTATTAAAAAATATGAATTGGCGATTTTTTTAATGAGGATATATCAATAAGTATCCTTTTAGGAAGGAGGGATGGTGACGTAGAGAGGATATCGGTTCGGTAATGGGGCATGGGTCATCCTCTGCCATAGGTCCAGAGGGGGGTGGGCCCATTAAGACGATATCGGGTCTTCGAGGGCCTACTGGGCTCGGGAGTCCATTAAAAATCCAGAAGAGCGGGATTTGAGATGTGGATAGGCCGCCTACTTTCCGTCGTTGCTGCTGCCCTCCTCGCCCAAATCTAGGGTTTAGGCCCATCGCCGGACGGACCTTTGCCCACCCCGGCGGGGATCGCCGGCGATTCTACAAGCCCGAGCCCGTCGTCCATTAGCCTGTGGCGTGGTGCTTCTCTGCTCGGCAAGGCCGCGCCTTCGGTTGGGCTGCTTTGGTTGTTGCGTCTCGGTGCAGTCGGTGAAACCCTGCCGCAGGCCGATCCGCGTCGATCCGGAGGTTGACGGGTGGGTCGCAGCTCGTAACCTCTGACTGCTGGTGAGAACCGCGTTGTTGATCTTGCGGGGGCCATCTTGTGTTTGAGCGAAAGTTTTCTTGCATGTCTTCTTTTTATGTGTGCTCTCGCCCTCTCCTCTCGTAATCGTATTGTTCTTGCGGGAAACCTCGAAGGCTCGCTCTTTGATTTCGGTTCTTCTTCCGTTCTCCCTCGTGTTGGCCGGTAAGAAACCTTTGGGGTCGGACCTGTCGTTGAGTTTAACGGGGGAGATGGTGTTTTGTTTGGTTCTCGTAATTTTACCTCCTGGCGACTAACTTTCTCACTGTGGATGGGTTTCTTTTCTATGATGGTGGCCTATTGGTTTTCAATGTTCCCTGGTTAGTCAAATGGCTCTTTCCCGGTTCTTCGTATATAGGAAGAGTGACGTTAGGGTTTGGATACAGTGGGCTTGTTCAGGCCCAGCTCCACTATGAGCCCATTTTAAGTGGCTTTGTGGAAAGTTTTTTTCTTCTGTTCAAAGCCCGTGGACAGCTTCCTTCTTCGTTTGGGCGTTTCGAAAATCGGCTCCAGTGACTGTTCTAAGATTCTTCGATACTGCATACGCGGATTGAGTAGTGGTGGGAGGGTCGGTTAGAGACGATTTATAACATTTTGTCATATTCTTCCAATGGAAGGAAGGAATCTGTCACGATATTCGTTTGAGATAAGACGTATTACTCTAGTTTCTGTCATCAATACGTTAACATGAAAAATTGCTATCTGAGGGATAGAGTTGGGTCTAAACTTGTTCAAATCTAACTTAGTCTGGCGGATATTAAGGCTCGTGTGACGGATATCCCTTTATGAGAGTATTTTGTGTGTGCTTGGGGTTTTTCTTATCAAGTTGAGCCCAGTAAGCGATGATTTAACTATGTTGAAGTTGATTGTTGAGGTGTTGGATGGGTTCGTATGATGTGAAAGTTCCTAGTTTTGTTCAAGCAGTGCTGATTTTGGATATCACTTTAGTGGGTTTTTCAGTTAGGGCTCCATCTGAACTGGTTTGGTTGCTTCTTCTCTTAGTTGGTTAGCTAGCTTCTGTTAACGTTGAATTGCCAGAATGTTTTTTTTCTCTTCCTCTTCGTGGATGTTTTATCACTCCCGCACCACTAATCCACGATACTCAGTTGATGTGGATTCCTGTCTCGCAGTTCTGTTTGAGGCCTAAACTAATTATGTTTTGTGCTGAGATTAATTTGTTCGCATGTTTGGCATGATACTTTATGAAGATGTGCATTCCAGGTTTTAGAGTTTGTCTTCTATCAGTCATCCCTTGATGTCTCCTATTTACGAATTGCTTCTTCGTGCATGCTCTCTGAAACTGATGTATTTACTTCCATTGGAAAATTTTCTGTAGCTGCATTTAATTTTTGTACATTCTTTTCAGTGCGAAAATTTCACTTTACCTATCTAGGTACTTTTAATTTTGGGATTAATTTTCTTTCTTTGAGGAGTTCACTGAACTTCGATAAGGGCTCAAAGTTAGAACATTGGCTGTTATAATATGGGTTGTCTTCCTTCTCTGTTCAGTCTTGATTTCGTGCTGATTTCAACATATTGCTTTTCGGCTTTATTTCATAATTGAGATGCATTTGATGACATCATAATCTGCATTTGGTTCTAATGTTTTGTGGGTGTTATTACTCCAGGTTATTTCATTTGATTAGGTTCCTTAATTTTCCTGTCGCTATCATTATATATCATAAGGTTTACACTACCTGTAGATATATTTTGGTTATAAGTAGGTTGATTAAGGCATTAATTTTCTTGGATATCATGTATTCTTTTAAATTTTTCCAACGTTCACTCTTAAGATTACAGAAACGTTGCTATAATAGGTAATTTCACTACGGTGTTTTCATTATTTATTTGAATGTTCTGTCTTTACCTACTTGTTACAGTTAGATTCACTGTGCTATCTTACTAGCATTACTCACTTTTTGGAGCGTAGAATATCTGACCAATATTGGCTTACTTGTTATGGGATGTCCTACAATGTTTATTTCAGCGAATATAACCTTATTTTTAAGCGAGTGAATTATTATATATTATTTACTTGGTTTGATCCATCGTCAGCCTCAGCTCCAGACCTTGTTGATGGCACATGCTACAATGCTATTTTATATAGAGCGACCTTGCACTATCTTCTTTTACCTGGCTTTGTGTTACTATTGTCTTTGTCATGAGCGAGTTACAGGAGTTCCTCTTGTTAGATGATTATCTAATGATCATTGCCTTTTGCATTGCTGTCATTATTTGTTGGTAGTCTCACGTAGATAGAATATAGCTTCAGTTTTACTGGATGGGTCCTCAAATATGGGGCATAGAGTAGTGTGCTGTTTTGCATTTTATATGCACCAACTGGTGCCTAGGGATCCATCCAATAGAGAGTGTGTCGTTTGAAGTGGCTCCTGACAGTAGAGGGAAGAATATATTTTTCCAATTAAGGAGAGAGAAATCTGGTGAAATGTTGGAAGAAAAACATGGAAATTGAAGGAAAAAAGGTCAGTAGAATAGGAGGCCTGTTCAGGTTTCGTATTTTGTGATGAGAATGCTAATGGTGTTCGTGCTCATATGCACTGTTCTTTTTTCTCTGAAAGCTTGGATTGAATCCTGTGTTTAGTCAATGAGTTCTTTCTTTTCATCAGTACATGCATTTTGAAATATGCTTTGTGAGGGAAGAAGGCTAAGTTCTTTATGTTTTCCTTCATTTGCAATTTTGTGATGGGAATGCTACTGGTGCTCATGCTCGTATGCACTGATGTTTTTTTTTTCTCTGAAAGCTTGCATTGAATCCTTTGTTCAGTCAACTCTCTTTGTCATCTATAGATGCATTTTGAGTTATTCTTCGTTAGGGAGGCAGAGTAAGTTGTGTTTTCCTTCATTTGCAATTTTGTGATGCATTCCTCAGCAATTAGTTTCAATGTTTGATGTGCTGGTGTGCTTCAATCGTATCTAGTTCTTACTTATAGCTCAACAATCTTACTTTTACCTTGGATCAAGCATTAAATGTGTGACAACAAGAGTTTAAAATCACATTAAAAGTTACTGTTTTGCTTTGAATTATCTCTTTTTTTGTGGGAGGGTGTTGGGTAAGGAGCCAGAATGTTGTCGGAGAGGGGCATGGTGTTGGAGGGGAAGAGCAGAGGGAGGTTTCTGTCTTGCCAGGGAGAGGAGGGGTTTTGCAGAAAGGTTGGAGGATCAGATTGCCCTGGAACTATATATCTACGTTCTTTAATGTAATGAAGTACTGGGATTTGAAATCTGATTTAGTACATTATTCTAAACAGAAAAAATGATTCTGAGTCCAGGGAATGGAGGGTTTTACAGAAAGGTTGAAGGATCAGATTTCACCTGGAACTATATCTTTACATTCTGTAATACAGACGAATACTTGCTTGAAAATTCTGATGTGTTAGTGCCCTATTCTAAATAAAAAAAAGTATTATTGTCTCCTTGTCTCGGTTTTCATGATGTTTTCTTAGGCATTACCCAGTCAACAAGATATTAAAGGAGCACAAGGCATTTGGGCTCTCCTAGATGATATAACTGGAATGTGCTTTGTATTGGTTGTTGCTGTACTTTTACCCCCTTGTTTATTGCCTGAACTATTGGGTTGGGTTCCATATTCAGTGAGATTGATTATTCAGGTTGATTATTCATACACTTTATTAAAGTGTAATCGTTTAAATTTTACCCTGCAGAAGTCACAGCTTAACCGGTGCTATAATCCATGCACTTCAACACATACGCTATAGTCTTGTAAGGTGGTATATGTACAATGATGAATTAACGTTTGGAAACCATATACCACCTGAAAACTTGAAACATTATTATGAAAATCCTTAAAGATACTGCAACACATTCACAAATGTGTCAAAATAAAAAAAAATTGTAAGATGTTTGTCTATTGTGGTCTAAAAATGATTCCTTAAAAATGATTTTTGTGTCTATCACCACACCTATTGTGGTGATAGGTGTTATAGTAGTGCATACAAAATGAATCACTCATGACTACTGTTTAATTCAAATTAGTTGAAATAAATTTTAATTGATTATGCTATGAGCTAATTTCGTGCAGTAAGAAAAGATCTTGCCCAGATGAAACAGCAGCTTTCTAAGATGGTTGATTTCCTTCCTGAGCGGCAACCATTGTGACTCCTGAAGTGTAATCCCAAGCAACATTTCATTGTACTTAATGCCACTTCACAGTAAACTTTACCTTTAGGAAGGAATACTTTTTGTGCACGTTCTAAGGATTTTATCAGTGCCTTATATAATTGGAAAAACCTGGAAATTAATTCCCCATCGTATGAAAGCCTTCCTTTTGTTGCGTCCATTGTTGGTTATTGTCAGAGTAGTTGTGACCTCCTTTTCTTCTTCCCTTCCTAGTGGAAAGTATCTCCTTTTTGTTCTAGAAGAATAGGCTTCTCATATTTCATGCTGCTGCTATTTTTTTGAAAAGTAAAGGCTTTTCTGTCCAGTTCTCTCCTGACAATTCTCAATAAAACAGGTTTGGTCCATCGATATATTCAGCATGGAAGGGGTGAGTGACACTGAACCACTTGCTCTAGAAGCAGCACCGACCTCCAGGCGCAGGAGAAAGAGATCACTAGTTTGGGAGCATTTCACCATCGAGACTGTATCTGATGGATGCACAAAGGCACTGTGCAAACAGTGCAACCAGAGCTTTGCCTACAGCACTGGTAAGAAGATAGCTGGAACCAGCCACCTGAAGCGCCACATCACTGTTGGTTCTTGCTCAAAACTCCGGCAAGAAAAAAGGCAACTTGCTTTAACGTCAGGTTCAAAAACTGATGGTAACAGCACTGATCCGCCCAAAAGACGCTACAGGTGGCGCACCAGCTTGAACTTTGACCAGGATCGTAGCTGTATGGATCTTGCAAAGATGATCATCATGCAAGAGTACCCACTCCACATGGTTGAACACACTGCATTCAAAACCTTTATTCAGGGCCTCCAGCCTCAGTTTAAGATGCCCAATCATGAAGCCATTGAGAAGGAGATCTTGGGGATTTACAATAAGGAGAAACAGAGCCTCACCCAGCTCTTTGGCACGATCCCTGGGCGAGTCTGCCTCAGCATTGGGTTGTGGACAACCAGTCAGACCTTAGGGTATGTGAGTGTGACCGGGCACTTCATTGACAATGATTGGAAGTTGCATAGTCGTGTGCTCAACTTCAGCATGGTTTCCTCACCTCATTCGGAAAATGCTCTTAGTGATGTCATTGGGCTCTGTCTCTCGGACTGGAACATCAAGAGCAAACTGTTCACTATTACCTTGGACAACAATTGCTCTTCACATGACATCTACAGTGCTAACTTGAGGGACCACCTGTCAAACAAGAACACATTGACCCTGAAAGGTCAGCTCTTTGTTGTTCGTTGCTATGCCCACTTGTTAAACGTTGCTGCCCAGGATGTGATCGCATCGATCCATGGGATCATCTACAACATTCGGGAGAGCCTTAAGTATGTAAAGGCTTCTCTGGTTCGTGAGGAGAGGTTTGCAGAGATTGTTCAGCAGCTGGAGATACCATGCACAAGGCCCCTGTCCTTGGACGTCCAGTCTCACTGGGACACAACCTACCTTATGCTGGCCGGTGCCCTGGAATTCAGGCATGCATTCGCCTATTTGGAGACTTGTGATCCCCATTACAATGAAGCTCCCTCCCCAGATGACTGGAAGAAGGTGGACACTGTCTGCACATACCTTAAACTTCTCTATGACTCTGCAAATGTGATCATGGGGGCGGCAGATCCGACAGCGAATATGTATTTCCATGAAGCATGGAAGATCCATTTGGAGCTCGCCAATGCAGCGGTTGGTGAGGACGGCACGGTCTGCAGCGTTGCTAAGGAGATGCACGAGAAGTTTGACAAGTACTGGAAAGATTGCAGCCTCGTTCTGGCCATCGCTGTGGTTATGGATCCTCGCTTTAAGATGAAATTCGTGGAGTTTGCCTTCTCCAAGCTCTACGGTGAAGATGCTGGCAGGTACATCAAGGTGGTGGATGATGGCATACATGCCCTGTTTGATGAATACATCACCCACCCGATTTCATTGGTGCCAGTTTATGAAGACCACCAGAGGGACCTAGACAATGGTGTTGCCACCCCAGTGGGAAGTCCTGCTGACATGGCCATGACTGATGATCCAATGGACACCCAACCAGCCCCGGGTGATGCTCTAACGAACGGCAATGGACAGGCTGCTGAGGACACCAACACTGCTGCTGCTGCTGCTGCTCCTGATGATGCTGCTCCTGTCGCTTCTTCTGATGAAGCTGCTCCTGTTGCTTCCGCTTCTGATGATGCTGAGGTTGCTGTTGATGCTGCTGCTGAGGATTCTGCTGCTGCTGCTGCTGCCATTGACGATGCTGCTGCTGCGATGGATGATGCTGCTGCTGCTGCTGCTGCTGCTGTTGCCATGGATGATGCTGCTGCCGCTATGGATGCCACTCCTGCCACCGTTGAGGATGCTGTCATCGATGAAGGTGTCACCATTGATAATGCCATTGTGGACGCCAGTGCAGGCACTGCTGACAGTGGCGAGCAGCAGGAGCACGCCCTGCCTACCGGTGACAGGCTGGTGGATTTCGACATCTACATCTCTGAAATCTCTGTGACGCAGCAAACCAAGTCTGAGCTGGAGCAGTACCTGGAGGAAGCCCTGATGCCCCGCATACAAGGATTTGATATCCTGAACTGGTGGAGGCTGAACAGCCTCAAGTACCCTGTGCTCTCGAGGATGGCCCAGGACGTGTTGGCCATCCCCATGCTGACGATGCCGACGAGCTCCATTTTCAACACCGGAAGTGGGAGCAGGCTGCTGGACGAGTACCGGAGTTCCTTGCTGCCTGAGACAGTGGAGGCCCTTTTCTGTTCCAGGGACTGGCTCCAGTACGCGCCCATGTCTGAGGCACCCTCTACAGCTGTTGTGAAGTTAGAATTATAGATGATCTGGAGGGGCGACGCCTTAGCTTTAGCTTAGAGAGGGGATCAGGTGAGTTTAGACGATGAAGAATGTATCTTTGTAGTTTTCTGTGTTGGGTCTTACTTATTAACATTTATCTTTCTAAGAACAGACTTGCGTTGTATCATTTGCGTTGGATGGTGAGATTCTATCTTCGATTTTGATTTATTCACTTTTTATTTTTTGGGTCGGAATATATAAATGCTGATATCATAATGAATGCATGCTTATGATGTATTATAAATGAGGACATAAAAGGATTTGGAGATGATGAGAAGTCATTCTGGGCAAGCAGAAGGCTCTTCTTATCTGATTGAAATTCTTGCTTTCATCTGCGGGTACTAGGATCTGACTTGAGAAATGGTTAACCACGCCTTGTTCTAGGGTTCAAATTTATTGGACTCGTAGTTCCATAGCATTCTCTACCATGGGCTTATCTATTTCAATTTTTAGTATGATACTTTCAAGGATAAGTTAAGTGAGCTAGGTTCTGCTGTCTACCATTTTCATCGAATAACAAATTAACACAACCAATCTGCATTTGTGCTGAATGTAACTTACATAACTGGCTTAGCCATTCATTTTATTTGAGCTTACCAATGATTTTGATAGTTTGGTTACGTCAGATGAACTCAACAAAGCCTATTTTAGTTAAGTGGGTAGAAGATTACCTGCACATAGATGAAGAACTTGTTCTATTCTTCTTGCTCTTGATAATTATTTCTATGGTGTTTAGAAAACTTGCTCTAATGATAAGAATCATTGTTTCATATTTATTGTAAAATAAGAAATTTATGTTACATTGTATAGGTCTAGTTGAGATTTCACTCATTCTTATTAGGGAGAGTAGATAAATGACTAAGTTCATCTCTACCCTAGTTATATTTGTTTCTAAATTTCACTTTGGTCTAAACTTTATTGTCTATGGAGGTCATCTAGTGCATATCTATACTATGTACATTGTAGAAGGATAATTATTATAAATTTCAATTATTAAAATAAGACATCTTATATGGACTTCAGTGGAAGTGATGCTCACAATGCAAAGTAAGGTAGAATAACTCACAACTCACAACAAGAGCATCTACGTAAGGATTTATACGTGAATTAGAGGTTTAGCCTCTTATGTCCACGTGTAATGATGAAAACTTTACAATATATGAAACGTAATATAAGATAATTACTCCTCAAGAACCTAAAGAGCAATTCTCTAATCTTGACCCTTTCGAGATCCTAAACTAACTTTGACCCAAGAAATCTTTCTTGGAAGCTCTGTCCCAAACACTCTCTTTCTATGGTGGAACAAAAGTAGAATAAAATATGACAACAAAAACCTCAAGAAGTATGTCAAATAGTTTCACTTTCTTCTCTGCCTGAACTGTTTCATGTTGTCTAAGATTTTCTAGTTAAAATGAAACAATTTTTTGACTGTTGAATGATGTACGTCATGATTAATTCGAAGGTGAGTCTGTTTTTTAATCTCTGAGGAAAATACAACAAATTTGTTGTAGAAGAGACATCTCAGACTTGAAAGATTTGATATACCATCTGAGAGGTAATTATTGTATGTCTTATAAATACCAAGATAACGCAAGCGTTTCAAGGAGCAAATCGTGTCAGGCAAAATCTTGATGCGAGTAAAATTCAAGTTTAGTGTTTCCAGGAGATGTAAGCTCCCCAAGGCTTTAGGCAGCTTAGTGATTGGGTTTCTATGAAGATTAAGATAACGTAGCAGTTTCAGATCACTAATGCAGTCTGGCAGATTCTCTAGTCCATTATCACTCGTATCAAGAACTCTTAGCCACTTCATTCTGCTGCATAAATCATTCAAATAACACGATTCCAGACTTCTCTTGAGAAATAATAGACATCGAATTTTTGGTTTCCGCCAAACATGCTTCTGGGGATGATTTTCAGTGGAAATGATTGAGAAATGAAGAACAGTGCCCTTTTGATTGCCGTAAAACCTACCATTCTCCACATTCCCCCATTCACCCAGTGAAAGATCTCTCGCTAGATCATGGATCAAGTCATGCATCATTAACCACTTGAATGTTCCACCAAATTCAAACTGTTCAAATAAAGACCTTGATACCAGCTTATTTATATACTCCTTACCAATGTCTTTTAGTTGTTTTTTCCCTCTTTTCATTTGAGTAATATAACCGTGAGCCATCCATATATTGATGAGTTCTTCCTTTTCATACCAATAGCCTTTTCCTCATCTCCCCCACTTTCTGCAATCCCCGGAACAATCCCCCCCTGTTTCTCCTCCTCCTCCTCCTCCTCCTCCTCCTCCCTCGATAACGAAGACCCCTCAGGGGGAAGCTAAGCCTTTGCTTTTCTCTGAGGCATTTCTCCAAACGGGTTTCACGGGCTCCTCTTCCGGACTCAGATGTCCGCCTCTTGGAACCGCAACAATCCGATCTTGAAATCTCTGATTCCTCCGTTTTATGCACGCAGGTTCCATATCAGCGTAGAGTTGACTTCACGTTCGGTGACCGGCTCCCGGCGGTCGCCTGAGGAGACCACGTGGCTTCGACAATGGAAACGGACACTTCTACGCGGCACTCACAGAGAGCACAACACTCTCGTCTCTCGTCACCCCCACGGTTTCTGGCCTGGAAACGGACACTTTCACGCGGGACTCTCAAACAGCAGCCCACATCAACGACCTCAACGTCACTCATTCACAAATGCAACTTGTTCAATCCATGAACTTGAATATGAAAGTCATAGGAACAAAGTGAGTCACAAATCCACAAAAGCACTTGTAGGAACATTGCAACATATGATTCTTCATATTTCAGTACATGAGAAGATACAATGTAAAATAGTGTAATATATTGTGAAGTAGGAAAATAGTAAAATTCCATATATCCATACATAAGAAATCACGTTCCAAGCTAACGAAATATATCAAGCCAAATATTTTATCTATTTTATCATGAGAAGATTTGGGCGTCCAATGCTGCCGATCTGAAGTATTTTACCATCTCTGCAACCGCATCTCCAATCTTGGGGCAATCGTTGGTCTCACGCTCGAGGTCCAGTCGTCCTCATCCTCGTCTGATGGTGCACTTCTCTCGTCTTTTAATGCACTATAGCTCATGCTACAAGTAGACAGGAAATTATGAATGATTGCCTAGGTCTGCAGACCTCGTCCTCAGTCTCTAACCTAGTAAATTGGACTAGAGAACAAAAACTGGATGGGTACCTGGGTAGAAGATTTGGCCATCCAATGCTGCCGATCTGAAGTATCTTACCATCTCCGCAGCCTCATCTCCAATCCCGGACCAATCATCGGACTCGCACTCGAAGGCTTGTTGTCCTCTTAATCCACGTCGTCGTCCTCATCCTCGTCCTCGTCCTCCGTCGGCGCTCTAAAGCGTACCTCTCCTATTTCCAACATCCGGATGTTCACTAATCTTTGACGGTGTCTTTTGCACCATTCTTCCAATTTTGGACACCCAATGATGGAAAGTTCTTGTAGTGTTGATGGCAGATTTTTATCCTCTGAGATGCAAAGTTGTGGGCTGTGTTGAAGTATCAACTGTTGCAGAACTTTGAACCTCTCTAGTGGAAGGTAAAGTTTCACGTCGTACCTATTTCTTAATTTTTTTGAGACATCTGATTCACATGGTATACGGAAAGAGAAACCCCAAAATGTATCAATTTGAAGCGTTCTTAGTGTTGGTGGCAGCCATTTGACATGTATAAATATAGCAGGCCCAGAGCAACGAGTAATCCTCAATTCCTCCAAGCTTTCAAGCAAGTCAAGTCGAAAGTAAGACAGGTTAGAACATTCGACAATGTCAAGTTTCTTCAGTGTTGATGGCAGCCTTCTCACATCAATGGATGCAGCAGGCTCAGAGCATCTAATGATTCTCAATTCTTCTAAGCCTTCGAGCAAGTGAAGTTCGAAGTAATTCAAGTTATAGCATTCGATAATCTCAAGCTTTTTCAATGTTGATGGCACCCTTTTAATATCTATGAATCCAACAAAATCAGAGCATCTAATAATTCTGAATGCTTCCAAGTTTTTGAGCAAGTCAAGTGAAAGACTAGTCAAGTTAGAACATTTGACAACCACAAGCCTTTTCAATGTTGATGACAACCTTCTAACATCTTCTAATACAGCAGGTTCAAAGGCTCCAATAATCTTGATTTTCTTCGAGTTTTCAAGTGAGTTATGTGGAAAAGAGGTCAAGTCATTAAACTCCACAATCTCAAGCTTTTTCAGTGTTGATAGCTCTGTTTCCATATGTCTGAGTCCAGCTAGTGTAGGGCATTTAAAAATCTTTAATTCCTCCAAGCTTTCAAGTAAGCAAAGTGGAAAGAAAGTCAAGTTATAACATTCAACAATCTCAAGTTTTTGTAGTGTTGGTGGAACCCTTTTCATGCCTTTAAATCCAAGAAAGTTATGACATCTAATAATCCTCAATTCCTTCAAGCTTCCAACCAATTCAAGTTTAAGGAAACCAAGGTTATTACATTCGACAATCTCAAGGTTTTCCAATATTGATGGCATTGTTATCCCATCTATGAATTCATCAGGAGCAAAGCATCTAATAATTTTCAATTCCTTCAAGCTTTCAAGCAAGTGAAGTGAAAAAAAATTCATGTCAAAACATTCGTCAATCTCAAGCTTTTTCAGAGTGGATGACACCCTTTTCACATCTTTGAATGCATCAAGCCCAGAGCATCTAATAATCTTCAATTCCTCTAAGCTTTCAAGCAAGCAAACTGGAAAGTAAGTCAGGTCAAAACATTTGTCAATCTCAAGCTTTTTTAGTGTTGATGGCACCCTTTTCACATCTAAGAATGTAGCACAGAAAGAGCATCTAATAAGCCTCAATTCCTCCAAACTTTCAAACAAGTGAAGTTGAAAATGACCAAGGTTATAAAATTCGACAATCTCAATCTTTCTCAGGGTTGACAACTTTGTTCTCACATCTATGAGTCCAGCAAGATCAGAGCATTTAATAATCTTCAATTCCTTCAAGCTTTCAAAGAATTGAAGTTGAAGGTAACCAAAGTTATAACATTCGACAATCTCAAGGATTTTCAGTGTCGATGACACCCTTTTCACATTTAAAAATTCAGCATGTAAAGAGCACCTACAAATCTTCAGTTCCTCCAAGCTTTCAAGTAAGTCAAGTTGAAAGTAAGCCAGGTCAGAACATTCGACAATGTCAAATCTTTTCAGTTTTGAAGGCAGCCTTGTCACCTCTATGAATGCATCACGAAAAGAGCATCTAGTAATCCTCAATTCCTCCAAGCTCTCAAGTGAGCAAAATGAAAAGTATGTCAAGTTAGAACATTCGACAATATCAAGCTTTTTCAGTGTTGGCAACACCCTTTTTACATCTATGAATCCAGCATGCGTAGAACATCTTATAACCGTCAATTCCTCTATGTTTTCAAGTAAGTCAAGAGGAAAGTAAGTCAGGTCAGGACATTCGATAACCTCAAGCTTTTTCAGTGTGGATGATAGCCATTTCACATCTTCAGGTGCAGTAGAACCAGAGCATCTAATAATCCTCAATTCCTTGATACTTTCTAATAAGGAAGGTGGAAGGGAAGTCCAGTCAGGATAGTCAATAATCACTAGCACGTCTAATATTGACTGGTCAATTTTCATCACTTTTGATGCCGATGGGAGCTGTTGCACATCTAATAGCTCCAATACACACTTCCTGATACTCAAGTATTCCACCTTAGTAAGGTTACCAACATGACAAAAGACAGATTTCTGAGAGGACTGGATCAAAAGAAATCTCAATATTGATGATATGCATTTCACGTGTGAGAGTCGATGGCAATTCTTAATGCTTAAATACTCCAAGGCATGTTGGTTGCCCAGCTGAAGATACCTCATATTCTTGCAACCATCTACCTGAATGAATTTCAGTTTTGATGGTAGTTCTTCCGAAGATATGGATGCAAGATTAGTGCACTCAGAGATGACTAAATGTTCTATAGTGCTTAAACTCCATAAAAGAATGGCAGGGGAGTAGTAGAGTCTCTCCCTATTTTTCATATCATCCACCATGTCATACATGTGGGAAACTACTTTTATCTGCCATATGTTGCTCACACTGTATTTCTCCATATCAGGTAATATCATGCTATCCTTCTTGAAGATCTTTAATGTCAAACAGTTCTCCACGTATATGTCTTGAAGATTGGAAAGCCAGGTTATTGAGAAGTTCTCTAGAGAGTTACAACCAACAACAGAGAGTTTTTGAAGACTCGAGCACTCGTCCTCTTGAGGACCAGCCCATGACCTCCAATTGGGCAAATGTTTTAGTTCTAGAGTCTCCAATTGTCCAAAACCACCAGACGAAAAGTTAATGGGAATATCTTGATTGGATCCTATTATAGACAGATGCTGGAGATTTCGGAGATCTCCAAGGCGTGAAAGTTGGAGCTCGGGACATCTGATAATCTTTAGAACTCGGACAGCATGGAAACCGTGCCACTGATTTCTATTTGACACGCCCATATCTTGTAGTCTCTTGGCTGACTCAATGTGTACATGCCTCAGACGTGGAAAGTTTTCAAGAGGTGGGAGTGATGTCAACTGTTCACATCTAATTAGATCAATGCGGTTGAGGCAAGGAAGGTAACTAGGATCTTTCAGCCAAGATGAAAGAGAATTTCCCCCAAATCCATACATGTACAGTTGTCTGAGGTTGGGATGCCGCCCAAGGCTTTCTAATACCTTCCCATGCATATGATGGGCCATAAGAGATCGGTTGTCATTCCAGACCAGAGATAAGACCTTGAGGTGCTCCTTGCTATGCGAAGATACCTTCTTTGCCTCATCCACATTAATCAAGTCTGTAATCTCTTTGACTGTAAGATGTCGGTCATCATCAAAATGATCCATCATTTGAATATCAGTCAATTTTCTGATCTCTGAAGGAAATACAACATCATCTTTGCAGATCAGGCGCCTCAGACTTGAGAGATTCGATATACTATCCGGGAGATAATCAATGCGAACGGATTCTATGTCCAGTGTGTGAAGCTGGTCGAGCATCCCCAGTGATTCAGGCAAATAGTTAATGTAGGTACCACGAAGACCAAGATAACGAAGGTGTTTCAATAAGCAAATCCAATCAGGCAAAACCCCGATGTTAGTCCTATTCAAGTTTAGTGTTTCCAAGAGATAAAGGCTCCCCAAGCTTTCAGGCAGCTTAGAGATTTGGTTACCTTGAAGATTGAGATAACGTAGGTGCTTCAAAGAACTAAAACAATTTGGCCGGATGGATATTCCAGTGTAACTCATATGAAGAACTCTCAGCTGCTTCACTTCACTCCATAACTCTTTCGTATAAGGGTATTTCAGACTGCTCTTGAAAAATAATAGAGATCGACTTTGTGCTGACGACTGAACATCCTTCTGGGAATAATATTTAGTGGAAATGACTGAGCAGTGCTGAACACTATCATCATGACTGCCGTAGAACACACCATCCTCCACACTCCACCATTCACCCTGTGAAACATCTCTCGCTAGATCATGGATCAAGTCATGCATCTGGAATGTTTCATGATTTTGAGACTGTTCAAAAAAAGACATTGATACCAGCTCATTTATATACTCCTCACCGATGTCTTCTAGTTGTCCTTTTCTTTGTCCAGCTTGAGTAAGATAACCGTGAGCCATCCACATATTGATGAGTTGGTGCTTGTAAAACTCATAATCTTTCGGGAACACAGAACAATACCTAAAACATTTTTTGAGCGTGGTAGGCAAATACTGGTAGCTCAACCGAAGTATGGGCATTATGGGATTTTGGTCATCACTATCCCAAATACCAGTATTGTTCAGTATATTAGTCCACTCCTTTTTATCATCTTGACCACGCAGTAAACTTCCTAGAATCTTTGCAGCTAGTGGTAGACCTCTGCATCTATTTGATATTTTCTTCGCGATATCCAGAAGGGTGGGGTCTATATCAGAGGTCCAACCCTGAAAGGCATGCCGAATAAACAGCATAAAGCAATCATTATTTGTTAAATAAGGTAGTCGATAGATACTAGCCGGAATTAGTACTCGATCCAAAAGTTTTTTACTCCTTGTAGTCACTATGATTTTGCTTCCAATTGAGACACGAAGCAAGGGTCTACATAGATCCTCCCAAACATCCGCCTTCAGATCTCGGTGTTCCCAGATATCATCCAACACAAGCAGAAGCCTTTTTCCCTTAACAGTGCTCCTCAAGATTCCCCGAAGCTTATCCATTTCTGTAAGATGAGACTTTTCCTGCTCCAAAGACTCGAGGATTGCCCTCGTCAACCTCAGCACATCAAAATCTTCAGAGACGCGGACCCAAATCTTCTTATCGAAACGTTCCTGCACTTGAGGGTCATTGTACACACACTGAGCGAGTGTAGTCTTCCCAAGGCCACCCATACCCACGATAGCGATTACGGGAATATTTCCATCTCCATGAAACTCTGAGAATAACAAGCCCTTGATGTTCTCCAAGGCGTCACCTCTGCCAATAATGCGACTTGACCCCATTAACGATGTGCTTGGAGGACGGACTTTTTCCACCAGTTGATAGCTTGGATTAAGTCTTTTGGCATGGGCATCCCAATCTATCTTCTCCTTATCGAGTCTAACCTTTGAATCCCTTATTGTTTGGACAAGATCATCCATAAAGACCAGATTCCCATGCGGACTAGTTGAAGAGGTAGGGTCACGTTCCACGTTTCCATCTGCTGGAAAGGTCGCGGCCTCTGATTTTAGACGCAGCACGTGATGTAGAAACTCATCCAGCACATCCTCCGCATCATAGAAGCTTTTCTTCAGTTTTCTAAGACAAAGCCTAGCAGCTTCGGAGGTTATCTCCATCTCCTCAGCGTCATTGAGACTGGCTCGGATCATCTGGAACATCTCATTCAACGATTTCACATCTTCTACTTGTTTCAGATCATTCCCAGATATACTAAAGCGTTGCCTTAGATAATCAACCGCGTCACTAACCTCCGTATTAACCATCATGCGCTCGACAAGAAACGACAAGGATGGCTAAGGTGCGACTGCCTCTGTTCCCTCTTGTTCTTCAGATACTGTATTTATGAAATGCTTCCTAATTAACACCACCTACACCACTGGTACAAGAATAACAATTATCTGTATGTTTGAGAAACGAGCCAATGAGCTAATAATTTGGCATAAGTCTTACATTACTGTAAATCATTCGAAAGCCTTCATCAATACTTGAAGCATAGCTTAATTAGTGAAACTCGGGAATATAGTCAAGGAAGTAATCAGGGGCACACAATAAATGTTCTGCAATGTTAGTACAGAAAGAAAATAAAGTGAGTAGAGTGCATGGTAAGTAGATTTTTTTCAAGTCATTCCTTCCAATGGTAAAAGAATGACAACAACTGGTGTTAGTTTGTGTTCTTCTGGTCTTTTCCACATAAAATGGGGAATCCTTTGTTACAATAGAACCCGAAGTGATGTAGACTATTCAATAATCGAATCCCATATGCTTTATAAAAGGAAGATATCAATGAACTTCTATCAAAATGTTTCACAAGATTCAGCTTTTGATAAGTACTCGGAGAGGATACCTTGAGGGTAAGTAAGTCTTCTGATAGCTGGCTGTGAGAAGACGATGTCAACGTGAAGAACTCAATCCACAATCTGATTCTGCCGTACAGTGTGTGGATAACCTGAATATGGCGGAGTTCGTCTTCCAATTCAATAGATCATCCAGCCCCAGGAGCCAACCAGGAGGGGTATGATTCTACCTGGAGACGGGCGCATAGATGAAATACGCTGGTTTGTTCCAGGCCGCCAGGCACTGGTGCCAGAGCAGAGAGGAGATTGAAAGAGATGGAAGCGGAGAGCGACCTTGAGACAGTGGGTCCAGGAAGGTGCAACGGCGTCGAACGTTTCCAGATACCTTGGTTATGCCTTCTTTTGCAAGCTGTAAGAGCTCTGAATACCACCGCATTATACTCCCCGGTGGCGCGATAGTCAACTGTCACAAGCCAGGAAGTCAAACGGCGTAATCCGATCCATTATCGTGAAACCAACAACTCCTCCATTGCCGTCAGTTTGCTTGCCTCGATAAGCAAAGCACTGATGACGGTCAGAACAGACTTGCGTGACACGAATGAAGCAAAGAACAAATCTTTACCATATATTTTAATTAGGAAGTTGACGTTCCATTTATGGGGAAAAGTCAACGACGGTCTTCGAATCCCCGCCATCTGTTTGGCGTGGATCTGCCACGACGAAAATACGTGAAAGGATGGAGCAGTCGACGCACTTGGAGCGCCTACGCCGGATGTTCTCCAAGGACCAACCTCCCTTGCCAGAGCAGAGAAGATGTTGAAAGAGTGAAGGGAGTCGTTACTGCGTTAGATTCCCCGGTGGGCCTGAAGTTCGCTGTCGCAAGCCAGGAAGTCAAATGGCACTGACAAATCCGAACCGCGTCTCGGAGGATGGGCTCCGTTTGCCATTATCGACTCCTCCAGTGACCTTTGTTTCCTTGCAAACACAGGCAAGTCTTGGACCACAATGAGGACACGCTCTGCACGCGATGAATGGCTCAAAGAATAAAATCTACACCATATTTTTTTCAAAAAGGAAGTTAAGGTTCCATTTATGGGAAAAGTCAACGACTTCTGACATCCAGAAAGAGGTATTATGGCCTTGGTGAAACCTTCTTCTCGGAGATGTTAGTTCTGAATAATATGAAGTTGGGTTCTACGGCGGGACTGAAGTCACTGCCACAAGCCTGGAAGTCAAAAATGGCGCTATCCGATCCGAATCGCGTCTGGAGAAGATCGCAGGGTGGGCTCCGTCTGTGATTATCAATCAGCGCCTCCAATGGCGTCAGTGCGCTTGCAAGCACAGCCAAACCATGGATGAGAATGAGGACAGGCACTGCACGAGACAAATGGTTCAGAGAACATATCTTCATCGTATGTTTCCATCTGTGGGGAGAAGTCAACGACTTCACCGTGTGTCATCGTCGCCGTAGGAAGAGAGAGAGAGAGAGACACGAATTTGGCAGAGCTCCAAATTGACAGGAAATTACGAGAGGCCGCCATGGTTTCCATTTTTCCTTTTAATCTGGGAATTAGTGATCCTCCATCATCGATATCCAACAAATTTCGAGAACACATAAATCTGTTTTTTTCCTTTCCTTCTTATCTGCTAATGATTTTTCTTTTTTGGGGGGGCTAAAATTGTTGTAAAAATTGTTGGGATGGAACTATCCCAGAAATCACTATTTTTCAATATTTGATTCTTTTCCTCTACATCATCTTGGGAAAGCAGTAAGCTTCCAGGAGTCTTCACAGCTAGTGGTAGTAGATCTCTGCACTTCTCGAGCATGCTGACTAAACAGCATAAAGCAATGCTTACAGGATTCTGCCAGATTGTCGGCGGATTGCCTGAAGATGGAGGAGTTCGTCTTCCAATTCATCGGATCAAGCAGCCCTTTGAGTCAACTACTGGGTGTAAAGACTCCCAACTGGAGGCAGAGACAGATAGATGAGATGCTCTGGTCGGACTAGCTACACCAGAAGTTGACTTTCGGCTTAAGTGCACTAGATATCGCTAGTTAGGGCCGTAATGTTGGCCGGGAAATCTTGATTATATAATCAAATATGATGATAACATGATGTGGCCAATATGGGCTGATGGGGTGTTGACCTCTATTGAGCAAAATGGATCAACTAGTTAACCGGAAGCGTTCTTAGGAATAAGTGATAAAGCCTATGGATAATCCTCTGCAAAATCTTGTATGATTATGTGGAGATCTGGAAACTAAAGATGATCAGGAATGTGGCGGATGAGCGAGCTAGTGAGAGACAGAGAGAGAAAGGGAGAGACAGAGAGAGATAGGGACAGAGGGATTGGGGGGTGGTAGTACACCGATGAGAACGAATTACAAAGACCAGCTTTTTTGTCTTTTTTTTCCGGGGAGTAAAAGAATGTTGGAGTTAGCGGAGGGGCGAGGGGAAGATGACGCCGAGGACGTAGAAGAGGAAGCCGGCGAGTAGGATCCCCCGGTGGTGCTTTAACTTGAGCTGGTGCGAAGGGGAGGCAAAGACTCCAATCGAGCCCTAGGTGTCGTTGGCGGACGGTGGACGATAAAGGCGGCGATGGTTGATGGCTGCTCCTCACGGCCTCGCCTTGCGGAACGAAGAAACGTAAACCCTCTCAAATGATCTTCATCTTCTCTCCGTCTTGTTTCTAAGGATGTTATCTATAACCTCTCTGGTGCTTGCTAAAATAAACAAATGTTTAACCAAGGAATTACGCCCTGGTCGGCATGAGCGGATGTGCTGACAATGCAGAGTTCCTGGCCCACTTCTTCGATCCCCATCAAATGGTGGTCTCAGCCCAACTCCACCAGATGCTCCTCCGGGTCATGCCGTGAAGAAGAACAACAACAACAAGAAAAGAAGAAGAACAACAACAACAACAAGGAAGGGGTATATATCGATCACGTACGTCCAGGTACCGCTCGAGGGTGTCGACGATCTGGTGGTGGGGGCTGGGGCAGGGTGGCCACTTTCCTGTATAACTTGTTCACTCAGAGCTCCCCGGCGGACCTGTTCTTCATGGCCTTCACCTACTTCCCCATCAGGGTCATCAGATCATCCACCTGCACCCCCGAAAATGACCCAAAAACACACAGACCATCTCAATTATTTTATGATTGAAAATTCGTATGTTAGCCAACAGACATGTTCCTCCACCAATGTAACTAAGATAAAACTTCTCGCTGAGAGAAATGCACTTCCCTTGAAAAGCAATGACTGACCGCTGTGTAGCGAGCCTCATTGCACAAGTCTCTCGCTGCCCACGGTCATGGAGAGAGGTGGCGAGAGGATCTCGGAGCAGCTCAGACAATGTTTTTCAAGACCAGTGTATTTCTCTTAGCGAGAAGGGATCCAAACAGGTAATATGGCATACAGAGTTTTCCTCCTACCGTGATAGGCCTTATTCTGGGAGCTGGTAGAGCTCTGGATACAGCATTAGACTCCCCGGGGAGGCTGTAGTCACTGTCACAAGCCAAGGAAGTCAGATGGACCCAACACTATTCCTATATTGAAACATTGTCTCAGACTCAATATATTCAACATTTTCTTGAGCCACTAATTTGAAAGATCAATTTCTCTCTTTCCCACAAAATAAGACTTACCAGGTTACCTCTAAAAGTTTGGTATTCTCTCATTTTCCATTGACCATCAGTTTCATTAGTTATTCTTTTTCTTAATGTTCACAAATCTGATGAAATGATCGCTTGAATGAGAACTGGGTACAAAACAATTTTTTCTTATTCTAAATTTTGCATTGATGAATAGTTGTTTTGGACTAAGAATTATCTTATGTTTTCATGAAATCATGAACAGGTATATCTCCATCCATCTTATTTATTTTTGGTTTTAGTCTAGTTATTTTTACAAAAAACTTATATGGAATATCGACTAAATTAAATATGTTTTTTAATCTAATTTACAACTCATAATTTGATTTCATGATTTAATTTTTTGAACATTTTTATAGTAAATAAGGACTTTCAGTGACCTTGAAAATAAAGGTAAAATAAAATTTGAGAACTAACCTCAATTCCTTTCTGATTCATGGGCATTGAGGATAACCTTATTTCTCCCTAAAAGACCTCTGATACCAAAGCTTTATTTATCCCTGATGAGACACATTCGCAAAAGCATGATAGAGTTCCTAGATGCTATTAGTATATGCCTACCCTCACTAGACTCATACACAATGGCTCTTAATTTTCTCCTTTTTCACGTTTGCATCTTAAGAGGTCTTTCTTCGAGTTTTTGTGATGGAAATTGCTATTCTTTATCAGAAACGTCTTCAATTTACAGTATACAAGGGCTACATCATCACCAAAATGAGTCTCACAGTTCTAATCTACTTGTAACTATGCTTATATGATAAAAACCCACATTGCGAGGAGAACATGGGAGGCGAGATATCATAGGGCATTCTCATATGATGCTATTACGAATTCTACAAGCCTATTGATCAAAAATTAAATTCACTTGAATTCAAAATCAGAATATGCGAGGATATTGAAATTTCCTAACTGTAATGATCAATAAGGCTTTTGTCATCAATGGTGTTATTTCTCACTATGAACAAAAAAAATCATATTTATTTCCCATCTCCACATGCGTTAAAATTTCTTTCTCGAACTTATAATCACATGACAGTAGTATGTTTCAATAGCTGAGAGTTTTGGTCATCATTCACAAGCATAGCATCACTAAGGATGTCAGTATCCATTTCAGTGCTGAAACTAAGCAAATAAGTAGACAAATCCTGACATAAATACATTCAATCCTCCATCATCAGTATATGACATATTGAAAACTGAATCGCAAACAGACATTTTGTCAAAATGTTCGAAGTGCAGACTTTCATATTACATAGATAGGTTTCGTTCTGAACATTGATGCAAACGTAATGATATTTCCTATTCTGCTCACTTTAAGAAATAAGAACATGGACTTGTTGGTAGATTCTTCAACCAAAGCATGTCCAGAATATATTCATTATCATAGTCACGAACTTCTCACCATCAAAACCTCTACCTTTTTATTTTCCAAGGAAAATGAGGATGAGAATGAAAGCAGATACTTTAATCCATTATCATCATGAGTACTAGAATATCCATGACTATCAGAATTTTCTAAGTCACTAAAGGGGATCAAGGATGAAGTTGTATCTACTTCATGGTTTTCGTCTTCATTGTTCAAAAGCCGGAAATTGATTAACCTGTGACTTTGCCTTTCGCACCACATTTTCAGTCCTGGGCACCCAACAATGAAAAGCACTTACAGTGTTAATGACGGATTTTTCTCATATGAGAAGCAGAGATCTGGGCTGTATTTAAGGCTTAGACGTTGCTGGGGGTTTAACCTTTATAGTGAAAGGAATAGTTTCGGATTGTTGCTAGTCCTTGGACAGTTTGAGGCATCTGATTGACATGGTACAGAGAAACCATAATACCGTAGTCTATCAATATCAAGAACTCTTAGTGTTGATGGCAGCCATTCCACTTGCATGAATGCAGCAGGCCCAGAGCATCTAATAACCCTCAATTATGTCAATCCTTAAAGCAAGTAAAGTGGAAAAGAAGTCAAGTCAGGATATTTGTCAATTTCAGGCACTTACAATGTTCGTTACAGCTTTATCCCGCGTATGATGGCCAGTAAATGGGAGTATAACAGTTTTTCACTCCATAGTACTATATCATATAGGTCGTTGTAACCATGGGAGGTGACTTCTGTTTCGAATATATTCCTCACGCAGAACTTGTTCATTCTGAGTAATTTCTCAATATTTGACCTGGACAACTTTAATCTGAAACGTGGACAATTCTTCACGCTGATGTCTTTAAGACTGTGAAGGCAGCTTATTGAGAAGTAACTCAGTGAGTGACAATCAACAACAGAGAGCTCTTGAAGCTTCGGGCATTCTCCCTCTTGAGGACCTTCCCATGAACACCAATTGGGCAAATCTTCCAGATATAGTCTTTCCAGTAGTAGAAACCCTCCACACGAAAAGTCTTTCCCAATATCTTGATGGAAATTTATGATGGACAGATGCTGGAGAGATGCAAGCCCGCTAAGGTGCGAAATTTCGAGCTGATGACATCCGATAATCTTTAGAACTCGGAGAGCATTGAAATTGACTTCAGATAAGAATGACACATTTGGACAATCAACAATAGCAAGTGTGCGGAGGGGAGAAGGCCTTTCACCAACGTCGACACCATTCTGTGGTAACTCAGAGAACATACTTTGTAGTCTTTTGGCTGACTCAATGTACACATACCTCAGACATGGAAACTTCTCAAGAGGTCGGAGTGAAGTCAACTATTCGCATCTAATTAATTCAATGCGGTTGAGGGCACAAAAGTACCTAGGATCTCTTATCCAAGATGGAAGAGAATCTCCCTCAAAACCACGCATGTAGAGTTGCCTGAGGTTTGGATAAGGCCCAAGGCTTTCCAACACCTTCCCATGTATACGATGGGCCATAGGAGATTTCTTTTCTTTCCAGTGCAAAGATAAGACCTGAAGATGCTCCCTGCTGTCCCAAGATACCTTCTTTGCCTCGTCCACATCAACCAAGTCAGTAAACTCTTTGACTATAAAATGACGGCCGCGTAGTTCAGTCAGTTTTCCGATAGCCAAGGAAAATTCAATGCCATCATTGCAGATGAGCCGCCTCAGACTTGGCAGATTCGATATACTATCCGGGAGAGAGTAAATCTTACAGAATTCCACATCCAGTGTGTAATGCTGGTCGAGCATCCCTAGTGATTCTGGCAAATACTCAATCCAGGTACCACGAAGACCAAGATAATGCAGTCGTTTCAGGAGGCAAATGGAATCAGGCAAAACTTCAATCTTAGTATAATTCAAGTTTAGTGTTTCCAGGAGATATAGACTCCCAAAGGTTTCAGGCAGCTCAGTGATTTTGTTACCTTGAACACTAAGGAAACGTAGGTGTTTCAAATCACCAATGCACTCAGGAAGGATCAATATTCCTGTATAACTCATATTAAGAACTCTCAGCTGCTTCATTCTGCTGCATAAATCTTTCACATCGGGCCAACTTAGCATGCTGTTGAAAAATAATAGACATTGAATCTGTGGTGAGCACTGAACATGCTCCCGGGGATAATTCATAGTGGAAATGACTGAGAAGTGCTGAACAGTGTCATCTTTATTTCCATAGAACACACCATCCTCCACACTCCACCATTCATCTCGTGAAACATCTCTCGCCAGATCATGGATCAAGTCATGCATCATGAATATTTCATAATCTTAAAACTGTTCAAATAAAGACCTTGATACTAGCTCATTTATATACTCCTCACCGATGTCTTCTAGTTGTTTTTTTCTTCGTTCGGTTCGAGAAATATAACCGTGAGCCATCCACATATTGATGAGTTCCTTCTTCTGAAACTGATAATCTTTTGGGAACAAAGAACAATACCTAAAACATTTTTTGAGGTTGATAGACAAATGCTGGTAACTCAACCGGAGTATGGGCATAATGCTACTTTGGTCATCAGTAGGCCAAATACCACTATTGTTCAGTATATCGTTCCATTCCTCAACATCATCTTGACCACGCAGTAAGCTTCCAAGAGTCTTTGCAGCTAGTGGTAGACCTCTGCAGTTATTGGAGATCTTCTTCCCGATATCCAGCAGGGTGGGGTCTATGTCAGAGTTCAGATCCTCAAAGGCATGCTGACTAAAAAGCATAAAGCAATCATTGTCTGTTAGATAAGGTAATCGATGGACACTATCTGCCCTTATTACTCTATCCAAAAAACTTTTACTCCTTGTAGTCACTAAGATTTTGCTTCCATCTGAGACACCAAGAAAGGGTTTATAGAGTTGTTCCCAGGCATCTATATTAAGATTTTGGTGTTCCCAGACATCATCAAACACAAGCAAAAGCCTTTTTCGCTCAACAATTCCCTTCAGCCTTCTCTGAAGTGGATCCAATTGCGTAAGATCACACTTTTTCTCCTCCAAAGACTCGAGCATTGCCCTTGTCAACCTCTCCAAATCAAATTCTTCAGAGACGCAGACCCAAATCTTCAGATTGAAATGTTGCTGCACTTGGGTGTCATTGTACACGAACTGAGCGAGTGTAGTCTTCCCAAGGCCACCCATACCAACGATAGCGATTACAGGAATATTACCATCTCCATGAAGCTCTGAGAACAGCAATCCCTTGATTGTCTCCAAGTCGTGACCTCTGCCAATCATGCGACTTGATCCCATCAAAGAAGTGCTTTGAGGACGGACGGTGGTGGGCTTCTGCTGATGGATTTTGGCAAGTCCAAGGACATTCCCATCCCAATCAATCTTCTGCTTATCTAGTTTTACCTTCAAATCCGTTGCTTTTTGGGCTAGCTCATCCAGCAAGACCAAATTTCCATGTGGATTATTCGAAGGACTAAGGTTACGTTTCTGGTCAAGAATGCTAACATCTGCCTTTACCAGGTTGTCATCCACTGGAAAGGTCGCACCCTCTGATTTTAGATGCAGCACATGATAAAGAAACTCATCAAGCACATCCTCCACATCATAGAAGATTTTCTTCAGAGCTTTAAGACGAAGTCCAGCGGATTCACAGGTTATCTCCATCTCCTCAGACTCATTGAGCTTGGCTCGGATCATCTGGGACATCTCATTCAATGATTTCACATCTTTCAGCCGCTTCAAATCATTACCCGATGGACTATGACATCGCCTTAGATAGTCAACTGCTTCATTGACCTCGGTTATGAAGGCATCACCCATGATGTCCGCGACAAGAAAAGAGGAGGATTGCTGAGGCGGGGACTGCCTCTCTTCTCTCCGATACTTACGCTATTACCTATATATGAAATGCGTCCTAATTAACACAACCTAAACCACTCAAACAACAGAAACAGATCCGTATGTGTGAGAAACGCAGCAGTGATCTAATAATGTGGCATAAGTCGTACATAACTGTAACCCATTGTAAAACCATCAGCAATGCTAGAAGCATAGCATAATTAGTAAAACACAGGAATATGGCCGAGGAAGTATTCAGAGCCATACAAGTAGAAATAAATACTATTCATCAGACAACAAATGTTCTATAACGTTAGTACTCTACAAAGGTAATGAAGTGAAGAGAGTGCGTGGTAAGCAATTTTTTTCATATCATTATTTCCAATGATAGCAATATCATAATAGCTAATGTTAATGAATGTGCTTCTTTGATGGTACAAGTACGAAGCAAAAGACTACCATTAAGATAGAAGTTGGAATTCATTGCTAGATTGCTGGTGTCTTACTGACATTGGACCTAAATAAATGAGCATTCATCACAACTGAGGGCTGCCCAGATAGCCCGTATAAATGAGAAATTATCCAGGGACCTATATAAGTAAGGAGCTTTAAAACTTGGTATCTTCTCATGTTGGCGAGGGATGAGGAGAGGAGAGGGAATGCCTGTGCAATGGGAATGGCTGCTACACGACAGAATCCCTGGATATTGGATGAGGGATGAGGGGAGTCGCTTGAACACCATTAGCTACATAATTTCAATAAGATAAAACTCAGAAAGATGCATGACTTATCTAGCGGTTAACCAGAATTAAACCCCTGATAAAATAACTGCGGATACAAGAATAAAGATATTTTCTCCTCATTTTCTATATAATGCTGTTATCCTACCTATCTGTTATTGACTAGGAAAAAACCCATATCCGTTTTAAAGTGAAATACTGTATTGATTTAAACGAGTTTTCCATGGAAAGCACTGATCTACGTCATGATCAAATGGACCTAATATTTCAAGTTTCGGCAAACCAATAAGCTAGGCAGAAATATTTCCTGAAAGTAGAATTACTGAGTCGGATACGCTGCGCTAGTCAACGAGCATGTTCCTCCCGCCAACGTAAGTAGAAAACAATCAAAGATCGGTAACGGGCAAGATAGAGGTGAATCACTCTTGATCCGTTATATCCAACCTCGATAATTCGTTTTAAAACAAGAAACTTTCAAAAAATCTTGGAAGAGAATACCTAGAGGGGAGATAATTCGTTTTTTCTGATAGCTGGCGGTTCGTAGAAGACGATGCAGACGTGAAGAACACAAGCCGCAGTTCGATTCCGCCAGACGTTGATCTGCGGACGGCCTGACTATGGTGGAGTTCGTCTTCCAATTCAAAAGATCAGGTAGCCCCTTGGAGTGAACCACGAGGGGTAATACTCTAGGAAGCTACGCCGAACGTTCTTCGGTGCCAGAGCAGAGAAGAGATGGAAAGAGATGGGAGTGGTGAGAGGCCTGGAAACAGCGGAACCCAAGAAGTACTCATGGCGTCGGACGTTTCCTCCTACCCTGTTTATGCCTTCAATCGGAAGCTGTTAGTGATCTGAATGCCGCATTAGGCTCCCCGGTGGCGGTGAAGTCACTGTCACAAGTCAAAAAAGTCAAAGGGCACTAGCCAATTCGAGCTGCTTCTGAAAGAGATATGAGGGTGGCCCCCATCTGCAATTATCTATAGGAGTTGTGGAGATTGATCTCTTATTGAGTACGTAGATCCATATAGTTTATCATAATCTTATGTTCAAGAACAGGGGCGTTAACATCTCATGAAATTAAGGACGTGAGAAGCCATTAGGGCGTGGAAAGAACCTATGTAAGTGAGGAGCTCCAAACTTGCTATCTTCTCATTTTCGGCGAGGGACGAGGAGTGGAGAGGGAATGCCTGTGAAGTAGGAATAGCTGCTACACGGCAGAACCATGGATGAGGGCGAGGGTGTTACCTGATCACAATTGCTGCAATTTCCTTTTTTAGAAAGTTAAAACTCAGAAACATGCATAACTCGTCATAAAACCACGTTGATACAAGAATAAAGATAGTTTATCCACATATCATGTAAATTAGACGCAGTTTCTTGTAAAGAAAAATACTGAATTCATTTAAGTGAATTGTCCATGGAAACTGCTGATCTACATCATAATATGTGCCGTAATTTTGTTTCAAGCAGAAATATCGAACTAACTTAGATGAATTCTCCATTGAAAACACTGATCTACGTCGTGGAAAAGCGGACTTTAGATTTGAAGTTCCGGTAAACCAAACAGCTAAGCGACTATATTCCCTGAAAGTACGATCAGACAGAGAATGAAGCGGTGATACTATGTTCAATAGGGTAGATTTCATGCCAGTAATTCACTATGTAAGATCTATCTGAGTTTCTTCAAAATTACATATCTAAATTTTATTAAAATCACTTTAGTTTATCAGCGTCAGTCATTAGGTCAAATTAAATTGCATAACATGAAATCCTGAGGTGAACACTTGGAGAAATGAGCTAACACCTTAAGAAAAAATGCACATTTTCATCATTTGAGGATCAAAGCATAAAAGTTGCATCGCCCCTTCACTCAAACCTCAATGACATAAGCTGGCATCAATTGACGTATTTCTTGATACAACCTCTAATGTGAAAATCAAAACATACAAGTACCTATAGTCATTAGGAATGTGTCTACCATTCATGGCCATGCCCTTATTCACCTCTACTCGTAAGATATTGTGGCAATAAAATTCACTGAAAAAAAAAACACTAATATTTCAGGCACAAAAAATTTCAAAACCTCTCTCTATCATGTGAGAAGTGATTGCTAAGGCATCATCATGTTCCACCATTTGAGATCCCCACATCCAAATTGTCTACTTTCAGCGGACAATCTTTACCTGTTTAGTTTTGATTAATTGCTGCTTGATGCATAAAAGAGAACATGTTATTGAGCAAGGCTATTCTCATGCACACTACGAAGGCATAGTTAATACCTAAGGCAAGCAAACTTGTGGGCTGATGCAGGTAAGTCCTCAATGTTCCCTTGAAGAGCTGGGGGTATGAGCCAACCATTCAATTAACCAAAGGTACAACAATATACAGATGACCAGCCTATGAAGGCTCTCAAATATTTCTAATTTTCCAGCAACCAAACACTAATTAACAACCACGCAATACATCTGATAGCAAGGCGCTGCACAGGTCAACAACTTGTAACCATTAGCTCTCCCAAACCCACAGCATCATGAAGACCTAGGATCAGTAGTCTTGAAAATCCTTCTTCAAAGGGTTGGATGGTGGCTACATTCTTGAGACTCTTAAACCACTGAAGAAGACTATGTGTGCCTGCCGAGGACACGAGAAATCCTGTCGAAGAAGGAGTGGCACATGGCCATGCTGAAGAGCAAGTCCTCCTTCATCCAGTCTAGAGCCACCTTCTCAATTGTCCCCAATGAGGAGACCCGGTAGAGGAGCTCACCCTCGTCAGTGTCGTCTTTCCTCAACCAGGTCAAGCTGAAGCTATAGCCTGCAAGCAGATGAAATTTTCTCAGCTTCTATTCAGGTTGTGAGCTTAGATGGGCAGAGAGGTCAAGATTACCCAGAGAGAGTAAAAATATCAGAACATAAATACTTGACGAGAACTGGGTCTCAATTTTAAGATAGAGCTGGCAGTAAACGAAGAGACTGAGCTCATAAAAAGCAATATTTTAATAGCAACCCAATGCGACTAAATTGTTAAATGATCGTTGAAATTAGGGTAAGATCTGTAAATGTATTGCAAAACTAAGCACAATTGCCCCACAATTAATAGTTCAGGAAGCATCATACCACGTTGCACCAATTTGATGTGTTCTAAATGTGATACACAATTAAATGATCATAAAATACATGTATCTGGTTCAATCATGTTAATTAGGAAACCCATATAGCTTATATTTCTTTCGGCGGCTTCTCTTTCGAATTTTCATTTGAGGCAATCAAATGGGAGAAAGACAATCTCAAGCACAATACTGCCCTCAAAGAGATAAGAGGTTAGGATCTTACTAAACTGATGCCAAGGTTGTTTGGGTTCATTGTAAATTTAATTGTGGAATGAAGGTTAACCGACAAAAGCCAGGGGTCCTATAAAAAGGTGTTTATCAATTATTGATATTGATGATCAAGCGCTCTGTTGAAAATTTATACAAGAATGAATCAGCCATCTATCCAGGAGTTTCCAGTACATGAAGTTAGTCCAACTGGCTTACTCTACAGATAACCAGGACAAGGCAAACCAGGCTCCAGTGATCACAGATCGTGGTTCTTGGCGGCAAGGTGGTCGTCTGGTCGCTTTAGAAGTAAGGGACTCCTAACGATGGCTATGAATGAGCTAAAAATGTCAGAGCAGGCACTCACCGGCCGAATGGTACCCAGAAACTAGAGATGCACTACACTGGTCGGGTAACGAAAAGAGATGGATACTTAAATCAAAGGAAAACAGCACTGAGACAGACAAAAGAAGCATAGACGCACATTGAAGAAAGAGTAAGAACGGATGCAAGGAAGATAGTTGGCTGCAGACAACCACTACCACGAAGGGTGAAATCAGTTTACCCTTTCAGTTTCTCCCTGTTTCATGGGGAGAAAATGTCCCCTGAACCCAGAGTTCCAAAGACTTAAAGCAAAATGCACAATAAAACAATTTAGGATCACAAGGATCAGAGTTTGATGGTTTTGAAATGAATGAGAGAGTTGCATCAGTTACAAAGATCGTTCATCAAGAAAACAGAATTTTCCCAGCAACAAAGGAGAGAAAAAAGACAGGTTAAATTTTCAAAAAGAATGAACAGTAAGGTTTCAAAAAGAGAATATTTAAACCAAAGCTGCAAATTCTTCATGAAACCAACTATGGCTGCTCCTCTTAATCATCAACAGCTGACACTAAATACTCCCAAGGATAAGCACAATGCACATGTTGAATATCTCTTAAATGATTATCGTTTTAATCTCTAAGTTTAATTTGTCACTTAGGAAGTGGGACAAATTTAATCACATATTCTGAACAAGCATACGATCTTCTAAACAAATATTCATGAAGCTTCAAAAAAGAAAGCAACCACCTCGATTTGATTTCGTTCTTCCCGTTGTCACAAAACATTATGGTAAAAAAAAGGATAAAACTTATTTGAGATTCAAAGAGTACCACTCGATTGGTGAACGACAGAGAGATGCATATCATCCGCTTGATTTTCCACAGCAAATTTCATGCCAACCAAGGATTCGATTAGCATCTGGTAGATGCACCTCACATAATCTTTTTCTTTTCCATCTAAAAGTTTCAAAATATAAACATGAGAAACAACATAAAGAGCATTAGGTTATACAATGACACTACTTGAAGATATAAACCTGAATTGATCATCTTTCTGCCACAGCAATCTGGCTGAGAACCTCCGTCACCATGGCCAAAGCAAAACCAAAATGCCAGCATATATTGTGATAAGAGGATGATCAAAAATCTAAGGACTTCAAAGAAAAAAAGAAGGGCAAGTACGAAATATGCTATCTGGTAAAAGAATAGAATGAAAGTTTTCTGTGAGATACCATGAGATGCTCATTTTGCCGATTATCATGTTGAATGGTGTCAGTCACCTTTGGTGGAAGTTCACCAAGACCATTGTCCAAGTTGGTGTCAATCCTTTCATCAGAACCCAGATATCCTTCTTTGGCAATGCTAGTAGGAGTTGCAAGGGATACGATTTCACCACCTTGAGGCCTAATACTGCGATGGTCTTCAGCTGAAGCCACATTACGAAGCCTCTCAACTTCACTAGAGAGCTCCTCCACTACCCAGGGGAAAAGATTTGAGTAAATAACAGGCAGACCAAAATACACTGGAAATGAATTGTGCATCATATGTATGACATCAACATCCCATGATAAGCTGGTAAAGAAAGAATTACCAGTTCCTATGTACGAGAAAATAGGATATGATGATGTCTTCTCGAAAACATCTGAACTGCACTTTTATTTTACAATTTAAAGAATTTATACAACCAGGCAAAAATTGTCATGTCTCTGCAATTATGCACAGAATTATTCCGTGAAGCAGACAAACAAGAGTGGATATCCCATGAACTAGAATAATGTACCCTGTCGATAAACTATACCATCTGCATAGATACGAAATGTGACCATCATGACGGTCACAACCAGTTCACTACAGAACACTGATCAAAATACATAATTCATGTAAGAACATGAATACTATAAAGTAGTTTTATGATATAGCTTCTAAGGTATCAGCCTCAGAACTGATAGTCTTCAGAAATAGTATGAGTCCAAGCGTCATCAATCCGTTACTGAATTGATATTTGTCAACTCCATTCCATTGAACTCCATATTCATCCCTCTTTTCAAATTCTGATTAATCTATATAGTCCATACCATGTTGTTTGAGCTACAACAAATGATAAATTTCTTTTCCTTTAAGGATATGTTGTGAAATCGAACATACACATAAAAGCCACCAAGATAAGCAATTGCAACCAATCAAAAGAACCAATGCTAGAAGCAAGAATATGACAGCATGAGCATCATCACCAATACCAGCCAGGCACCTACATTACAGTGCGAAGACAACAAACTAGAGAAAAGCGAAATGATGGAAGGGAGATTCTAGATTGGAATGTGCCACTTGATGAGGAGAACTGCTCATCTCTTTCCTTGTCTCCTCACATAAATTATAAAATTAAACTAAAAAACTCGAGAACATATTAGACCTGTTAACCAAGCAGATAGATCTGATTTCCATTTCCTCATGCTTCCACCTTACATCACGCAATAAAACCCAAACCACCCTTACTTGGTAAAAGCAGCATGACAGCATTGGGCACTTAGAGTGGCAACCCATCACGCCTCTTGGATTGTCCACACTACATGGCTTTCCCTGGAATACACCTTGTGGTTCATCAGCTGCCGCCACAACATAAAACTAATGTTTCAACACATTACCACCTATAAACTGATGTAGACACTGATATCAGTTGCCATCCTCCCCAACGAAGATCAACAGAATACATAGGAAGTCTTTGATACCCTCTGTCTCGTCAATATGAGATGTAGCTAGAAAACGGATTGAACTAACCCAGGAGGAAAAGTGAAATCGCAAAACTTGGCTGCTTCAAACTCGGGGTACAACTCAGAATTCTCACAGACAAGTTTAGCTTTAAAAAATACCATTCCACCGTACAAAACTCAGTGTGACACAATCTTGATCCATCATCTAGTTAAGAATTTTAACAAGGCTAAGATCCTTCTAAAGAGACGTGGTCATTTTACGCCGATTTAATTTTTTACTGTTAGTAGTAATATCATGGAAGGAGAAAATAAACATGAGGAAAAAAAACAAACCGAAACGCAGAGGTCATCAATGTCACTCTTGGCTAGCACTGCTATGGCCACTAACACTGTCACCAGCTTTTCTTTTTTGCCCCTTTTCCTTTTCCTGTATTGTGTTTGTCACATGACACGAGTTCAATTGATAAGCTTCTGTTCCCTGAACAACCCATAGCATCTGTCCTAACATGGAGGGAGGGAGTTTAAAACACTTTTGGTTGGCAGATGGGGACTGTAAGTGGGCATCTTTGAAAAGAATACTCTGTCATTATCCTTGTGCTTTACTTGTTGTACATAAATAACGTTGAATAATTTTTAAGCACATCTTTGTATGATTCAGACACTTTCGATAATGTTGGATCAAAGAAAACTTATCGGAAATCAAGATGAATCATTTACAGGTTTATGTTAAAACTGACTTGACTGTTTGGCATACTAATTGAAGTCACGAATTCCAACATTTTACCAGAGTTCTTGGAGTTGAAACGAGTCAACAAGCTTTCGTAATTTTAACTTTATCCAATGTGTGTGAATCAAAGCACCATTGGCTTAAGCTTCTTCAAATTTCATGAAGGAAGTTAATGCATGAGTTTATCAACCGCAGGCTTCTGAGTTTCCGACGTTGAAAATTTCATGGCAAGACGTTGAAATTTTCGTATAATTATGTCACACAATTTAGTCAGATAAGGCTTATGCATGTCCTTCCAAATGTCACCATTAACAACGATAGTTTAGCCCAAGGTGAGTAAAACCCCTGACATACAGCATTTTATCAACCCATGCTTCTCAAAATACAGTCTCACCTTCCCTAGAATACAGCTTAACTACAGAACAGTCATGATATTTTCATCTAGTTATCGTCTATCATCACAATATTATTCCCGATATGCCAAAACTCATAGAAGCTACCTTTACATAGCCCACACAGACTAGCAACCCTTCCCAAATCTTACTTTTTTTTCTTATTTTCACTGTTTTTTGCTATGACTAACCGTATCCAAGGCATGCCATATATTTCGTTGGCTGAATAGATCGTTTTTTCCAGGTCCCTAACATCACATCACGGAAGAAAGCAATGAAGTGAATTATCGAATGTATCAAATTCGTTTAACTAGAATATTTAGAGAACATAATATTTGTTTTCGTTTACGATGACATTCAAGAATCAATGGTTCCCATTAAAAATAAGCATAAAGGTTACATCATATGTGTCTCATGTTTAAATAGAACGCAGAGCAACACAATCAATAGTCTTACTAGTTAATGGAATATTCTTATTTTCTGCACAGAAATTGTAAGTTCTCACCCTTTCGATTTTCTTCCATTAAAGTCTGCTGGTATTCAGCCTGAGAGTCCTCCAAAGACGATCTGTCAACCAAAGACCATATGATAACATACCCAACTCTTCTAGAGAACAAATGCAATATTGCTAACAGTCAATCTTTGGAATTCAATTTACGAGACACAAATTCAAAATCGTGGAAAGGCTTATCAACATAAAGCATACATCTTTTCACGCAGCTGACTATTTTCACTTTTCAAATCTTCGATCATACTCTCCACCGCTGCCAAGGAAGCAAATATTGCGTAACCAATAAGCCGTATGAAACAAAACTACGTTAAAAAAGATAAAGGGGCAAGTGGCACATCGAAAAGAGAGCTTAGACGCATCTAATAAGCACCCACATTTCCTCATCAAGTACAATGCTACCTAATTAAGGCTAGTATCATAGCGAATGTATCCACTATTGAGCTTTTTTCTCTTCCTTCCATGTTGGTTTCTGTGTGAGAGAGAAAGGGAAATCCAATGTGGCAAGTATATTGAGACCACAATAAATTTCATGAGTTCGTAAGGGCTTTATACTGTTGCGGAAATTTTAACAACCTAGGTGGAACATAACACAGTTGGAGAGTATACGTTCTGTCCAAATGGTCAACTACCAGTAAAAGAGTCTATGTACGACTGCACAAAAGAATTACCTGTGAGATACTTCTCGAATTCTCCTTGCACTTTCGCATTACAGTCCGACGCTTCCGAAAGCCTCCTTTTCTGGGGACGTACAGCTTCACATCAAAATAACGTTGAAGGAGAAAATAACCGAGACGATAGCAAAGCTCACAATGACCCTAGTCGACCATTTTGTCCCCTTAACGAAGGCTCTGAGGGAGCCAAAGCAGAAACATAGTCGTGACGGCGACAAACCTTAAGATTCCTATACTTATCGTAAAGCCTAGTGTGAAGCTGCTCCATCTGCACCAGGAGAAGCAGGAAAGGGCAAAAAAATTAAGAAAAATAAGTGATGAAAACAGGAATCGCAGCCCCAAACTTCAGACCATCTTTCTCCGCAAGCCTACGAATCAAGAACGATGCTCCTCTACAGAAAGAAGATTGGCACGTGGACAAGAGAGAAGAGGAGGAGGAAGAACCCTAGAAATCGAAGCAACCTCCGGCGAGCAGACGCAGAGCGAGGAGTAGAAGGATGAGGAGCACGGCGGGAAATCGCGCCGGCAGGCCGAAGCGGAAGCAAGTGGATCTAGTACGCTTACGCTTTCAAATTTTGGGAGTCTCACGTGCCACTAGACAAACCACGTGTCTATACATAAATAAGTTTGAATCTCCAATGAAAAAACTAAAATGTGACGATTAAAATCTTTTGTCATATTAAAATGCAAGATATTAAAATATCATGGGAAAATATTAAAATTTGACAATTAAACCTTTTTCAAATTAAAATCCAAAATATTAAAACTGACGTGTCTAGGCCACATTGTTGTGATTCCAACGAAGGGAATCACATTTTGCTATTATTTTTTATGGTTTTTAAGTTTTTTGGTCCTCACATAACTTTTGAATAACTAATAAATAAATAATTTCATGCTAATTTTTAAATATTTGTAGTCCTTGACCACAAAATCCTCCACTCTAGTAAAATTGATTTTTCAAAAATCCAATATTCCTCAATCCTGATTTTTGCTTACGCCTAGTAGCTTTGGGGTGATGACTTGGCCATCCTATTAGTCAACCCCCCCCCCCATCTCAGTCAAACCCTAGCTTCCATCCTCCCCTTCCTGTCTAGCCATTCAAGCAATTCATTGTTCTGCTTTATGTGATATTTTGTTAGATTTTGTATGATCATACTTGGTAGCTGCTGACATTTACCTTGTTATTACAGCAATAGTGATAAATTTGTATGCCACTGCAAACAAATTCAAACCAAAAAACTATTTTGTTTCAGCAAATGTGTATTAATTTATATACAATTTAGATCATGAATAGAAGAACAACTTAATTAAGAGAGCTAACATAACTCCTGTATATAAAAATAGGGTTATCCCCATAATGATTGAGTACCTTAACATTATGGAATGTGTAAAAGTGTGAATAAATGTTCTTCATTCAATGAATTTGAGTTGTTGAACAACTAGCGATTTTTCATAGTTCCTTGTAAATTATATGTTTTTAAAAAGTATTTGGAGATAATTATTTTAGGGAATCAACTAATACGAAGTGCACAATCAGTTAATTACTTTCTAAAATTATAAAAATTATATATTTAAACCTTGTCCTTCAGTATTAGTAGCATTTTTATATGGTTCACAGTCACATTTCCTTCAAAAAACTCAATAATATACTAGCAATATTCCATTTTAAGCCTCAATCACATTAATACATTTTAGGTGATTAATATAAGTTACAAAGATCACTTTTCCTAGCATTTATGAGAAACACAATTAGTGAAGCCATGATAATTATTCTAATGACCTCTCCTTGCCAATCAAAGTTAAAATGATATTATTATTATCTAATGCTTGAATTTTCATTTTTATGCATATGCTTCTATCATCAGTTATCCTATTTACCCTCAATTATTCTCTAGTCTCTTTCACTATCAGCAATTAGTCTATTGGCCCTATTACTTTGACCACCAAGTTGATCATTGTGATTATGAAGGTGGTCAATAACGTAGCATTCAATCAGTCAGTACCTTGAGAATGGCTTTCTAGGATACAATCGACTATGATATGAAATATAGGATTAACAAATTACAATGGGCATTAAAGTCTAATCCACAAGAGTAATCATTGGTCAACGAGGAGATACATGGGCTTGATCTTCAGCCTACTGAACTTGGAAAATAGACTTTATTGCCCACATGAAAGAGTCTCATGTTATTGCCACCAACAATCCCATGAAACACAAGGAAAATAAAAGAATTAGGAAAAGGCAGGCATATATGATAGCTTAAGAACTCACTCTTTCTACAACACGGCACAGGCCAGCAGTTGTCTTAGCCACAGATAGTAACTTCACACCAGGCCTAGTGGTATAGAGTTTTCTTCTGGAGAAGGGCAGTGAAAGTATGGCGTTAGACTACAAAACTCTGGGCACCTCAGGCAGACGAAAATGCAATGAATTCATGAGAGCAGCAGCCTGCCTCACTGAAGGAAGATTAGGAGCTCTTTAGGGCTGACAAAGCATCTTTTGTGGCTGCAGATATGACGGCGTCGGAAGCATTGGGCAAATAGTAGTATTTTCCTGTCAGAACATAGAGAAGTTGGGATATCAAAATGGGGATCTAAATATGTGAGAAAATTGAACCCATTCAAGTTAAGACTAATTGGTAAATACTGGTACATGTTCATATATTTTAAGTTCAGGGTTTACTTGCCATGCTTATCCTGGGTGTATATGAAAATGGGGATCCAAATCTGTGAGAAAAATGAACTATCTAAGTTAAAACTGATTGGCAGAGAGTGGTGTAGGTGCATATGTTTCAACTACAGGGTTTAAGGGGAAAGCTGAGTTTTTTCTATCTACTCCACTATGTGAGCAACATAGCAGTCAAAATGGGAGACAAGGGTCTGAATACCATTTGAGAGAATTGAACTAATATGAGCGAAATTTATGTGCAAAGTAGAGATATTTGTTCTAACAAAACATTGCTTACCTTGGGCTACTCTAGCTATCTCTTTGGCAAAACCAGTAGACACAAACTTGTTTTCTGTGTCAATAACCAGCAGGGACATCCCCGCCTTGTATATTTTTGCTGCCACGTCCAGGATTTCATCCTTGAAGGAAAACACATCAAATAAGATTATGAATAAAATAAATATATTAAAAATTAAAAACGATTCAGATATCCGCTAGATGATTGAAAGCCTAGAATGGAAATTTGCTAAGTTTCTGAGAGGCGGGTGAAAAGAATCAGTGGCTCAGGGTCCCTTAGGAAATTACCTTCAGTTCTTGAGAAGAAGGTCTAGGGGTATCAGGTGTTTCTGCCTCAGGGTCGGTGGATTTTTTCAATGAGATATTGGCCCTTCCATCAGTAATTGCAACAATCATAATCCGCCCTACATCACCACTCTTCTCGGCATTCAGCCCAACCCGCACAGCCTGGTCCATGATCATATAATGATGTCAAATACAGTAGGCAGAATGGAATCATTTAGACAAAAAGGGACGAACTGAGAGGAGTTATATAATACCGTGCTAAGACCATGAGCTAAGGGAGAACCCCCACCACATGGTAATCTCTCGAGTCGTTTGCGGGCCATAGAAATTGACCTTGACGGAGGTAGAAGTACTTCAGCAGCATCACCACGGAAAGGGATGATCGAGACCTGAATAAAACATAATCAATCAGTCAAATACATAAGAACATATGCCAAATAATCGTGATAATTGTAGCTTAACCTGCCATCAGGAAAGCAAAACATAGTTCAACTGTTGCAATCTCGACAATTTTCTTCCATTAATGCTATCAGTCTGCAGCCTTAGCCTTATCCTCATGATCCATCCTCATCCTTAACCTAGTCCTTAAAAAATTGCTATAATTAGAACCTCAATGTTTTCCATCAGACAACAATACTACTCTTATAAAGATTTTCGTCTTTTACTTTCTCGAGTAATGAGTTTTTCAAAGAAATGTCAGGCTTAGATATAATCTGGATAACTTTTCTATTAAAATAATGGAAATTCTTTAAAGTTAGAAGCATATTACAGATCTGACTGTGAAGAAAATATACTACGATTTCAATAGAATATGAGCAAAAAAAATCATTGCAGTATTTATTTAAAATAAATTGGAAGAGTTTTTACATTTTACCAATTTAATAGCCCCTTGATATTACAACAAATAACTAAGCTTATGTGCATAAATAAAGGTCTTGCGAACATTTACACAGACCTTGACAGAGTAAGTTGAGAAGGGAGAAATTTATGGAAAGACAGTAGTAAGAGAACTGTTGGGGACTATTTGAAACGCTTTTTAATGCAAAAAACTAGCCGATGATAATCATTATTCATCTTCTCATTGATTGCCAAAACAACATTATATTATATTTGACATAAACAATGATATGCTCCGATAATTGGACAAATGGGTTCACAAATATTAAGGCACACAGTAGGGAACAGAGTTCCTCTAACAGTAACAGAACTCCTTCGAAAAATTACATTATTTTCCTATCTATAGGATTTCAAATAGACGGAAAACTAGAGATTTATATTTCCTTTTTTAGTTTTAAAGTTAACCAGTAAAGGATATGAGCTTACGGGTGATATAAAATAGAAGTGTTTTACGTTTTCAAGCCATTCAGTAATTTCGATTAGAGCTCCCCCCAATATTCTCCCATTCCCAAAAGATTTCATACTCTTGTAACATGGCAGAGACAAAAAGAATTTTCTGTGACAGTTTTAAGACGTCTCTTTCATTACAAGGAAAGAAATATGCAAGTATCCTTAATAGTGGTGCTAAACTATCGCTCCCTTTCACACATCTGAGATCATAACTACAAGAGAGAGATTCGCTGATAAGGAGAGATCTCCTTTTCGTTATTGCTGATTTTTATAAACAGTCTTTCTTCTCTCCTTGAGAACGTGTTCTCATATCATCATCATACAACATATATTTCTTCTGTGTTTACTTGACTACTTTGTCTCTATATTTTTTTTTCAAAGTGACCTAGGTTCATCATAAAAATCATGCGAACCGAACTCTGACAGATTGATGGTGTGTCTTACTGTCATAGAACCAGTATAGCCATGATATATACTCATCCAATGCCTGAGCCTGCTTATCTATCACCATGTCAACCATCATGCAGCTTCCTGACATGTGATCAAACAAGAAAACCAGTTATTACTTCTAGTTTCTAAGTCACTGCACACGACGGCGATTTCCCTTGCATGAAAGTCCACCAATATAGCATGAAAGTTTCATTATATGTTGAAAAGAATGCCCTCAACCTTGAATGGTGAGTGATGATGACTTGCCATGATCCAACCCCATAATCGGCAGCCACAGGGTGATCAGAATTTGGGCAGGATAACATTTGTTGCGAGGTAAAAGATTAAATCATTAAGAGAAACTTTTCGGAATCCGCACAACAATCATAAGAATTATCTCATATTCCTGGACACAGGCTTCAAGAGGACTTAATCATCATAATCATGAATTGAATGCATACCAGGAATGAATTCAAGAGGACCAAAGCCACTAATCATACATATACACAAAACTACATATCCTGTTAACAAGATAGTCATTATGTAACTTAATGCCAAGTAGGAAGGAATGCCCAAGGCGGAAATCCTGATAGAAGTGAAACTATCTACCGATTAGACTGAATAACTACACTGGGCGCATGATTTTTGTAGTTGAATTTGTACCTGATCTCTGCTTGTATAACTTTCAGCAAGTAACTTTAACGCTGCACCTTTTGCATTCTGCATGCGGTTCAGCGCCATACTTCCACTTGCATCGACAACAAAAATCACCTGTATATAACTACTGCTGTAAGTAAAAGGTGATATTGCTCAAATTTGACAATGGAGAAAGAAACACAATTGAGTAAAGAATCATTGAGAAAATGTGACGGCCGAAATCTAGAAAATCCTTTTCCATGCAAACAAAAAACATCTGTCACATCTATAAAACTTGTAGAATAAATACACTATTAATATCAAAACAATGAACGGTCATGCATATGTAAATCACCTTTTCCTCAGAGAAAGAAGAATGTCTAATTGTGCGCATAATAACTGCGTGAGCAAATTCGTAGGTTTAAAACATTATAAAATATTTTATATAGAAAATTGAAATTCCCACGTTCCTCTACTTGTTAGGTTGGTAACATGGAAACAAACTCCAGCAAAATATTTCTGGAAGGGTGTGAACAAACCAGTGCCCCAGCTTTTCTAGCCATTCTTTTTGCTCTCATATCAGTTTTTTCGACAAAAACTTTCCTTGTTTTGTCAATGTCCTTCTCCCTACGCAGCTTTTGGTATGGTGCAGCTGCTCTAAGAGTGGCATCCACAGCTAATCTTTTCACGGGTCCCTGCATAAGACAAGACACACAACCTTTGTCAAATCCCTGTAAATAGTTAGCTTCCTCAACAGATAAATATCATTCTTCCATCCAGTGATAGTTCCTTCATGCCCCACTGACATTAGATAACTAAGAAGTGTAGCGTATCAGTGAATACTAATGCTTTATCTCATAGAGAGCCAGAATTGGGACTCTAAAGATACTGTGCGCAACCAAAAGCATTCCTCAAACTGCAGCATAAGGTGGCAAACCTTTGGAAGCATAGGCTTTATGTATCGCCCCCTATCTTCTGAAAATATGACATTCTTGGCTCTCCCAGCTTTACCTCGTCGTCGCTGTGCTTGTTGTGCAAAGAAGAGAAGTTTTTCATCAACTAAACCACCTTCAGCATCAAATATAAATTCCTCGGGTATTTGTGGCTCTTGTTCTTCATTTTCTTCTTCATTATCTTCATCTTCCTGGTCACCATTCACCAAGATCACATGATTTCACTTTCAGTTAAAGATGCAAAATATCCCAAATTCACTTCTTGGATAAATCAGATAAATCAGGGATTCTTATAAAACCAACCTCCTCATCTTCTTCCTGGTTCTCATCCTCTGGGGAATCCTGACTTTGTGGAGGGGGTGGCGGTGGTGGAGGTGGCTGGTTTTGTTGATCTTGTGGGTTTTCACTGAGTATTGAACGTGGAAGAATGACCAGCTCTACCTGCAGTGAGAAATAAGGATGAAAAACTTTTCACAACAGAAAATCTAGGATGACCATGCAATTTGATTATTATTATCAAACCCCTCAAAAAACCTCACCCAATAATCTATGCTTAGTTAAAAAAATTGAGAGTAATCTGAGGATCTGGCAAGCCATAAGCTGCTTAACGTGGCATAAACCAGTTGAGAAGGGGGGGGGGGCAGTTTCTTCTCAGGTTAGAACTACGGAAAGTAATATGGAGCTCATGTTGATTGGAACAAAGCACCCTTAACAGATTAAAGATGTTGAAAATCATGTTTCACGATCAGGGACAATGCTAAACCAATAGTGACGATGTTGTATCAGAAATATACTTAACTGCTTTCTTGAGGTCGTCAACGTTCACCCTTTCCCGCCCCTCCAGTGCTGCTAGAGATTTCGCTACTCGTGCAGCATATAGCTCAGCCCGGTGCCCCTGGGCCAACAAGTCCTTTTTATCAACTAGTTGCCAGTATTTTCAAGAAAATTTAAAGGATCTGATAATATCACATTCAAATCATAATAAAAAAAGTGACAGAATTCAGTGTTACAACATAACTCGTGGTCTATCGATAAAACTTTCGAGAAATGGCGACACATATTGATGAAAATAGTACCATCACTTAAACTCTTGCATCATCCATATCTTCTTGTGCAAGAGAACAATACACTCAAAAAACTAGACTGAAGGTGATTATGTCATGGATATCTGGATGATATAGAATGGAGATGACATCCCAAGATGAGTCAGGAGAAAGACCTAATGTTGAGATCAGTGAGGTTCTAAGGAGAAACTTGTGATTGAACAACTAAGCAGATAACCTATTGGTGAAATAAAGATACCAGAAAATTTTACCATACTCATAGGTGTCTTCAAGTGGTGTTGGTGCAGCTGCTGATCGCATGCATATTAGAAACATCTGCCTTATCTAGAAGATGATGTCCATAGGTAACAGATGGTGGAACTGCTCTTCCCCCATACGCTTCAGTAATGGTTGGCTCGGCCAGGGATGAATCTCAAACTGCCAAGGGCTATCTAAGGCAGAAATGGTGCAGGAAGATGGCACTAGCATTGAGGGAAGAGCTGATCCGGAAAAGAAAGGGAATGTGTGGATGATAGAGGGCTAAAACGAAACAGGAGAGAAATGGATCGAGATAACTAGGATTTCAGAACGAGGGAGAAATTAAAATTAGCCATATAATTCCAAACTCGACCCCGACCCCTTCTTGGGCTCTACGTTTCGTTATATAATGCAAGGTTCTCTCAGAATACAACGTTAGTTTGAACTCAAACTATAACTGAAACAAAGAAATCGTATCCTTCAAATCTCTCGATCTTAAATTCTCATGTTATCTCCCTTGAAACAGCATTTTGAAGTTCGAAACTTTATCCATTAACTAGCGGAAATTAGATGCAAGACTTTGAACCTTGAGCTTCATTCTTCCTTCAACCATAGGTTCCTTTGGTTGTTTCCATGGTTCTTTAAGAGCAAATTTTTTTATATGAGATCAGATCTCCAACAAATACTACAAGCCCCGATAAGGAAAATCAGATAATGTTATAGCATGATGCTATCTAATGTATTCGAGTAAAAAAAACTACATAATAATTCGTGTACATAAAACTGAAGTTGAGAGAGAGAAAAAAAGTTGTAATGCGCTTTATCAACGATGGCTTAAATAAAAGTGCAAGAAATGAGTTCAGTAATACGAACCTGGCAACCACCTCGTACGGCTTCAAGTACAAGGTATTTCAATTGTTCTCTGGTTATACTGACTTCTTTTAAATACTCTCTTGCTAAAATAATCTGCATAAAAGACGTTGTGTCAAAGTCGAGATTCCAGAACTGCTTCATGACCTCACATAATTTGGATGAAGAGATATGTACTATTCAGCCATAATCTTGCTATTCTGTGATTAAAATAATACATTTCTTGTAAAATAGCAAACATTTCTTGTAAACATGACATACTTTGGAAATTATACCACATATATTCCCAAATACATCTCCATCTGTACGATAAATCTTTAAATTAGAAGTTTATGACCAAAAGAACATAGAAACATTAATGATGCTAATGAATGCATGCACTTTTTTTTTTTGTTGAGATCTCGAATGAATCATTCCACAATGTTTATTCAACTTAAAGTTCGATCAAGATTGATACAAAAACACAACTTTTGTCTCTGCGATAAAACATAATCCTGGACTGCCTGATTTTCCCACCATTTCACAATCATAGTTTCCCAATGGAATGAAAACATTGGTGCCATCCATCAATAACAGAACCCAGGGAATCTTAGGCGTTCCACATTCAAATATCCGTACCAGGTGTCAAAGGTGAGTCAGATGACTTTTTTGACATAAAATAAGGAATAACTTTCAGAACAGGAAACGAAATACCGTTATTTCGTTGTCCCTTTCATAGGGATATTAAAACAACAACTCTGTTATGATTGTCACCAAGGTCCAGACAAACGCATTTGGTATTCAGGATAGTGTTGGTGTCACATCTAAACAAGAAGATCATTTTGCTGATACTCAAATAAATGTCTCTGAACATTCACAATACGATAAATATAGGGATGACAACGCCCAGACTGACTATTATAGCAGAGGAAACTGGCACCCATAGGAATAGCCATATGATTGCACTATTCTGAAATTATCTTATTTCAGTTCTATACCAAATAATGAACTTCGTAGTCATAGGATTCTGCTTGAGATATACATTATTTTTCAAAGGATCAGTTCAACAGTAAATAAGATAACTACTTTAATCACATTACATGTAATAATAACGTTTCCTTTTTAATGAGTTCCGTTATCAGGGAAATTAACTTATTGTATGTTTAACACACCATGATCTTCTTTCCAAATTCTTCAAATGGTCACTGTGAAGCAGACTTGATAGGGCTGAAAATTTTGCTTCAAGACATTGGAATGAAGCTTGAACACCAAATAGAGTCATTCTGTTACAATAAAGTTTCCATGAATACTTTCCAGTAATCCAGCGCCACATGAAGGACCAACCACATCGAGACTGGTAGACATCATATTAGAAAGAGAATGGTGTCAGAGACATGAGATTTGAAGCCTACAACGAAACGTGATATTCGTACTTAAATATCATTATTTGCTAAGCTCACTTTCATTTTATGTTATACCAGATCTACCACTGTTTTCATTTTTGTATAAATGTAATTTATTCATTGATTTTGCAGTTTTCTAGGTATCCCAATTAATAATGAAATTAAATTGAACTTAAGGTTTATTTTCTTTCTAAAAAGGCGTAATTATCTGAAAATAATTGAATGTCACTTTTATATTCAAATAATATTACATGGTCCTGAGAGGTGTTTTTGACATTGCCTCATCATATGAGAATTCTGGTACAGAACCATTCCCCTGGTCACCTTAAAATCTATGCATAAAAGTTCGGACTCATACTTTTATCCTGTGTACATTGTTTTACTTATCAGCCTTGATTTTCTCAAAAACATCAGTATCACGTTTATCAAGAGGAGGAAAAAAGGAATTTACATAGTAAGGATAACAAAAAAAGGAGTGGTATATCAAAAGTAAGGATGAAGTTTCCTATGATCTACATCTTTGTCATCGTATGAATTTATATCATCCAAAGACCAACTAAGATACAAAGTGACTGCAGGAGCAGTGAGTCAAGTTAGCCAAATGGTTCAATCATTATATGCAAAGTCGATGATTCCCAAGCTTGGAAGGTTCCACTTTATCGTTATTCAAGTTCATTTAAGTCCAAGGTTCCATAATACCGGTATTCCGATTTTCAATCAGTTACCCAGGGACATTTTCCCTCTTCAACCCATAACTGAAAGCAACTGAAAGCTACTAATCAGAGGACTATCTTCCATCCACTACTCTCGTCAATCTTATTAAGCACTGTAGTTCAATCAATAAACGATTCAGCTAAAATCGTTCTTGTTCACCCACAAGCATCAACAAGAACTTGCATGAACAATCCAAGCTTCACTGCTACGGAAATTCGCCAAATTAAGTAGAAACATATTCCTTTTATCCTCCCCCATTGGACTTCTGCAATTTAGGGATACCCTACAAAATACATATTCTAAAACAGCAGGTTTCCTTATTATGACTACCAGACCATCTTATAGTCCAACACCCAGAACTTGATTGTTGACATGATTGAGCACAAAACGTTTCCACAGATACTATACCCCGGGATCCTTTCATAGATTCCTACATATATATGCTGAATTGAAACGGAAAGAAAGGTCTCCAAAGAAGTAAAAACATGATTTTACTTAGAAATACCTGTGTCTTTGCAAAATCCGTCTCTTCCTCGACCATTTTAAAAACTTCTTTGCTAGATTCTTGAAATTGGGTTGCAATGCCAACAGCAGCAACCCTATCGTCAAAGCCCAGTGGAAGGTCTGCACTGCAGAAATTTAGCACGAAGTGAGTAAGAAAAATCAAGTATTCTTGATGAGACGAACAATACATATTTCACTCAGAGTAGAAACGCATAGAAACAATTGCATCCATTGACTGAATGAGCATGTGAAGAAACGCACAGAATAAAAATTGCCAAATTTGGCTGTCTGATCTTATGCGTTAATGTTTGCAGCCAATTCCTCCACAATCTAGCAAACCTTCCTGATTTCTAAATTGGGTACTGAACATTGTAATGTGAATCTGTAAGAAATGCCCTATTCTGTAGACTAGAGGAAGTTGCTACAAAAGCACTGAATTGACAAGAAGAGATTCATACATCCTAGAACTAGCATTTCAGAGGACCATAATACCTTAAATTAATTGCAATTCGATCTAATAAGTGTTCCCGCACTGAGCCTTCCTCAGGGTTGTACGTTGCAATCAGAAGTGGCTTGCAGGGATGACGAAAACTGATTCCTTCTCTTTCCACAATGTTAACACCCTCTGTAAGAACATTCAAAAGCAGATTACTAATACCTTCATCTAGAAGGTTTATCTCGTCAACATATAAGACACCTCTATGTGCCTCAGCTAGGAGTCCTGGTTGGAAAACTGTTGTTCCTGATTTCACCGACTCTTCAACATCAACAGACCCAATAAGTCTATCTTCTGTAACACCAAGTGGGATCTGCAGCACAGTTCATGCGCCACACATTAGAAACCCACACAGACACTGTGAAGGTGGGAGATTTGGTCTAATGGCATTACCTGAATAAAAGGTGTCCGAACAATCTCCGTCTTGACATTTCCATCAGTATCATACTCCACACGTTCAGCTAGTCCGTCTTCCCATCTTAAAAAATCAATTCAAACATTCAGAGGACACAGGAAAGAATGATATGTGAATCTCATAAATAAGACAATCATGACATGTTTCTGGCTATTTTTCATGGTGCTGGATAATCAGGTAAGTACTGGAAAAATATTTGAAGGTCAAGGTTCTCATATGACACCCACAAAGTTCGTCATATTTTCTCCTGCCATTCAGTAATCACCTTGGTAAAAAAATGAATGCTGGTTTTCTACTAAGAAGAGAGAAGTGCTAATCAAAAAGGAAAATAGAAACTGAAACAAACGAAGTAGAAATGGAAGTCCTGAAAAGAAACCATAAGCTAACATTTAAAGGGTTGAAACAAAAAAATAAAACTTGAAACTACAGGTCAAATCATTAAATAAATCCATGTGACAAGAGTGTAACCTGATTGGAAATTTTAGTCAATTCTGGTGGTTGAACACTATCCAGAAAAATGGTGCATTGCTCCATATTATACGTCCAATACTATCGGTATATTATGCATTTGTGTCATATATATCTATTCCCCTTGAAGAAGGAGACAATATTTCATTTATCAAACTTTCGTTTCCAACACATCGAACAAAATCCCAGTTCAGAACCATAATGTAAAATTATGTAAAGTTTGATGATCTTTACTGAGTGATTTAGCCAATAATCATGTGTCACTAGTTGGGCTGGCCAGTACACAGCTGTATTATTTTACACTAAAATCGTCAATAAAGTATGACATCTAATAGATAGACGTTATGACAAGAGAAATAATCAAGGGAAAACGAATGTTATTTATCTGATATTCAATCAGTGTAAAAAATTTAACGCAAAACAAATAATGCATAGTGCTTTTAATTTACTTCCATGCCATAAGCATGATTATTCATAAGGTTGCAGGATGATTTCTAGCGTCAGATTTATCAATGCTAGTTCGGTGTCCATCCTATAATAACATCCCTGGTGAACGTTAAAATGGATCCTAAGACAGTGCACTTTCCAGAGCATGGCTTCGTTTTGTGCCACATCCTTGTAACTCCAGAGACAAAGAACATCTGTCAACAATGTGAAGATTACTTGATTCCAGAAAGACTTCCCGAAGGGAGTCAAATCATACTCCTCTCCAAGTATGGTCTAATACCATTATCCGGTTTATCTTCGTGTACAAGAACTAGTCAACAAACTTGATGGTATTCGTTGAACTATTCATCAACACTGAGATTCTACTGAAAAGAAACAATAATGCAAACTTTACATATATGTGAAGAAACGATTATCAGGTAACCTTACTCTTCAGGCCGTGCTGGATCTGCATTTGATATGGAACCTGGCACTACTTCAATAGGAGGAAGCATAGCATGCAACCCACGTGCCATCACTGTTTTTGCTGTTCCCCGCTTGCCAGAGATCGCAATCCCTCCAATCTCTCGGTCAATAGCTCCAAGCAATAAAGCTGTCTTAATAGCATCCTGTGAAATCAACATAGAACAAAAGAAATGATGAACTTAAAATTATGGGCTCATGATTGCAAACATGCTCAATGAGAAGAAGGGGAAGTACAACTAGCCAACCGTCTTCCAAGGTAATAAGGATATCTATCACCAAAATAAAGCCTAGACTACCACTGTAAGAATAAAACTAAATGAACAATGGTTTTCACGAACAAAAAGAACTGCTTGGTTCCCAGTAAACAAAGCTTCCAAAGATTCCAAGAAAAAGAAACGGAGGAACCTTTCTTAAATCCATGAGACCGAAATCTAAAAAATATTACAAAAACATCAGCAGAACCAAAAACAAGAGCAAGCCATAGTTAAATCAGTCTTAGGAACAAGTAGCAGTTCAAGAAAGTGGATGAATACGTGGCATTTAGTCTCAGGCAAAGCCAATCTCATATGCTTCAAATTGGTGGCTAAGATATCAAAATTTTGCAAAACAATTATCAAAAATTTAATAAAGTATAAATTGATAAATAAAATAGCACAGAAAGAATAAGCCCACGACGATTCACCAGCCCCAACGCAAATGCAGTTCGAACAGCTAACAAGAAGCACTACAATTACACGAGAAAGCCAGCAACCCAACCTGCCCAACGACGGCAGCCAGGGGGAAGAACTGCCGCCCGTATTCTCCGGCCTCTGCCGGCGGCTTTGGAGCGGCGACGGCGCCGTTGGACTCCACTGTTGCCGTCGCCGCGACAGAAAACCGCGGCGGCACCCGCCCGGGAGTGCGGCACTGGAGAGGCTTGCATTTAGAAGAAGAGAGAAAGGATCTGGACTTGAAACTCGAGGAGAGCGCAGAGGTCTGGAGTGGAGTGAGGGAGGAGGTCGCCATTGCTCGTCTCCCGTGCCACACTACCCTCAGCAGTGACCGTGTCTTTAGCCCGGTCTCCTTATCTTGCCAGAGTCTATCCTCCTAACGGCTCGCCAGGTGGCACACAAGTGCCAAGCTGTCCAACCACCATCCGACACCTGGAATTATTTCAGCATTCCATAAGGTTTAAAGCACTATTTACCGACGTATATATTTTTAGGCCGCTTTTTATTTTGTGTATATAATCTTTTTCTATATAAATTTCATGCACAAAATGACTCCAAGTTTGCATAATTAAATCTTTTCGACGGCCAAAATTATTGATACCAAAATTAGTTTGATAATCTACATGAAAACCCCTCATCGCCATCAAAGTAATCATAAATGAAATAAATCTATATCTAAAAATAATTATTTAATCCACATTTTTTAGAGCAACCATGTTTATCCATAGTGGAGATAGCACCACCCCAGCCCTACATGTTATTAGTGTGTTTACTATTTATTTCCAATTTTTTAATATATATATAACATTTTCATTCATATTATTGAAACAAGAGAGAGAGAGAGAGAGAGAGAGAGAGATGTACAGGGTTTTAGCTGACTTCTAAGGGTAAGCCCTATTGCCTATTTCAATTTATGGGGGGAGTTTGTGGGCCACCCAAAAACCTTAGCGTTAATGTAATAACACGATTTATTCAAAATCAACAATATATCCGTTTCCTATTGAAAGCAGCCTTTTCCGAAAATAAGTTAATAGTACACAAAAATACAGTTTTTTCATAAAAAGAAATATTAGATAATCACCTCATTATTCTCTTAATTCTGGAATTTACACGCCGTATAAATATTGAAATCCATGAAAGAAAATGACCTGAAATTAATGCTCCCGAATGCGTCCACGCGTCCGGATCTTATTAGCTACAGGGCCTCGGTCAACTACGCGGGCAGCAGCCTCTTCGCCGTCTTGCGTACGGCGGCTGGAACCTCATTCTCTGGACCTCTCCCGATACGGAAATAAATGCGCGTTGCCGTATTCTGGATGTCTTCCTGAAAAGGGAAAATATTGCGCGTTGACTTTAGGCCATTAATCAAGATGAGGATCCGACGGATCGTCGATGAAGATTATCCGAAAGGAGGTGTTAATGATTACATATAATCGAAATATTATACACGAGTAAATATTAAAATATTAAATGATGTTTTAATTTGAGTTTATGGGGTCCAGTCAAAGAGCCAAGTTGAGACAGGCGATGGGGACTTTTTTTTGGTATTTTTGGTAAATATGATGGAGGTGGGTAAAGTATTTAACGTGAAATATTGCATGAATATTTGTGGGGCCTTTTTTTATCAGAAACTATTTTGTTCAGAAAAAAGGTTAGTGCCCACATTTATTCATTAAATACCAAGTTTATGTGAACCTGGAAAGTAGTTTATAATTTAATTCCTGGCAATGTATTAATTATTATTTATAAATCTAATTAGAAAAATATAAGATGTAAATAATTGCCGAGTGCTTAAAGAGGGTGAGAGGGAGGGAGGGAGGGAGAGAGAGAGAGAGAGAGAGAGAGAGAGAGAGAGAGAGAGAGAGAGAGGAGATCCAAGTCACTGTCCAACGGGATAGTAGTCTTTGAGGACCTCACCACCATGAGGCTGCTTCATCTTTCTTCAATCTCTCTCTCTTCTCTGTCTCCTTGTGTCTCTGTCTGTCTCTCCGTGTTCTCTGTGTTCTCATGGTGTGGGGACATCGATGAGTGGATTCCCTCAGGAGGGAGTAGATGGCTTCCGCCGGCGAAGGCACTAGTATTGGGACGGCTGTGGAAGCTGCTGTCCCGTGCACGTTGCTCGGGCTGCTGCTGCAGGGGAAGAGCGCGGGGGCGTCTTCTGATGCAGTTGGTGATCGCAGCGGGATATGTTTCATGAGGGAGTATGCTGCCAGAGCAACGAATATTGTGCTATGGGCGGTACTAATTGCTGTGACGGTGATTCTTCTGCGGAGGCTCGGGAGGGTGGTGAGGTTCTGGGCTAAAGGGAGCCGGATCCCCGGACCACCAATCCTATCGTTCTATAGGCACTCGAAGCTCATCCCAGAGTGGGGTGATCTCACCGGTTAGTCTTGATCTGAGTTTCCTGGATCAGTTGTCGTGAAGAATTATGGAGTGCACCGCGGATTCTGATGTCTTTCTTTGAGGCTTGTCATGTGATCTATCATGCAATATTATTTTATCAACCATAAGCTAGAAATTAATCTGTGTGATGAAACTTGAGCAATTGTTCACAATTCCACAATTGTACAACGGAATTTTGCTACCTGTTTATTTTTTCTCACTGCTAATATCCTTTGCAATTCACTATTTACATTTTACAAACGAGCAAACGGTTCAGCTGAGAGGGGGCGAATTCTTGTCGTTTACATAGTCTTGGTATTTTATGATTTTATGCATTCTTTCAGGGAAAAATGAAGCTGTGGATAATATGTATGCCCTCTTCATCCGTTGTTAGGAAATATGTTACTGTATAGTTTACATTCACTGAGCGCTATCCTTTGAGTGGTATCTTTTGCCCGTTAGTTTCTTTGGTGGTTAATATTAGTTTTCTCTTGCATTTATGTAATTCTTTTTCCAGTGTTGTTGTTAATGTACTTACTTTGAGTTTTCAAACTGTAAAGGTTATTTGTCAAAGTTGCATGAGATCTATGGGCCTATCGTTCGACTTTGGTTGAGTCCGACTGAGCTTGTGGTGTCTGTAACTGATCTATCACTGATAAAAGAGGTGCTTATCAAAGAAGAAGACAAGTCACCACTGCCTGGAAGGTTATTTCGTTTGGCTTTTGGTGACTCTAGCCTCTTTGCTCCGTCCTTTGACTTGGTACGTCCGACACGCTTTTCATATCTCTGGGATAATGCTAACCAAAGTGTGTTGTTTTCCCTTGAACCAATGCGTGATACATGTTTTGTCCCTTTTTTAAAAATTTTGGTTATGAACTTGTTGTTATAGGTTAGGCTACTGTGGATTGCGTCAGCGCTTATGTGAGGGTTTAGTTTGGTTCCATTCTCGTGAAGCCTGTTTTTCGTTTGAGACATGTCTTCTATTCTTTTTCACTCTAGCTTGTCCCACGATCTTGATATTGCTTGAAAATCCGGCATCATGGACCTTGTTCACCTATGTTTTTTGACCAGGGTTTTTATTTGGTTGTTTAAGGAGAGTTATTTTTGAAGTCTTTGCATGCTAAATCGAATTAAGAGGCTTCTTTGCGGTTTTAATTGACCTGATTATTTTTTAAAATCAAATGTACGTAGAATGTGGGCTTTTTGACATCAAGCTCAATATGTATCATTTGTTCACTGATCGCTTTCCTGCAGGTACAACAGAGAAGAGAATCACTTGAAATCCAGTTGAATGGCGTGCTGCTTGGAAAATCAAGTTCAATTCCGTTGAAAGTTCTGGACTGCATAGTGAAAAAAATTGATGCCTTTATGGCTGAAGGGCCTGTGGATTGCGAAGAAATGTCTCAATGCGTAGCCTTCTCCATTATTGGATCCACACTTTTCGGACATTCATTTTTGACTTGGTCTAATGCAGATACCTATCGAGAGCTTCTTATGAGGGTTGCAAAGGATGCTAGTTTTTGGGCCTCCTACAATATTCCTCCCATTTGGAAAAGAGGATTTTGGAGGTACTGGCGGTTATGCACTAGATTAAAAGGTCTAACAAGGGATATCCTTGTACAATGTGGAAGGAGTTACACTTCCTTCGAGAAAACTGGCCAAACTTCATGGAAGGAAACTGCCGAGTATGGTACCTTTGAAAAAGGCATGCTTCTAGGGGAATTAAACTTGCACCTTATTTTAGAGGATGAACCATATGGGAATATAATGGGAATGATGTTCCATGGATATTTGAAAATATCTGGATTGATTAATAATATCCTGATAAAGCTTGTCCTGAATCCAGAAATGCAGGAAAAGGTTATTTCATTTCCCTGTTATTCTCCTTCAAGGCTTACTCCAGATTTCATTTATCAAATCTATTAAAAATATTTAATGATGGCTCATATCTCAGTTCATGGCTTTTTACAATTCCGAGTTCCTCAGTTATTTTTCTTGAGACAAAAGCTATATAGATTTTAAAATTCTGAATTGTTGAAATTTACTAATAAATATGTTAAGAAAGATTTGGGAAGTGTGACTAATGCTTGTAACCAGAAATAGCTAGAAATGACTAATGCCTCTCTTTTAGTTGCTGTACTCTGAACCTTGCATACCATTTTTTTTTTATATTGTTTTAATTAATCTATTCGTTCCATTGAAATCCTGCATGTGATCAGCCATTTTCCAAGTGAACCAGAAGGCTTTATTTGTTGTACTGCTCATCTGTCCCATAAAATGTTAACTAAATAAACTGTATTGACTTGAGGGAGTGTGTAATCCCTCATTTGTTGATGCATGTATATTCTAGATTCAATGATAGAGCTCCATCAATTTCCTTTCATGAAAAGCTGCAAATTTTTTGGTGTTGTTATTTAATCAGTTTTTCAAGTTAATTTTGGGCCTCGTATAGATGTCTAGCTTGGTCAGAAGAATTAAATGATTGCGTGAGATTTTTACCAGACATCCTTTTCTTGGTCTTGGAACTCACAGAGTGGTTTATGACCTGTAGTTTTATTTGATAGTTGAGTCACACTAATCCATAATCATCATGTTACCAGGGTATGTATATAAAATTATTTATTTATGATTTTGGCCTCTTTGCAGATTTTTTCGGAGATAACTGAAATGAACAAAAGAGTTTCTGGATCACATCCCTTTGACGTCCAAAAGATGCAGTTTTTGCTGGCAACTGTGTTTGAATCTGCTCGTCTTTTGCCCTCTGGACCTTTGCTTCAGAGATGCTCTTTAAAACATGGTAAGAATTTCACTTGATCATTCTAGCCTTGGCATGTTATCACATAGACACTTCTTTTGAATAAATGTGAAATTCTTGATGTAAGAAACGAATCATCAGGCTATGAAGGGTAAAAAACGAGTCTTGTTTAGACAGCAGCGTTTGTAGAATAGTAAGTTCAAGGATTTATTCCAAGGTCTGAGTTATAAGCTTAGTTGCGAGATATGCTTTTATGAGAATGTCTCAGATTCAGAGTTACCATCGTGTTTCTTTATATCCATGATTTGCCCCGATCTGTATAAAATTTGAGGGTGAGCTTACATGGGATGTAACTGATGGGTCATTAATATTCATGGAGAAAATCAGCCATTTTAAAATACCTTGCATGGGGAAGTGATGGAAGTTAATATTTCTTACCTGGTTTTGCCCACTTTATATCACTTATTTTGCATAGTTTCGAACCTACATACACATAATGAGTAACGTTTTTATAGAGGGCTTTGAGCATAGACTAGTATGATTCACAGGAAAATCTATGCAAGTGATTCTGGCTAGTGAAAGACCAATTAGTTTTTCATAGCCTAATCTTGAAATGGTACAGAAGAGACAACATTGTCTCTAGACATTCAACGGGACTCAACAGGATGAGAACATGTACAAATCTGATTTTTGTTGCCACCTATCAAGCTTTGGTATTCCCCAGTGAAATTTCTTGCTTTCTGGTTTTCTTGATAGATTATCCTTTTTCATGATAAATTCAGATCTTATGCTTCTTTGTTTTGAAAGAAATTCCATTTACGTCGATCAGATTTCTTGAACAATCTCTAATGATACTATCAGTTTACTGCCCGTTTATAACAGGGCTGTGTATCCTCATATTTTCTCCTTTGATGTTTTCTTTTAAATTCGTTTATAATAGTTTCTTCTCTGTAAAATCTTTGTCCAAATTTTTACAAAACTTCATTTTTGTCTAAATGGAATGTAAGTTGGTATGCCCCTTCTTACCCTTATATAGATTACTATGAAATTGGCTGATAACATTTTTTGAATGCTCAGACTTGAACCTTAGGAAAAGCTTAACCATTCCAGCTGGAGCAATTTTTGTTGTTCCTGTGCACCTGGTGCAGACGGATAGTACTATCTGGGGCAAAGATGCTTGTCAATTCAATCCTCTGCGTTTTGTGTCCAAGACTGGTGGATGGGATGATGCTTCGATTCCCAAAACCTCATCAGCAGGTTTCTTCACTAATTAGCCCAGACAGATACTACTAGTTCTGTGACATTATTTTATTCCTTTGAGCACCATAAGTTTCATTTAATTTGCAACTTTTTATTTTTTATTCATTAGCTACATTATCAATGCTCATTTAACTTCTTTTTTCCCTTCTACATGCGGCTTGACCTAGTAAACAGTGGAAATCTAACCTTTACACGGATTAAGTTATGATGTAAAATCTCCTGAGTAACCTCAAACTCTGATCCCTCTTGGGGGCCTCCAAGCCTTGTAATATGTTTCAGGATCAGGAATGGTTGCCAGTCTTCTGTTCGCTTCTAGGAGAATCCCTAACGCAACACCTTTGGGTCGTTCAACTATGATTCTCACATTTCCCCGTGAGGGCCTTTCCCACACTGCGGTTAGCAAAATATAAACCTCTGGTGGAGTTCTTGGTCTCTACACGAGGTCAATATCTGCCTGGACTTGATTCTAATGTCTAGTGATTTGGTCGTTTTCCTTATCAATTGGAATATACTTTAGCATCTACTCACCAGATTCTTGTGTCGACCTCAAAAGATACCACCTCCCGAAGAGTATCTAAAAATCAGTGTCTGAACAATGAGTCATAATTCGAAACTATATTTAAAAGCTTTCTTGCAACAGACCGACCAGAAACTGAGTTAATCTTTGTAAAGCTTTGCACTCGAGTTGGATGACGGCATACCTGGCATCACGTCCTGCTCTATTGGCATTAAACCACATAGGTCATCCGGTTTCGTGGACGAATAAGTCTGGTGAGTTGCCTTTGCCACCATGGATGTTAAAAAGAACTGATTGTCTATTCCTATGAACATCAAACTTAGGGACTCTCAGAGGAACCCATTTCTCTTTAACATTTTCCTTTGTTGATGTTAAGCCATGTTAAATCATAATCATAGTTCATGGACGTCCAAAGCCACGGGTAAAACTCATACTATAGTCCTCTGCAGGAATGCTAACAAGGATACTTTGTGCTACAATACACGAGCAAAGGGTTTATTGTCCGGATGAGTTACCAAAATCTTTCCTGTGCTGTTTGGTTCTCCTATACATAGATAGATATTCCATTGCCTGATGAAAAACATTTTAATAAAAAAAGCATGATTAGAAGAAGGTTGTCTGGGTTTACTGTATGCCAACCCGTGACTTTATGGCCCTGACCGGCTTCTTTTCTCCTCTCATGATTTTGTGAGTCCTAAGGGAACATCAGTGTTGTCAAACCCCTTCGTGGGCTAACAAGGCTATATAATTTCAGTATAACGTTTCTGTTAAGATGCTGGAATGATGTTTATCTTGTGAATAGAACCCGAGTTAAAGTTTAACTTGTAATGATGAATGGTTAAATATTGAAAAATACATGTGGGCTTGTCTGTGCCTGAAACGAGTCACGAGTCAACTCTGTAGTGCCAGCCTTGGACCGATTCAATGAGATTCACTGTGGGCCATGACTAGGCTCTGGGCCTTTATTTGGTTGGCCATCAGTCTTTTAATATTCATCAAAGCACTGATTTTTCTTCTAACGTTTTCACTTGTTCCTTCGTGTTTCTGTCACTCTAACATACGTCTGAAGAAAGTTATGTACTTTCCATCTCTGGCAGACGTCAACTGTGGATTCCTTCCATTTGGATCTGGCAAGCGTGCATGCGTTGGCCAAAAGTTTGCAGTTCTTGCAATTTCCACATTATTAGCATCTTGGATTCAAGAATTTCAGGTTCGCGCCTTGCACCCTTCCAAGCGGCTTCTGTTTGAGTTCTTTTAATTCGTTGACTTCGATTTTGTCACAGAGTGCAACAGACCATCTTTTTATATTTCAGTGCTCTTACCGTTTAATAATCAGAGCGTCTCTCCTACGTTGGCGGTCTCCTTTTCATGGTTCTTCTGCTATAGTTTATACTAGGTTAAGTCAAGACTTAGATAAAATCGCACACTTCTGCTATTCTTTTGGTGCCCAAAACTTTCTAGACTCTTGGGTTTCGCCTCTACATTTTATTGATTAATCTAAAAGATCACACGATGATTTGGGATCTATCTTGAATAAGCCCTCATGTTTATTCCACCCTTTCTGTTTCCAGATACAGCTTCATGCTGCTCCAGAGGACTCTGCTCTTCTGCAACATCCTCCAAGCCCCAAGATCATGTTTGTGCGGAGAAGCTGAGGCAAGGGGGACTGTTCTTCCTCTGCTCCACTGGATCTGGCTGTGCTTTCAGTGGTCCCTGGTTCTTTCCTGCCCGAGTTTTTGTGTGCTGATCTGCAGCTGCTTGACCGGGCGTCTTTTTTCCTCTGGTTTTTAATGGCTCCAGTGCTTCTGCAAGGTATATTATTCAAAGCTTTTTGGAGCACTCGAAGGCTGTTATTGTCAAAAGGGGTTGTCTTCGCTAGATTCTCCTCGTCTTTTCTTCTTTTCTTCACTCCTACAAGTACTCGTGAAGGAAAATACATGCTCTATAATGTTGAAATTCTGCCATGAAAAACATGAAATGTCAGGAGTTTGGGTTTCAGTATTTAATCAGTTGTTACAGAAAGATTGTTGGTTGGAAAATCACTATTTTTTGGTTATTCTTTAATTAAAAAAATTAACCCATCTTTTCCGTTCTATAACATAAACATTTTTTTTATCATTTTAAAATTTTTATTTAAATATCGATTTCTAGAATTACTTTCATAAAATTAACAAATCAAGAAAAATACTATAATAAGCAGTGTTCATCCCCTCAAAATCAATTAATTCAATCAACCACAAAGTGTCCAATTTAGCGTCAGTGCACATGATGGCATTAAACCATGGGGATTGAGGTACAAACTCAACAGAGAGATCCTCTTTCAAAGGTATTCCCTCCTCAAATAACCCTGAACAGCCAGGTGAGGAAACCCTAACCCCATAGTTGGCAGGAGGATATGACTCTTCAGGAAAGCTCCCACTCTCCTGGGTCTCAAATATTTCTTCACCACTTTGTCGTATGATCCCATCTGTTTGATTAAGAAACAAAGATGATAACCTAATCAGAGAGATGGTACTATATTGATGTGCTTCAGAGGCATTATGAGATGAGAATCTATACCTTAATTAAGGAAATTCAGGCATAAATCAACCTCTGGGACTAAATAGCTGAAATAATAGCTTCTTCCCACAATCCACATATTGATAAGATCAAAAGGGATAGAGCCAATTTAATGCCAAAAAATAGTCCAAAATTTATGATCTGGGATGGGTCAGCGCTTAGCCATTTTTGGCATCTCCATTGTCCTCTTATCACTGTTGATGAAGTGGATCGTCCTGCTTCCAGCTGCTGCTTGGATCAGAGGCAACTGCACTTAAGCTTCTTCAAAGCCTCACGGAATGCTTTGGCTCCTTCCATATCCTTCTGCTCCTCGAAGTATCTCAGGAAGATGCCCACCCTCTCCTCGTCCATCTTCCACTCCTCCTTTTTACCCTTTGAAGCTGCGGTGAACACACACCTCAAAGCTTGCTCCACCTCGTTATTCCCCAAATAGTAGTCAATAAACATGTCGAAGGTCCGGAAATTGGACTCCGAGCCTTTCTTTGAGGCAGTCTCCCAGAGGGTCAACGCTTCATCAATCATGTTCTTCCTAAGATATGCGCCAATTACCACATTCGTCAACCTTATATCATGGTGTATGTGAAGGGCTTCCCACTCCTCGTAGCACTGTTCAATGGAACTGAGATCATCGAGCTGATCCAGAGCCTGGAGCACAACAAGATAGCTTAAATTTGTGATCTTTGGGAAGATACCCTTCATAGATCTCCAAACCCTGTTGACCTCTGACAGGTTTCTCATTCGAGCATGCAGAGTGATGAGGAAATGGAAGGAATCTCTGTCCTTTCGGTCAACGGCCATCTCCAGCATCTTCAAGGCCGACTCAGCCCTCTGAGTCAGGCCGGCTGAAATATAAATGGAAGCCAAGTTGCTGTAAACGGGCCACGGCATTGTTCCTTCACCTCTGTCCTCCATTTCAGAAACCACCCGTTCCACAGCATCAATGTCCCCAAGATGGGCGTAGCTGTTCATCAAGATGCAGTGAGTGAAGGTATCAAGTGAGATGTTCTTGGCTCTCATTTGTTCTATAAGTGGGGGTATCTTCTCAGGCTGCTGCAGCTTCATGTAAAGGCTAGCGAGGTTGTTGTAGACTAAAGTGGTAGAGTCATAGCTCAGCATCTTCATCTTCTCATACAACTCCGTTGCTTTACCTGCCATTTTCTCCCTGCAGTAGCAGTTCAAGAGGGCGCCATAGGTGAAGCAGTCCTTTGCCGCTTCAGGTAAATTGGAGAAGTACACCTCTGCTGAATCTATCCCTTCTGTTTTTGACAGCAAATCTATGCGTATTGCATGGTTGCTCTGCGTCATTCGAATGCCTTTACTGTCCATCCACTTCATCAGCTGCAGGGAGAGGAAGATCTTGGAGTCAAATGCGAGCATACCCACAGAAAAAAAAAGTAGCAATGAATGCCTCTGCCTCTGCCTCTGCCTCTGCCTCTGTTATAATAATTTGATCGGTTACTGTTTAAGACATTATCCTCTCCAACCCAATCTTTCTGCTCTTCACAGTCCCCTCTCTCCATGTCATCTCCTCCATTTCTCTCCATATATCCTCTCATATCGCCTCCCTTTACTTACCCACTTACCCACAGTCGCTCTGCCTCAAGGTGAAATCCCCCCTCTGTTTCTATATGATCTTCTCCTATCGTCTTTACATCACTGGTCAAGGTTATGACCACCCCATCGGAAGTAAACCTTGCTAAAATGGGCATGACCTTAAGCAACGGAGAACGTGCTCAAGAATAGTCATAGAATGGAGAACCACAATGGAAATTTCTACCAGAAGAGCCTGCAGCAGATTACGAGAATGGGTTCCGAGCAAGAGAAAGGGGTTGGGGGGAGGGGAGAGAGGACCTCCAGGGCTTGGCTGAAGCGCTTGTACTTGCGGAGCTCCTTGACGTACTTCATGACTTCGATGGGCCTGACTCGCTTTCCCTCCTGGAGCCACTCGTCCATGGCCATCGCCACGCTCCCCTGTGGGGCGCCTCCCAAGGCCGACAGCCGCCGGTACAGCGGCTTCGCAAGCCCTGGGCCAGCCAACCCTGCCGACCCACCTGTTACCGCGGACGACTCCGCCGCCGTGCACAGCCTCCGAACCAGCGCCACCGCCCAAGCGGGCACCCTGAAGGAGGAGCTCCCCGCCATCTCCGACCTCGATATGTCGCAGTTGCAGATGAGGAACGCGCTGGCTGAGGAGCCGGTGCTTTCAATTCGGCAAGCACAGACGATTCCGAAGTACCCCTGGGCTGGGGCAAGGAGGACGATGATCACAGAGAACTGGGCGATAAATCAACCTCCAAATAGTAAGCGGCTTCCTAGTTTCATCTCTCCCCTTGAACCAATAGACACAACTGGACCCAAAAGTTTCTCAGCTCCATTGGAATCTAGTTCTGACCACATCTTCCATCATTCTTCTGTAAATTTGGAAGCCACTGAAGGAATGATGGGGATCTGACCACATCAAGATTTGAAAACTATAACCATTTTAAACCAGAAATTTCAACCCCCAACTCCTAGGCGAGCTCTTGTTTTGAGAAGTATGAAGAACAACAATTCCCATTCCGCTTAAAGATCTTCTGAATTCGTTGAGATTTTGGACAAATTCGTGAACCAGGTGGGCAGACACGCTTCAAAATAGTTTAATGCATTCTTTTCCATCGTAGAGGCCACTTTGGAGGATAAATGATGAACATGATCAATTGAAATGGAAACCTTGGGTCAAGATTTTTTCATACTTTGGATAGAATCATTTAGAAAGAGAAATCCAAACCCACAACTCGAGTTGCTATCTTTGGATTATTGGATAACTTTTATCAACAATCTACAAGATCCCATTGATAAAACCCTGATATACATGTTAGGTTTTTTTTCCCTAAATTAGCATATAGATTCACAAATATCTATCTTTATGTAAATCTGTTTTAGCAGGTTTTTTGATGATGCAACAATATTGAGTTCGACCTTCTATGAATTAATCATCTAGACGAGACAAAAAGTGTAAACATATAATTAGTTAAAAACTAACAAAGTGTTCCAGTTTAGGGATTGATAATTAAAGTAATGTGGTGAGAATTTTTCTATTAATTAGCGTTAGTTGGTGCATAAGCTGAATATTCATATAAGACCTGAGCATCAACTGTGGACGCTGAACTTGAATTTCCTCACAAAGAACTTGAGTCTTGATGCATGTATGAACCTGATTTTGAACGTTGACTCAAGTTCCAACACATGGAAAATCACAGTTTTTATTTTAAAGCAAAGTAATTTTTAGTCATTGAATATGTATTAAGTCAAGGACTCCGACTTGCAAAAGGCCATTAAACCATAGGAATTTGGGTGTGAAATTAAGTGTTTCATATGTGGTTGATTTTTTGCCATTTTTATTTCTACACTAATATGTGAAAGCAAACATTGATTTAAAAATCTTACTAACTTAGAGACGAACATCAAACTGAATAAAACGGTAAACTAGGAACATTGACTTTTTTTATTGTATTTAAAAATTATCAATTAATTATAACAAAATTTTCTTTTCATTTTGAGTTCTTACATGAAATATCTGCAGGTTAAATTATACTTGAAAACTCTAAACTTGTTATGTCAATAATCTTAGACAATGGCTTAACTTGTACAAATAGCTCTAGTATGAATGATGTAGAAACTAGCTTTTACTATCTCATATTGGTGCTACAAAAAATTCAATTCGTCTCATGTCATGAAAATTAGAAACAACATCAAATATTAATTGTTTTAATCTAACATGCTTTTGAGGGAAAAAACGGCTTCATTAAGAAATAAGGTCATAGAATGAATGAAATGAGGTCATAAAATTGGGGATAAATAATTTGTGATCATAGAATGAATGAAATAAATATGGACTTGAAAGTCATTTTTTTCTGAAAATATAGAACATGAAAGCCAAAACCATTCGTCCCATTATTTTGCCTATGCCTTGTCTTTTTTTGAAATTGTGTTTCCACTTTCTCTTCTATTTATGTCATTGAAATTATTTAATCGGGTTCCAAGTTAATATTATTTTAGGTCTTAGACCTATTTAATTGGTTGTATGCTTACAGAAAGACCAATTTAATCACCACCATTATAAAATTCATCATTATTCTATACCAAATAGTTATGGTTGAAAGATAGAAAGTATAGAATGATAATACATTGCATCTCCACATGATATCAATTTTGTAATTAAATCAATGATCCCTAATTTTACTCTTTTCTAGATTTCTACATGTTCAATATTTTTAAATATTCTTATCAACAAGGTATGGCAATGTCTTGCAGTTGACAAACTGATGAAATAACTAGGGCAAAGGGAAGCGTACAATCTTAAATTATTTATACTATAATATGTTTATGAAATATCCAAATAAGTAATAATATCAACCTTTTTCCTTTAATTAAGTAATGGATATATACATGAAAAGGCATTGAATTATTTTTTTTACCTTTTATGCACAAGGGGTTCATGATGTGACTCCAATTATTCCTGTTTCATTAATCATTAAATACACTGGTGAATATTAATTAAGAAATAAAACCCAGATGTCGTAGATCCTCTACTTAGTTTAAGATAAGGAGACCATCAAAGGTAGCGACTTGCTGCTAGAGAAGACTCGATCACAATAGGCATGGACATGCATAGTTGTAATGAAATAATAGAGATAAGTGGATAGAAAGGTTGATCGGAAGAGCTTGTGCTTGTTCTGTCTGACCATCGGATTGACCCTCCTAACGTTCAACGGATTGACCTGCAGGTCGTCTCCGATTCACACCACTCATAGAACACCTGCCTCCATCAGCTAGACCCTAAACCAACAGTCAACGAGAGAGCCATCCATCCACAAGTCAACAAGAAATTCAAGCCATTAGACCAACGATCATTCCACACTCTCAAGGGAGGAGGATAGTAAATAATGCTCCCCACGTTATGGTTTGATAGGATCATCACACAGCGTATTCAAGTGTTCTTCTTTCAATACTATCCTCGGTCAACAGGGTGACGTCATTTTATTGCTGCTTCTAGATCGTCTCTACTAGATTACTCAAACTTGGTATTTCACATGTTGTGGAAGGTTTGGCTGAGCAAGATCTGGCACCATATTACAGGCCCACACACACCAATCAACTAGTCAACCGTGATTACTCTCTGATGCATGATGATAATAATAGTCAACCATGATTTTGCTGTAATGTACTTAGTTTCATATGTACATGCAGACGCAAGCAGTAGAAGTGCGCTTCATGATTTATTACAAGCCCCCCAGACGAGATATAGTGAATAGGAGCTTAGTTAGAAGAGTCAGAGTGATCTTGCTCCATCTGATTCAGATGGTAAGTCCCTTCCAGGTTCTTGTGTACTTCCACCTTGAAGTTCTCCTCCTTAGTTCCCCTCCTGATCTTGAGCAGCAAATTAAACTTGGCAGATTCTTCAATTACCTGAACAAAATAGCCGTTCAACAGACATCAGATACGGAAATGTCCTCCCACGGTCAACAGAAAAATACTAATAAAACGTAGAAAGTGTGAAAAAAAAAAAAGGAAAAAAGTCAACCTCAGCCTTGGCCCGAAGGACCTCCAATAGCTCATATGGAGCCAGTGAGTTGGATCTTTCCTGGATAGTCTTCACAGCATGAATGGCTGCATCTCGGACAGTAGGATCATGTGCTGCCACATCTCGCCATCCTGGTACAAGTGGATCTGGGCAAACGGGCCCGTTCATTCAAGAAAAAAGGTATTTTCTAACAATGGAACATAAATAATTTGTTGTTGGTGAACCTCCCCCATTCTCATTAAATTAATGAACAATGTAATACTAAAACAAGCAAACAAGATGATTGAAGGTTCATAATGGTTTACACATTGCATAACTATACACTGGGTTTACACATTAATCTATCGAAGAAATCTTCTCTGTACTCTGGAACCATAGTCTCTATTTCCCTCAGAGGGAAAGCTACCAAAAGTGATTCAAGCTGTTCATCTTATGACAGAAATTAGGAAGCTTCTAGACCATATCAAGCTCGTAAAAGAGGAAACAATGCCATCGGTTCATACAAAAAATATGTTTCCATAGCCAGGAGCTGTGGAAGTTCTTATTAGGCAGGGAAACTGAAGTAGCTAATCCGAGCTACCAGAGGGTGAAACAAAATTATCCTTTAAATTGGAAAAAAATATACATAAGTCTTTGGATGTCCAATTACTAATTCTCGTAAATAGAAAATCTGGCACCAAGAAGTTTAAGAGATTTCTTCCTAGTGATGTAACAAAAATCAAGACTAATTTTTTTTCCTAAAATCTTTCATCAATTGATGACATTAAGAAAAATAATGAACTAGATAGAGGGGGATAGAGGGGGATATCCAATATTTGAGCATTAATACCTCTTTTCACACCAAGATCTGCAGGGGTGATAGAGGGGGAGTCACTGATAGGATTGAACTCATGAAGTTTCTTGGAATTCAACCAAGCCTGAACCAAGACCTTGGCCTCATACAGCTTCTTCTTGCCCTCTTCAATAACCTCCACTGTCAGGTGATGAAGAATGCCCGAAACCACTTGTTGCTTGGCCTTTACAACCCGGGAGAAATGAAGAACTGCCTTCTACATGATAAGAAGTGCTTTCTTTACATCTCTTAGAAGGGAAACAGAGGAAAACATGAAACTAAAGGGATAATATTCGGCTCAAATGCCTTGGTTCTAAAAATCTGGACTAAAAGGAAGAAAAAGGGTTGTAAAGAAATTTTGACCGATTTAAGAAGAAAAAGGGTTGTAAAGAAATTTTGACCGATTTAAGAAGAAATCTTTTTAAAGGATGAATATCCAAGCATCATATAACTGAAATTAATAAAAAATCGTGCATGGACTAAAAACTTGATAAATCATTTATCCCCGTGTCTTGTAGTAGCTTCAGCAACATAATTGCCAATCTTCCAGCCAAAACTGTTGTTTGTCGGCACCGGATTCTTCTCAACTGAAGGAACCACCGCCGGAGTTTCTGGAACACATACCTAAAAGCTCACTGTAGCTTGACCAGGATCTATAGCCAGATCAGGGCAAACTCCTAGGCGGATTCAATCTTTATGAGTCAGAGTTGTATTTTAAGACGGTCAATGTGACCCTAACCCTGGCCTGCGTCATTCTTCAAAAACTAAAGGAAGAACAGCGCTCCCTTTGATCGCGACAGATAAAGTGATATCACATCCAGGTTGGGGTCATAACCTCCGGAGACACCCCTCGATTAGCCGTTCGGCTAGTAGCTAATCCCTCCGCCAGCATTAGCTAAAGAAAGCCTTTGGTGCGGAGGAGATTCTCACTCCAGAGAACGTGAGAAGAGGTAAGGTCATGGTAGAAGAACATAATATGACGAGGATATTCAAGGGTTCCGATGAAAAGAGGCGTCTACGATGAATTAAACGAGAACACAAAAAAGGTACTACAATACATATGAAAAAAAATGAACAGAAAAAACCCTGAACATACATCCAGATCAGTCCCAACACACTGAGAAAAGGGGTGAACGTTTCCCGACAGGAAGAAAGGTGGTGAGAGAGGGAGAAGCTACCTCCTTTTTGTTGTGCTCCTCGACGGCGAAACGGGCGAGTTCCTCGACCTCGGCACTATTCTGTGCCCCCTCCACATCAGAGAGACCCCCTACGGTGGCCATCCTCGGCACCTCTCTGATCACCAGGCCCTCCTCACTCTCCGCCGCAGATCCCCACTCTTCCCTCTGGGCTTCCACCGGCGATAACCCCGGCAGGACGGGCAGCAGCAACCGGAGCACCACCACAAAGGAGATCGCAGCAGCGGCGTAGAGAGACGATTTCATGTGGTTTGCTCCTCCTCCCCTCCGACCCCCTTTTATTCTCCCAGCCAACATCCCACTTCTCTCTCTCTTCTTCCGTTCCTCCCCTCGGTACCTTTATTCCGACGCGTCTCGAATCCACGCGGCGACGTGACAAGGGAACAGAACTCAGACTTGACACGTAGGCAGCCAGGACTTCCACGAATTGGATCCTTCACAAGACCCCTGATTTCCTCCCCAAAGGCGACGGGCGCTATAATTAGCAAAAAAATAAAAATCGAAAAGAAAATGTTGGCGGCCATAAAGCCAAATATGAGGATATACCGTTTTCAACCAACGTCTTTGGGTTGACTTATGAGCAGAAATACGACTCACTTTGACCAGCGACACACCAAGACATTAATGATCTCATACAAAAAGATGCTTCTTTTTAGTGCAATTATTAGCATTATGACCTCACGATCTCATGGCAAAATATTCAATGGATATGAACATTTTTTTCATTAATGTATAATATACTTCCCTATACATGTAAAGAAGCTTCAACTAACTTACATCTATATATGCATCAAACATAGTACATACTCATCAACTATACGTTGTTGAAAACCCTATGAATTCCCCATTCACAAGTAGTGTCAACTTAGTAATTTTTTTTAATTATATATGGTTATGGAGATTAGAAGTAATAAATATATTGATTCATATGGTTATGAATTCTATCCATATCTAGGGGTGATTGACTTGTGTGTTTGTTATCTAGGGGTGATTGACATAATCAATTAAAGAGAAGAAAATCTTACATTGGTTCAACTCTCCTAACCTTATTCCTTTTATAGGTTCAGCTACCCACAACTCATTTCCAAACATCAACTGGAATCATGGATCTGGTAGCCTAAATGTTTCTAACATTAGTAATCTGGTGTTATTTCACAGTTCTAGATTTACAGTTTAATAGACCCTCCAATTGGCATCAGTACTTCTCAAAACTTATGTGATAACCTTCTACCACTACGATTGAAATAGTTTGAAGGAAAAATGAATTCAACCTTATAACAGCATATTAACCCCAAATGGAAAGTTCTTCGATGGAGATTAAACTTGGGGGCATATTCTACATTTATTAATTCCAAAAGTCATTTCAGGTCACATAAAAAATAATTTTAGTATAGATAGAAAGTTACAAAAACCTTATGAAATTATGTTATAATGTTTGAAAGAGCAGCAACAGAAACTCAATAGTTCCTCTCCATGTAGTGAATATAGGCTTGGGGTTATCTACAAGAAAATATGCCCACATGATTTTTTAAAAATAATTAGCTTTACTGCTTCCTTAGGGTTATCTAAATGTCATTAACCAGTTTTTTCACTTGCTTAGGATGTGACTACATTGATCATAATATAGATTACATGTGCTTCAATCTGTATCAATCATCTCGGATAAACAGAAATAGCATATTAATTTTTACGTCTGTTCTAACTGAGATTACTATGATCTACCTTATAACAAAAAAAAAAATCTTGGTTCAACCACAAATCTCATCCAAAATGAGATCAGGTTAGAAAAATATTGAGGGGATTGGGGGTTTTCTCATGGGAATACCTTGTCATGTCCCCATATGTTGAGAATAACATTAGACAGCAGCATAGCAACAACCAAAACCGAAATGGTGCGGGGTAATGTGTGCATAGCATAGCTACAGATGCTTCCACCATGCCATTATTTGTCTGCAATCTGATTAGAAAAAAAAGGGTACGACTCAGAAGTAGCAATAGATATCCTCAAGAACAAGTTGCCAAATAGTCAGAATCAATTTCGGATGGAACCAATTCAACATATTTAGCAGAAGAAACTTATATTTTCTTGAAGGCAAGTCCTCACTAAGAGATGAGGGTGGAGAATGGTCTAAGTATAGAATTTTTTTCTCAATAGTTCCACTCAGAACTTCAACACTGGGAACTGTCCAGATTCTATGCAGTTCACGAGCAAAGATTTAGCGAAGGTAGCATGACAATTAGTCATCACATGGCCAAGCTAATGAACGCCAAACCCAGGATGCATAGTGGGTTCAGGCCTTCCAGGTGTTGGATCTGAGAATAATACCAGGAGTTTCTTCAAGCTCCAGATCAGACTTGTGGAGATGGTGAAAAGCAGGCAAACAATAGCCAAACTATCTGTACATGTGACAATATATAGAGATATTTGGTGGTTTATGAAAGCTCCGAGATGTTACCAGAACAAGATAATATTGTTTCTCATCACTTATTCACCCAAACATTGGGTCTCAAGACAAGTTTTCCCACTCAAATGTGTTCTCTGACTCTTTCGTTCCCAGAGGGAGGAAATCGAGAGCTCCTAAGCTACTTAACTGATAGTGTATCACAGATGTACCTTTTTGTTGTCATCGGAACAAGTACAAGCATATAAAGGCTCTGGATATCACCTGTACCCTTTTGTTTCTAATTGTATTCGTATAGTAGTATTTGCTACCCCATCTTTCATTGTGTTCTTCGCAGGCATGGCCAGAAAGGGAAGCCATCACGAATGTAAAAAAGAAACACTCTTCTTCTTGACATGCATCAGTAGATCTGAAGAGTGAAGGCTTGGAATGATTGTATTGATGAATGCCAACAAATCTCGATCCTAGATGAGAAATATTCGATAGCCAAATTCACAGAGAGATTACCTCTAATTTTCTGAAGCCAGAAAACCAAAATCCTGTAGTGTTTTTGGCATGTGAGAAACTTCCTGTCTGGTTGGGAGGAGCAAGTGACCTGCTTCATCTTTGCAGGTTTTGAGACCACAATCATGACACAAGGACTCCAAGTCTTCCTCCTAAAATGAAAAAGAGCAAAGCACCAATAATTCTTTTCAGAACAGATTATTGTAAATTTAGCATTGCAGAAAACTTTCGATAATACCTTCATAATGAGGATGTGAGATAAGTGAGATAGTGGATATGGATGAAGCTTGTAACCACCGTAATTAATACATAGTAATGCCTGTGCACGAACCTATCAAGATCCATCCAAGAATAAGTCATTCATCAAAGGATAAGAATAATTGCACGAATCTTAATAGGCAACTTGGTGGAAATTTTATATGATTCGAATGCTGAACTTGCCTCTAAGAGCAATTTCTACATTCGTAGGGCAAAAACTGATCAACCCAAAGCACACAGATGTATTGTGCTTTCACCCTATAATCGATTTAAACGAAATGAGAAATTGAGAACTGATCCTTTGACTAAGTAATTTAAATAGAAAAGCCAAAAACCGAAAACACTTATACATATCCGTAATATGCTTCAGAAACTTTCATTTAGGCCATTACCTTTAAAAATAGTCCACGGAATTCGCTCAGGTAACTATATTAATGGGGAAATGATCATTTCGTTTTATTCTGGTCTGATCATGAACTTTTCGACGAATGGGAAATGAAATCCTGAACCACTTTAAAGTGATCAGACGAAAAAAAGAATCAGTTTAAGGATCAAGTTGTGGACATCATTTTTCGTCTTATCAGCCCAGATGATTCTTTTCCCTTTCTTAGTCATGAAAAACGGTTTTCTCAATCATTTTTGATGCGGGTGATAAATGCCGTGCAAAGATGGAAAAGGCTGCACTACCGTTCTAGGTATTTCTACTTTTGAAATGTAATTAGTATGACCGTGCAGAAAATTCATCTCTTTGCAAATAAGCCACTACAGGTCTCCACATTTGTTCAGCAAGATCTTTACCTCATTTACAACAGGTTCTAAAAGGCAAAACTGTAAATATGACGAGTCAGCTGCCACGATTTTTAAAAAACGCCTATAATTGCCCACTCGCAAGTGTCTGCAACAGAGAACATTGCAATCAACATAGGACCAGAAACTAGAGGGATGCCGAGCAAACCAAATTGTATAAGTAGACAGGTAACCTGCCTTAACCTCCTCTTCCAGAAGTAGAAGAGGAAAAGAAGCTAGAGTATTGAGCAATAAGAAAGTCATTTCTGAAGATAGATCTCATGAAGTTCACAAAAGTTTAAGCACCTTAGAACACTCCGTGCAAAATGCATTTCCTTTGACTGTAGAATTGAGACTGACATTTTCCGTAGCCACAAAGATATTGAATTTCCTTCCTAAAAAATGTTAGATAAGAGTCGATCCAGTCACAAATCTTGGAGTGTATTCTTGCCAATAAATGAAACAAGAGAATTCTTGGCTAGATATAATTACCTGACTGTTACGACCAAGTTGTAGAATTAAATTAAACGAATAATACTCAGCTTCATTATAGTTTTTGTCACTAGACCTTTGATTAATGACATATAAATCATATAAAGAAGTGAGTGATTTGATTAACTGTTCCATGTTGAGGTGAAGAAGGGACGATATATCAGCCTTGCCACAGTTCTTTCGGAGTCTTTTGTCTGATATTATATGGAATTTAACCTGCAACATGGTATCATGCAATCAAGGCATAGGATAAGGCATAATGGTCGAATAAGATTGCATAAATCATTTGCTGACGCAGATATATGGAATGAGAGGCAGATGTGACCGTTAAAACTTTATGCATAGTCAATAGTATTTGTGAATGAGATGAAAACTGTGCCTCCTTTTATTTAGGTTCAATAGCCAACATGAATGATCAACATGAAGGATTGAATAACCACATTAGAGAAGCCAAGAGGATAAAATATAGGTAACCAACATCAAGGAAGAAAAACTATGGGAACCATCAAAGATATATAAAATGTCTATCAACGCAATCAGTTGACACAGCAAAAGAAAGTTCGGAAGATTTACAGCTATGTAGAAATGACATTTTTTCCTGCATAAGAGGTTAATAAATGAAATCCACCGTATCCAATTATAGGAAGCTTCTAAGAGACATTTCCACATGATTTATGGTCAAATTTTAAAATTGAAAACTTTTTTTAATTCTCATGGCTAATAAAATCACACTAGGAAATACATAAAAAAATAGGTAACGAAATGTACCATTTCCTCATACATTAGAATCACATCATTATTAACAATCTTCTGAATACTGAGATCTTGCCGAATTGCTCTAGTCCTATCAAGGACAAAGTCATGAATGACTTCAAAAGGATGATTTGAAGAATCAACTATGTCAAGCAGGTATCTCAATGTTTTTTGCAAAACTGGAAGAGGCCGAATATCAGAGGGCTGCTCATTTGTTGTAGACATCGTCCTGCAAAACTAGATGTAAAATGTATTAATGTCAACCGTGTGCTGGCTGTTAGGTTGATAGCATAAAGAAGGAAAAACATGCAAAATATAATGCCTATGAAACATCAATGAGAAAAAAATATATATACTAATGATCAGATAAAAGGATTTCGAGGAACACATAATGACATGAAAGCTGTTAAATACAGGGGTTCAGTTCTCATTGAAATGATATACAAAAATAAAATAATGAGCTTATGAAAAGAAAAGATTGAGGATCCAACCTACTGTTCACAAATAACAGGGTGATTGAAATTTGCAGAGCAATAATGTAGAAGCCAAAATCAAGAGTGTATGCCATGAAATATAAACTCAAAAATTCATTGATTAACAGAGCATTCCTGGAATCTTCTAAGCGCGTTTTCTCATTTCAAACTACAGAATAGGCGATAATAAGGTAAGTTATATATGAGATAACCATTTAAAGCCTATCATTGGTTCTGGGCAAGCATAAAGGTCTGCCAGGCCTGAATTACAAGGCATACAGAATTGAACATAGATACAAACCAGTCAAACAGCAGACCAAACATTTGCCCATTTAGAAAACTCACATAGAAAGGGTCTGCTTTTTCAGGACAGAAGGCCTGTCATGCCATGTCATACAAACAAAATACAAGTGGCCCGGTGTGCTAGGAAATTATTCTCGACAGTGAAACTGAACATTGCCCAAGGAATAATGGTTGCATAAAGTGTACGATTCAACACCTAAAAGGAATTTAATAAGTCTTAAACATCAATGACTGCACAAGAACGTAACCGCTAGACCACAGTACAGATGAACATAGCACGTTAATAGCCCAAGCAATGCCCAGTAGTGCTATTCTAAACCCATTTCCCCAAGCCTAGTCCATCAAAACCCTGTACAACGTTCAAGGGCTGCCATTATATCAAATCACCTAAATTTATCCATAATCTGGATCAGGATAAAAATCAGGAAAGGAAATCACATCTGATTTGGTCCAATAAACCAAATTGCAGATATAATATAGAAATAAATAATCTATATACAAGAAAGATATTCATTAACAGTTTTGTTTAAAGACAGGGGTTTAGAAAATTATCAAAAAAGAGATAATGAAATTATTTTAATGCATTAATAAAACTAAAATCAACAACTGTTAACTACCTTCTTGACAGCAAGTGCGGAGGAAGTTTTCTGGGGATTTCCATTTAACCTCTCAAACACAGTTAAATCTCTGAACTGCTCACGCTGTCCCCTCTCCTTAGCTGTTGCATGAACAAACAAAAAAAATGCAGTAAAAAAAAAAACTATCACAAAATGGTTACAGACCAATCAAACTTGAAGAAATTATATACCTAATATTGAAACCTCAAATGGCATCAAGCTGTGAAAAGAGAAGAGATATGCCATCAAGTTTGATCACACTCTAGCAACCCTAATGTTTACCATCAAGAAATCCGCGTCATAAGCTCAGTTTATTCGGCTAGCTGAGATTTAAAACCTCAATCGGCATTCACGAATAATATTTCAAGAAGTGGTAATCAGCTGGCAACTACACTTGGTGACCAATAATTTTTTCCGACTAAACATGTAGCCATGTCCAAGAATACCTTAAAATAAGTTGAAAAGAATAGCTACGAGCTAACTTTAAAATTGACATTCCTATAAGGATCATGTCTTGGCTAATAACTAAATATCCAGGATATCATATTTCAGAGAATTTTTCTCAAAAACTTCTGTCTTGCACAAGACGACGAAAAAAATAAGCTCCATGATAAGGCAAATGTTGCAGCAAAGGTGAGATAGTTCGAGCAGTTTGGATTCAGGGATGTTTAAGATTAGAGGAATGCATATTTTGAAACGAGATGAGCATAGGTTTAGCCCTTTGAGAATAAAATATTGATCTAAGCTTACTTTTGTAAGAAGGAATCAGGAAACTAAAAAATACTATCCATGAATAATACCGCCATATCTGAATTCATAACGTTCTCTAGTGAAATCCATAGTATTAAAATGCACTGTATCCACTAACAGTGAACAGTTCGCCCTTTCATTACTGAAATTAATTATTGAGGGATCCTGTAATTAGAATCACGTAATATAAATTTCACATATTTCATGAATCTTAGAAAAGTAACTTCGAATAAATTATCAGCCATCTATCATGTTATTCAGTATGTCATTAGTTTAGAATTCCAATCTTTTACCTAGGATCTCCAGCCTGGTTAGACAACATATAGATAAAAAACAACAGAGATTCTTAGTATTTGGTCAGGTTTATTTGGTTAAAAGTGACCACAACATCCCTACAAAAATTACTATAATTACACAGTCCCAAAATGGATTTTGGCGGGCAATGATTTACTAGTGGATTCTAGACCGATTGTCACCACCCACCTAAAATTGAAGAAAAAAGGTTATAGTATTATGCTAAGCCAAAAAGGCAGCATATGTTGCCGTTCACGAATGGACACTTGGAAATCATAAAACGCAATGAGTGGCAGCATGTTACAGTGGGAGCGAGTGAAAAGGGAAAAAGGAAATTAAAGGAGCCAATGGAGATGCCACTAAATTTGTGGAATGTAGCAAGCTTTATAGCATCAGATCCAGGAAAATAACATAGGATGGCGGTGCTTCCAACAGTTTTACTTTTTCTCCTTCACTCCAGAGTGCTCATTAGGAGTCTACATATGGAGACATCGAAGAGATTTTGGAAAACTATCCTTCTATCCCTACAAACACTAGATCGTGTTTCTATATTCACAGATTTCTCATATTTTTAAATTGTCTGGATTTACACGCTTCAGATGCTCCAGACATACGTTGACAGGGGATGTCAAAAGAATCTCACTCGTGAAGAGATTTTAAGATCCGAGTTTACCTCAATCATCACATGGCACCATCCAATTAGCAGTTCATTCACGAGTCAATACTTCTGAGAGGTTTATTCAAACTATTGAGGTTCAAGCTGTGGAGGAGCATTCTCTTTACGAAATCTATGCATCTGGTTTTCAAAGATCTTAATTCCCAAATTCTTCATAATGGCCATATTACATTTCAATATACTGCCAGATGAGAGAGGCTTCTGTACCTTTCTGGCATCATCACTATATGCGTGTAAATTTCATATGTGACAAAGTTCTACCAAAAATTATAAGCAAGTATTTGATCTCTGTGGATATGGCATACAGCACACGATTTCTATTTTTTCTTCGCAGCCAGCCCCACTTCTCATTTGCCTACTAATTAAAGGGAAGGCTTGATGAAGCAGTAAGCAGAATCATGATCAAAACCAGCTAGACATACCTTCATGCATTAATATAGGGCGAACTAATAAAGTGGAACATCTAAGCATGGCAAATTGTTCTGACTAGCTACCAAATAGCAAAACCTCATCATAACAACTTTTAAGACACCAACGGACGTCCCCTGAAATCACCAATGTGATTGCATGTAAATAAGCAACTCAACAAGGCATACGTCCCCTAATAGCATTCCGAAACTTCAGAAGCCACCTGAACAAGCCCCCAGAAATTTGTCAATTCTATGCGTTTGAGTAACTGCAAACTTCCTCCCCAGTTTTTCTGATGAAAGTCACAATTTCATCCACGTCCGTGTCCATTTCAGGTCATAAACAGGGTCGTTCCCCTCGGAAATGATAATCTATCAGACGAAGAGAGTTGATGTTGATCAGCAGGAGAAGCGGAAAATTTGAACAGAAAAGAAAACGAACGAACAGCAAGAAGGAAGAAGCATTGATGTGGCCGTTTCAACGAAGGTCGGAAATAATACGCCAGAGAACAGAGGAATGAGAGGGACGACGGGGAGGAGGAAAGGCTGAATACCGGGACACATATCGGGACACGTTCCAACCAACGAAGAGACATCCTGATCAGCAACGTGCTCCGCTAAACGTACTTTCGTGCTCCCCTCGAGGTCCTCCCTGAGATCTCCCCCGCTCTTCGACGCGGAGTGCGACGCCCTGGAAGACGACGGCCTCCACCTGTCCCCGTACGAAGCCGACGACGAAGAGGACGTCGGCGCAGGGCGAGATCCTCCCCCTGATTCGCGCGGCCGCCATGACCTCCCTCCTCGGCCGCCTACTCTTCTCTCCATGGTACCCCACCTACGAGCCTTCACCACCTACAATCCTCAGACTAATTTCTACCGAACTGGTGAGAGAGCTTCATCCACCTGATGATCCTGGAAGAGGAAAAGGGAAAAAAATAAAAACCAGGTAGACTGTGAGAAAATCATCACCCTCTTAAGATCCAGCCTGAACAACCAACGATCATTCTATTTTTGGTAGCGTTGACCTTAACTAAACTTGGAACTCAAAAAAACTCTCAAAGTTATATAAGTTGTTTCTCTTCATGAATGATAAATATCACTTTCGAGGGACAATAAGATTGGGAGATAATTATTTTTGAAAAAGAGAAATATTAGGTGCATATTAAAGGTCAACGCTAGAGGTTAATCAAATGAAATGTGATGCACCATGGTTAATTAATGGTAGTAATAGTTTATTAAACATCATTTAATGGAGGCTCTGAATTATTTAAAAACTATAGTGCATGATTTAATGCATCTTATTTAATAGAGGTTTTCTAGAAAATTCATAGGGGAAAGCTGGTCACTTGATTAGAGTAAATTCCTTGATTTAACACATTATTCCAGCAGCCATGTAAATTCACTTGATTAATTGTAATTTTTTTTTCCATGGTCAACTCAGATTATCATTCACAAAAATGTCTGGTCAACTCAGGTCATCTAGCTTTAGTTTAATCTTCTTTATTGGTAGATTTATCATCAATTTTTTATTTTACGGGCACTAATTTACTCTATCTAATCAGATTAATTATTTTTTATTTGCATGACTAAGATGATGAGCCACCATTAAACACATTAAAAGTCAAAATTAAAGAATAAAATGGTTATCAAAATAGAAAATATAGATATTCCACTTGCACTGTAAAATATCCATTTCTTGCTATTCATTGAATGTAAATACATCTAAAAATAATATCAACCATCATTGCATTGCACCTCACTGAAGCGGATTATTATTTCTATTAGAAATAATCTCACATTTTTTTTCAATATCATTTTAAAGATCCAAAAAAATCCCTTCTTGTCCAAATTACGAAATAATAATGTGACCATCTGTGCACAAGAGTCTCCTTCAACTCTCCCATCGAAAATATGTGAAAGACCTTAGTAGGAAGTAAATTCACACTCGATCCTAAATTAAGCAAAGCATTAAAGAATGTAATTTCTCTAATTCAACATGTAATCAATGGAGCCTCAGGATCTTTACACTTAGTAAGAAATGAAAGATCACTGCACTAGCTTCCTCTGAAAGTGTTATCCTTCGAGGTGATCTACATGGTGTGCATAAGTTTTTCAAAAACTTTGCATATGTAGGAATGTACTTGATTGCATCCATCAAGGGGATGGTGATCTAAACCTGTTGGAATATTTTCATTAACTCCTCATCAAGTTCTACTCTCACTCTCAATTTGGGCTCAAGTGCTTTAGGAAATGGCACCACTTTGGCTTGCCCTTTTGGGTCAATTGTTCCTAGTGTCTCAAGGCCCACTGATCCCTCAGGCCTTGAGTGTCCTAATTCCTTTTCCCTATCTGAGGATAAGCTGTTGCAGTCATCCTCAGGATTTAGTGTGGGATAGGTGTCAACACTCCCTTCAAATGAATCTTTGATGACTTTTTCATTCCTCAAAGTGGTTTCCACGTTCTCAAAATGTTGAGATGTCAAAGTTTGCTGTGCTGCAAAATGAACTGATTGATTATGAGGATTATTAATGGGTTGGCTAGGCAATTGTCCTACTTCTCTTCTAGGGTTAGTGATTGCTAATTTTCCTATCTCCTTTTCTAATTTGTGTATATTTTGTTGATGTTGGTGTTGTATCTAATCAATTTTGTACTACATCTGCAGCAGGTTGTGTATTTTCTTTTGAGTTTGTTTTGACTACAATGTTTATTTCTTGAAGCTGATGTTGCATCGTTTGCATCATCTGATTCATCATTTGTTGTAGTATTGTAATAGATGAATCGAATTGTGCTGGATCTATATTTATCCTTTGTTCATTCGAATTTGGGACTGCAGGAGGTTGGTTAAATTGGGCATTTCCTGATGACTGAAATGCTGGCCTAAATCCACCTAAGTAGTTATGAGGTGGTCGGTATGAATACGGCTGCTTTTGACTCGTCACATAAGGAGGAAGTGCCGCTCCTAGTTGAAATGAGGAAAAATTTGGTGATGCAGCTGGTGGGTTCAAGTAGTTGTTTGAGTTTTTCTAAGAAAAATTTGGATGAGTTCTCCAACTATATTCTTGAGCAGCATTAACTTGCTACGGTGCACCCATATTTGTTGAATGTAATTGTGGGCACTGACAATCGTAATGATCATTACTACCACACACTATACACCTTGTGCATGGGTTTTGGCATTGCAATCCTTCCAAACTAGCTACATGTTGATTTCGCTTGGAATGATGGAAAAGACGATCTCACAATTGATCAATCTTTTGGTAAACTTTATTCACCTCTGCTTTTCACTCCTTTTCCTCTGAATTTTGAACTTCATGAACCCCTCTCCTCTATTCTCCTATGCTATGATCATAAAGTGCAAAGGATTCCCTATCAATAGAATTTTCACTAAGTGTTTCATACAATTGGCACATCTCTTCCTTAGCCTTGCTTATGATTGCCCCACCACAAGTTGCATCTAGTAAATTTTTATTTTGTTCTAAAATTTCATCATAAAAGACAATTAATTTGCCATTTAACTATTCCATGATGAGGGCATTTATTCAACATGTCCTTAAACCTTTCCCATGCTTCATAAAAGGTTTTCCCTAATTTATGTGTAAAATTCAAAATTAATTTCCTCATAGCATGTGTTTTTCCTACAAGATAAAATTTATGTAGATATTGGAAAAAGGAAAAAGGAAACAACTTCATTTGAAGTGCCTCTTGTGGGATATTGGAAAAATGCACCATATCACAAGTAGATAAAAAAAAATCTGTGTTGATGTGACTCTTCATTTGGTAAGCCATGGAATGTGGGAAGCATATGAATCATGCCATGCCTGATATCATATTGCACATCATATGCTAATGGTATTCTAATGTGTGATGATAGTCATAGAAATTTGGTTTGTAATGGTCGTGCATAGGTCTATAAGTGTGAGAATTTCTAAATTTTGTGAACTATCTTGGTTCCCTATGTTGGCGGGGTGAGACTCCTGTCATTTTCCCCCTAGAGCTCTGTCCTCTCTCCTTCAGCTGCTATAGTAGTCTGTTTAAGGCTCCTTTTCCCATCCATATTTTTGGATAATCCATATACTATAGAATTTGTATGAAAGTGCTAAAGAAAGACAACACATTCAATGAAAACTTGGATAAAAATTAACTTGTTGTATGCTAATTTAATTCAGTAAAAGATAGTGCTCAGAAATCAAAAAGCCATAAAATAAGTGAGAATTTAAATAATAAAAATGCAGGTGAAAGTGAGAATTTAATGTTGTGTTGAAATAAACTAAAGTAAGTTAAAGCAAGAGATGTAGATGGACTGAAAATATTTGGTGTGAAATAAAATTCGGCAGAACACAAAGAAAGTATTTAATAATTTTTCATAATTTCAAATATAGAAGAAATAGGAATTAGACAAAATTGGTGCCCCACTAGAATCAAATTGAAATGTAGTACTGTGTGCAATTCTATATTATGATTACTATTATCATTATTATTATTATTTTGAAAGACTAATAGAGAGTAATAAAATTCAACTGAATTTAAATTTTGAAATTAATCTTCACTTATGTAAATTGATGATTTTAAGAAAAAATCGTCCCTTGCAACAGCACCAAAAATTAATTGATAAAAAATCATTGTTATTAAGATCATCAATCTTACATTTATGAACTTATTTTCAGAGGTTAAATTTCTTAGAAAATTAGTAGAAAACCAAGTCAAACTCAAGGAGGATTTGAAATCACGACATCTACATCAATACTTTGTTAATTTCAACATTGATGTTCACTATACGATTCGTCAAAGATGACAAATTCAGCTAATGCTGATTTATGTCACTGAATAATCTTCATGAATCACCAAAGTCACATATTAAATCAGATTCTTCAATGAATTGATAAAATCAATTCTCTAAATTGGAAAGAAGTGTAGGGCTCACAAAAATGGAAATTGTATTAAACTGAAATTAGAATTTTCTTATAGTGTGGGAAGTAAAATGAGAATATAAATAAACTTCTAACTATTGCCTCTTAATCTGACATCCATAGGAAGACCTTGAGCAAGGGTGGTGTTCACGGCTTGGTTGCTCTAAGACTTCCCGTGTGAACACCTTGAGCAACTTTTGACTTGAATCCATCGGTGTTGTCACTCGCCAGTGAGAAGGGGGAAGAGATGAAAGAGGTCCGTCGAGGTTGCAGACAACACTAAAAGGGAGAAAGATAAGATGGCCAGCTCAAGAGGGGAACTGAACCTAAGCTTGAGAGGGGAGAGAAATTGAAAAGTCCCTCCAAATGTCGTGCCCTCCTTTGTTTAATACATCAATTCATTTTTACTTTTCACATTTGCCCCTACAATCATAGATATTAACAACCAAGTATATAAACATTAAAGTAAGAATTATGAAATTAAATTCATATCAGATTTTAAAAAATAAAAATAGAGGGCAACCACTAACATTGTATCATATATAAGTATTAAGTATTAATGTATACTCTATTATTGAATTTGATCTACTTGTGGTGTTAATAATCTAGTAAGTTATCACAACATTGAGGTAACTTTAAATAACCATATTTATCATTATCTACATTGAGATTAATTCCGACATTTATCTATCTCCTACTCTCGATTAGGCTTCTCCAAGTATTGCTGGTGATTGATGGTGGCCGACTTGTCCGCCGACAGCCTTACTGGACGCACCCTCCATCTGCCAAAAGTAGATATATAGATGTAAAGTTTAGACCGCTTTCGTCTGTTTATTTAATTAAATTAAAATGATTCGGGAAATAAGTAGAAATAGTCAATTATGTCCGGAAACAGCTGGAAACGACCGGAAACAAACAGAAAATCGGCGGAAAAACGAACGGAAAAACGAACGGAGAAACGGAAGCCAATTCTCAAACAATTTTTAAGCAACATGATTATTCACTGCCTGTAATGGGTTCTAAGATCTAATGGGAGTTATAAACCTTCGGATTTAGGGCAAAAGGGGGCTTCTTTCCTTCCTCTTTCCACCGGGTGACAGACGGCGGCATTCCCCCGGTTTTCCATTGATTTCTCGCGTTATCCTTGATAAAAATCTGATCTTTACGACGTTCTGAATTCTTTCTTCAATTCATTCAGATGACAGGTGAATGAATCCAAGAAACAGTCGATTTTTAAGGAATTTATTCAGGATTTTACTCGAACTCGTTCGTCCGCCCGTCGCGGGAGTCAAAGGGGGAAAATCCTTGCTTCAATCCGTTTTCTGTCCGAGTTCTTGATGTTTTTGAGTTCGTGTTACATTTAATTTCAATTACGAAATAGATTCTGCAGCAAAAATCGATTCATTTGCTTCAGATTTAGAAATCGATTCGTCCGCCCCATCCCCGGTGTCAAAGGGTGATTTTCGATTTTTTATTCGTTTTTGTTTCGTTTTTTTCCGAATGATTTCATCTTCTGGTTTTGGCATTTGATTTCATCTAAGTCTCCTAAATCTGTTGTTCGTTTCTCTCCCGCCGGCGGAGGCATTCTCTCTCTCTCTCTCTGTGTCTCTCACTATCTTTCTCCTCCGACGGGGAAGAAGACACCTCAACTTCCGATTCAAACATACTGTGGAGATTTGTTTCGTGAACCATTCGTCACAAGAGAACACCGACCCCACCGGAGGCGTTGATAATTGCTGATGTAGCGCACCCTCTCTATCGCCTTCAGATCTGGGTTTGATTGGTGGCGCCGTTCGACGTCCTGCCCTGTGAGGCCTGTCACAACGACTCCCATCTCCTTCAATCTCTTCTCTGCTTTGGCAGTCTCTTCTCTGCTTGTAGAACAACCTGCGTACCCTCCCCGGCCAGCATATGTCTTCTACATTCCCCTCTTTTCTATAACGCCTTCATCTGGAACCATAGCAATCGTAGTCGACTCGAAGGGGACGCCTGATCTGTTGAACGGGTAGACGAACTCCCTCGAGGTATTCAGGCGGTCCGCAGATTATCCTCCGTCTGAATCCGACTGTGGCTTTTACTCTTCACGTCTACATCGTCTTCTACAAACCGCCAGCTCTCAGAAAAATTGGCTCTCTAGGTATTCATTCTCTTCGAACATTTGTTGAATGTTTCTTGCTTTAAAACGATGATTTCCCTAGGTTGCGAATAACGAAGAAAGGATGAATTACCTCGATCTTAACTCCTTGATTCACCGGAGCTTCAAAATAAAGCGCTTCATTCCCGGAATAGATGGGTGGCTTCCATGGAAAATTCTTGTTTACATGATATCGGTTTTTCATACTCGAAAATAGGGAGCAAGTACCACGGCATTACAGAGAAAATGCGGAGAAATATTTTTATTCTTCTATCAACGTGATTTTACGAAGCATTGTGCCCTGATGAATAATATTTCTCTGTATGAACATTTCCTCGACTATGTTCCTCATTTTCACCAGGTAAGCTCTGCTTCTAGCGTTGCTGAAGGTTTTACAGTGGTTCTCGGTTATGTACAGCTTCTTCTACAGTGCGTTTCTCAATCTTACAGATCTTACTGTTGGTGTCCTTGTTGTATGAATGGTGTAGGTTCAGTTAATTTTGGAGCATTTCATAAATACAACAGCTGAAGGCATAGGAGGGAAGAGGGGCAGTCGCACCTCAGCCATCGTTTCTTGTCGAGGGCATCATGGGCGATGCCTTCATTAATGAGATCAATCAAGCGGTTCTGTATCTAAGGCGACAGTTTAGTTTCTCCGATAATGAACTGAAGTGCCTGGAAGATGTGAAATCGTTGAATGAGATGTCCTTGGCGATCCGAGCCAGGCTCAGTGATGCCGAGGAGATGGAGGTAGCCAACGATTCCGCTAAACTTTGTCTTGACAATCTGAAGAAAATCTTCCATGCTATGGAGGATTTGCGTGACGAGTTTTTCTATAACGTGATACGTTTAAAATCACAATGCTCGGATGTTGGCATGGTGTGCCAGGAACACAAACCTAGCTCATCAACTATTCCCCATGGATATCTGGTCTTTATGCGTGATCTTGTCCAATCAATATGGGATCTGAAGGACAGACAAGATAAGGAAATGATGGATTGGGATGCCCACGCGAAAGGACTCCGTGAAAGATATCAGCTGAAGCCTACCACTGTTCATCGTCAAAGCATCTCGTTGATGGGGTCAACTTCCCCTATCGGCAGAGGTGACGACTTGGAGAAAATCAAGTGCTTGTTGTTCTCAGAGCTTAACGGTCATGTCAACATTCCTGTAATCGCTATTGTGGGTATGGGTGGCCTTGGGAAGACTACCCTCACTCAGTTGGTGTACAATGACCCTCAAGTGAAGAAACATTTCAATCTAAGGGCTTGGGTCTGCGTCTCTGAAGATTTTGATAAGGTGAGGTTGACGAGAGAAATGCTCAAGGATTTGGAGGAAAGCTGTGATCTTACACAAATGGATCCACTTCAGAGAAGGCTGAAGAGCCTTGTTGATGGGAAAAGGCTTTTGCTTGTGTTTGATGACATCTGGGAACACCAAAATTTTAATGCAATTGCCTGGGAGGATCTATGTAAACCCTTGCTTAGTGTAAAAGATGGAAGCAGAATCATAGTGACTACAAGGGATCAAAATGTTTTGGATAGAGTAATAATGGGAGCTAGTGTGCATAAATTACCTCGTCTAAGAGAAGACGATTGCTTTACGCTTTTTAGTCAGCATGCCTTTGAGGGTCGGGCCACTGATATCGACCCGACACTGCTGGAGATCGGGAAGAAAATCACTAATAAGTGCAGAGGTCTACCACTAGCTGTGAAGACTCTTGGAAGCTTACTGTGTGGTCAAGATGGTGTGGAGGAATGGAATGATATACTGAACAATAGTGGTATTTGGCCTACTGATGACCAAAGTAGCATTATGCCCATACTCCGGTTAAGTTACCAGCATTTGCCTACCAAAGTCAAAATATGTTTTAGGTATTGTTCTGTGTTCCCAAAAGATTATAAGTTTTACAAGGAGAAACTCATCAATATGTGGATGGCCCACGGTTACATTACTCGAACAAAACGAGGGAAAAAACAGCTAGAAGACATCGGCAATGAGTATATAAATGAGCTCTTATCAAGGTCTTTATTTGAACAGTCTGAAAATCCCGACTCATTTCAGATGCATGACTTGATCCATGACATAGCCAGAGATGTTTCACAAGGTGAATGGTGGAGTGTGGAGAATGGTGTGTTCTACGGTAATCAAGATGACGGTGTTCAACACTGCTCAATCATTTCCACTAAAAGTTATCCCCAGGAGCATGTTCAACGGCAACCACAAATTCGATGCCTATTATTTTTCAACAGCACGTTGAAATTGTCTTATATCAATGATTTATTCAGCATAATGAGGCGGCTAAGAGTTCTTGATATGAGTTATAATCGACTACCGAACCTGCCTGACTGCATTAGTGATTTGAAACACCTACGTTGTCTTAGTCTTGAACGTAGCCTCATCACAGAGCTTCCTGAATCCGTGGGGAGCCTACATCTCCTGGAATCACTGAACTTGAATAATACTTGGATTAGGGTTTTGCCTAGCACGATTTGCTTCTTGAAATGCCTGCGTTATCTTAATCTTTCTGGGACATCGATTGAGTATCTCCCAGATTGCATAGCAAATCTTTCAAGTCTGAGACGGCTGATCTGCGATGATGATGTTGTATTTCCCTCAGAGATCAGAAACTTGACTGATCTTTATACGTTTTCTGATTCTGGTAAAGGCCGACATGTTGTAGTCAAAGCGTTTACGGACTTGGTTAATCTTGATGAGGCAAGGAAGGCATCCTCCTACAGCAAGGAACACCTTAAGGTCTTATCTTTCGTCTGGAAAGACAACCAATCTCCTATGGCGGATCATATACATGGGGAGGTGCTGAAAATTCTTGGGCGTCCTCCCAATCTCAGACAGTTGTACATGCAAGGATTTGGGGGAAGTTCTCTTCCATCTTGGTTAACAAGTCCCAGTTACCTTCCTAAGCTCAACCGTATTGATCTAATTAGATGCAATAAGTTGACGTCACTCCCGCATCTTGAATTCTTTCCATTTCTGAGGCATCTGTACATTAACTCAGCCAAGAGACTACAAGATATCGGCCCTCAGTTTTCCTCCGGCATGACTCGATTACCGAACAGAGCAGAGCTCCAACCCATGTCCAGGCCTATGAATATTTTCCTCCGTGCGGCCAACGTGCATGAAAGTTCCTTTCACCTGTACACGCTAATTATTGTGGATTGTCCAAATATATCATCCTTCACTGCAGACGAATTCAATTATCTCCGGGTTCTGAAGATTATCAGTTGTCCTCAGCTGCACCTTCCATACCTTGCAGCTCTCAGATCCCTCAAGCATCTGTCTATAATAGGCTCCCTTCAAGATATTCCCTCTCACTTTTCGTATAAAGGTTTTCTAGAGTTGGAGAGTCTAGAACTGGAAGATTTACCCAATTGGAGGTCATGGGCAGGTCCTGAAGTGGGCGAGTGCCCAAACCTTCGAAAGCTTTCTATTGTTGGATGTAACGCTCTGGAGAACTTCTCAATATGCTGGCTTCACAAGCTCCAACCCAATGACATATGCGTGAAGAATTGTAAGAGGTTAAATATCCCGATGAATGGTACTGTGAAATTACTTGATATGGAGAAATAGTGCATTCGGAACAAAAAATAGATAACAATCAATTCCCATGGTTATGATGCACCGGATGCTATGGAACAGAGCTAGAGACTGCAGGTATATGACATATCTTCATCTGGGTAACCAATGTGCCCTGGAATATTTGTGCATTAAGAATTGACAAAACATGAATGATCAGTATAGTTAGAAAATATATATCTGACTTTTCCACTTACATAGAAAATGTTCATCAATATTTCTCCAATCCTATCATATTATTATTTTGCTTTCAAGTGGATTATAACTAAAAGGGATATATACTCTCATACCTCACCTCCTATTTTCTTCCCACAATATTGGCTTGATTAGAACAATGAGCTTGATTATGGTGGTATAGCCCTTATCTGGTGTGAGTTGAAGACATTTCTGAGAAAGAATATCCATTTCCAACACGAACTCCAGGAAAAACCTTTCAAGATGCAAACGCAAAAGTATTCCATACCATGCCATGCTTTTGCAAATTAAAGCTAGGCACATACTTTCAAGTATGTAAGAACCATACCATGCTTTTGCAAATTAGTGTCTCATCTGGGCAAGAGAATGATTTATTCTCTTAGGTTTCGAGAGAGAATCAATAACTGTTGGTGTGAGAAAGGCAATACAGGTAACATGTCATTTGTTGCAGAATGATAAAGAGGAGCGCGAGACTAAGCTAAAACGAAACTAAAACGGCAGCGGTTGGCCCACTGGGGCTCCTACTCGCCGGCTTCCGCTTTTACTTCCTCGTTTTCATCTTCTTCTCCCCCCTCCGCTAACTCCAATGTTCTTCTCCTACCCAAAAAAACAAGAGAAAAAGACTGGTCTTCATATTTTCTTGTCACCGTTGTTCTAGCAGCCTCTTGAGGAAGTCCCACTTACTCGTTGATCCGTTTTACATAAAAGTCAAACGAAATAGGCCCTTCGATCGATAGAGGTCAACGCCCCAACATCCCATATTCGCCGTATCATGTTATCATATTTGGTCATGTTTGACGTTACGGCCCCAAACAGCGATACTGAATGCACCTAAGCCAAAAGTCAACCTCACTATGCCATGATCATGAGGATAGCAATCTGGGCAGGACTCCGAACCGTTGATCAATTCAGAAGTCCCTGTTTCATCGATACAGAACGAGGGGAATCTGCTACAGACATGTGCGATGAAGCTCCCTCCCCAGGGTATTGGATGGGAGGTGGGGAGAGGATCTCGGCGCAGCACGGTCAGAAAATGCTTTTCTCTCAGCGAGAAGGGATGCGCCACACTTTCTCTCACCACTCCCCTCTCTTTCAATCTCTTCTCTGCTCTGGCATTGCTAGTTCGTCACTACCCGGCGAGAGCATTTCATCGAAGCGCCTCCTCCTCGAGCAGGAGTGTTTCCCACTGGCCCAGATTTTGTTTTTCTTTCCCAGACCTTGCAGTTGACGACTGCGTCTCCGACAACCAGGATCACCGAGATTCCTCTATTATGATAACGGAGAAATGATGTTTACGTTCGAGGACATGCAGGAGAGAACGGCCAAGGCTTAGCTTCCATTCGAGCGCGAGTCCCACGATTGCTCCGGGGATGGCAGAAACACCGGGAGATGGCGTTGCAGAGATGATGAGATACTTCGGATGTGCAGCATTGGATGCCCAAATCTTTCGCCATCAAAACTTTCAGCGCGAATTGACTTCGTCCCCAACGGGAAATCTAATGTGGTAATTCAGAACCATTTCCATCTGATATTAGCTGCAGTGATCTTGATTACGGTGATGATGTAGCCCTTATCTGATATGAGCTGAAGTAATTAATGAGAAAGAACAACCATTTCCATCCCAGGAACTTCCAGAAAAGACCTTTCAATTTGTAGACGTAAGAACATGAGGAGAACAAGGGCCACTGGGTACACATCTAGTGAAGGTGGGCACATATAGTTGACATCTAGGAACAACCAGACCAATGTTTTGCGGATAAGTGTCCCATTTGGGCAAGAGGAAGGTTTATTATCTTAGGACTTTGATAGAGAAATAAGGCTATCCTCAATAGATGTGGGTGAAAACAGGCATTGAGGGATGGTCTAGATTTCTATTTATATTTCAAATACATCAAGAATAAATATTTACAAAAAAATATTATGATAATAAATCGTGAAATAAAATTGTGATAAATATATTATATCACATTAAACATTTAGTCTTTTTGGTATCCAAATGGAGTTTTTTGTTTTTTTGTAAAGTAGAGGAATTTTTTTTTGGAGTGTTTAACAAGATATCTTCCATTTGTGTGTGGTTGCTGATTTCACGAAAATCAAGATTATTCCCATGCCACAAAAAACTCATTGAAGGAAAATTTTAAGCAAGAAAATTCATTTGTATACAAATATAATTCATGTAGTCCTTTCATCAGATTTATCTACATTAAGAAAAATGAATAATTAATGAAAGACAGTAGTTAATGAATAATAGGAGAATACAACTTTCAAGATCTGTCGCGTAAAACGGAGGAATCAGAGATTTCAAGATCGGATTGTTGCGGTTCCAAGAGGCGGACATCTGAGTCCGGAAGAGGAGCCCGTGAAACCCGTTTGGAGAAATGCCTCAGAGAAAAGCAAAGGCTTAGCTTCCCCCTGAGGGGTCTTCGTTATCGAGGGAGGAGGAGGAGGAGGAGGAGGAGGAGGAGAAACAGGGGGGGATTGTTCCGGGGATTGCAGAAAGTGGGGGAGATGAGGAAAAGGCTATTGGTATGAAAAGGAAGAACTCATCAATATATGGATGGCTCACGGTTATATTACTCAAATGAAAAGAGGGAAAAAACAACTAGAAGACATTGGTAAGGAGTATATAAATAAGCTGGTATCAAGGTCTTTATTTGAACAGTTTGAATTTGGTGGAACATTCAAGTGGTTAATGATGCATGACTTGATCCATGATCTAGCGAGAGATCTTTCACTGGGTGAATGGGGGAATGTGGAGAATGGTAGGTTTTACGGCAATCAAAAGGGCACTGTTCTTCATTTCTCAATCATTTCCACTGAAAATCATCCCCAGAAGCATGTTTGGCGGAAACCAAAAATTCGATGTCTATTATTTCTCAAGAGAAGTCTGGAATCGTGTTATTTGAATGATTTATGCAGCAGAATGAAGTGGCTAAGAGTTCTTGATACGAGTGATAATGGACTAGAGAATCTGCCAGACTGCATTAGTGATCTGAAACTGCTACGTTATCTTAATCTTCATAGAAACCCAATCACTAAGCTGCCTAAAGCCTTGGGGAGCTTACATCTCCTGGAAACACTAAACTTGAATTTTACTCGCATCAAGATTTTGCCTGACACGATTTGCTCCTTGAAACGCTTGCGTTATCTTGGTATTTATAGGACATACAATAATTACCTCTCAGATGGTATATCAAATCTTTCAAGTCTGAGATGTCTCTTCTACAACAAATTTGTTGTATTTTCCTCAGAGATTAAAAAACAGACTCACCTTCGAATTAATCATGACGTACATCATTCAACAGTCAAAAAATTGTTTCATTTTAACTAGAAAATCTTAGACGACGTGAAACAATTCAGGCAGAGAAGAAAGTGAAACTATTTGACATACTTCTTGAGGTTTTTGTTGTCATATTTTATTCTACTTTTGTTCCACCATAGAAAGAGAGTGTTTGGGACAGAGCTTCCAAGAAAGATTTCTTGAGCTAATGAGTGCATCGGAGGAACAATGAAGACGAAAACCATGAAGTAGATACAACTTCATCCTTGATCCCCTTTAGTGACTTAGAAAATTCTGATAGTCATGGATATTTTAGTACTCATGATGATAATGGATTAAAGTATCTGCTTTCATTCTCATCCTCATTTTCCTTAGAAAATAAAAAGGTAGAGCTTTTGATGGTGAGAAGTTCGTGACTATGATAATGAATATATTCTGGACATGCTTTGGTTGAAGAATCTACCAACAAGTCCATGTTCTTATTTCTTAAAGTGAGCAGAATAGGAAATATCATTACGTTTGCATCAATGTTCAGAACGAAACCTATCTATGTAATATGAAAGTCTGTACTTCGAACATTTTGACAAAATGTCTGTTTGCGATTCAGTTTTCAATATGTCATATACTGATGATGGAGGATTGAATGTGTACTACCACCCCCCACTCCCTCTGTCCCTATCTCTCTCTGTCTCTCCCTTTCTCTCGCTTTCTCTCTCTAGCTCGCTCGCTCGCTCATCCGCCACATTCCTGATCATCTTTAGTTTCCAGATCTCCACATAATCATACAAGATTTTGCAGAGGATTATCCATAGGCTTTATCACTTATTCCTAAGAACGCTTCCGGTTAACTAGTTGATCCATTTTGCTCAATAGAGGTCAACACCCCATCAGCCCATATTGGCCACATCATGTTATCATCATATTTGATTATATAATCAAGATTTCCCGGCCAACATTACGGCCCTAACTAGCGATATCTTGTGCACTTAAGCCGAAAGTCAACTTCTGGTGTAGATAGTCCGACCAGAGCATCTCATCTATCTGTCTCTGCCTCCAGTTGGGAGTCTTTACACCCAGTGGTTGACTCTAAGGGCTGCTTGATCCGATGAATTGGAAGACGAACTCCTCCATCTTCAGGCAATCCGCTGACAATCTGGCAGAATCCTGTAAGGATTGCTTTATGCTGTTTAGTCAGCATGCTCGAGAAGTGCAGAGATCTACTACCACTAGCTGTGAAGACTCCTGGAAGCTTACTGCTTTCCCAAGATGATGTAGAGGAAAAGAATAAAATATTGAAAAATAGTGATTTCTGGGATAGTTCCATCCCAACAATTTTTACAACAATTTTAGCCCCCCCAAAAAAGAAAAATCATTAGCAGATAAGAAGGAAAGGAAAAAAACAGATTTATGTGTTCTCGAAATTTGTTGGATATCGATGATGGAGGATCACTAATTCCCAGATTAAAAGGAAAAATGGAAACCATGGCGGCCTCTCGTAATTTCCTGTCAATTTGGAGCTCTGCCAAATTCGTGTCTCTCTCTCTCTCTCTTCCTACGGCGACGATGACACACGGTGAAGTCGTTGACTTCTCCCCACAGATGGAAACATACGATGAAGATATGTTCTCTGAACCATTTGTCTCGTGCAGTGCCTGTCCTCATTCTCATCCATGGTTTGGCTGTGCTTGCAAGCGCACTGACGCCATTGGAGGCGCTGATTGATAATCACAGACGGAGCCCACCCTGCGATCTTCTCCAGACGCGATTCGGATCGGATAGCGCCATTTTTGACTTCCAGGCTTGTGGCAGTGACTTCAGTCCCGCCGTAGAACCCAACTTCATATTATTCAGAACTAACATCTCCGAGAAGAAGGTTTCACCAAGGCCATAATACCTCTTTCTGGATGTCAGAAGTCGTTGACTTTTCCCATAAATGGAACCTTAACTTCCTTTTTGAAAAAAATATGGTGTAGATTTTATTCTTTGAGCCATTCATCGCGTGCAGAGCGTGTCCTCATTGTGGTCCAAGACTTGCCTGTGTTTGCAAGGAAACAAAGGTCACTGGAGGAGTCGATAATGGCAAACGGAGCCCATCCTCCGAGACGCGGTTCGGATTTGTCAGTGCCATTTGACTTCCTGGCTTGCGACAGCGAACTTCAGGCCCACCGGGGAATCTAACGCAGTAACGACTCCCTTCACTCTTTCAACATCTTCTCTGCTCTGGCAAGGGAGGTTGGTCCTTGGAGAACATCCGGCGTAGGCGCTCCAAGTGCGTCGACTGCTCCATCCTTTCACGTATTTTCGTCGTGGCAGATCCACGCCAAACAGATGGCGGGGATTCGAAGACCGTCGTTGACTTTTCCCCATAAATGGAACGTCAACTTCCTAATTAAAATATATGGTAAAGATTTGTTCTTTGCTTCATTCGTGTCACGCAAGTCTGTTCTGACCGTCATCAGTGCTTTGCTTATCGAGGCAAGCAAACTGACGGCAATGGAGGAGTTGTTGGTTTCACGATAATGGATCGGATTACGCCGTTTGACTTCCTGGCTTGTGACAGTTGACTATCGCGCCACCGGGGAGTATAATGCGGTGGTATTCAGAGCTCTTACAGCTTGCAAAAGAAGGCATAACCAAGGTATCTGGAAACGTTCGACGCCGTTGCACCTTCCTGGACCCACTGTCTCAAGGTCGCTCTCCGCTTCCATCTCTTTCAATCTCCTCTCTGCTCTGGCACCAGTGCCTGGCGGCCTGGAACAAACCAGCGTATTTCATCTATGCGCCCGTCTCCAGGTAGAATCATACCCCTCCTGGTTGGCTCCTGGGGCTGGATGATCTATTGAATTGGAAGACGAACTCCGCCATATTCAGGTTATCCACACACTGTACGGCAGAATCAGATTGTGGATTGAGTTCTTCACGTTGACATCGTCTTCTCACAGCCAGCTATCAGAAGACTTACTTACCCTCAAGGTATCCTCTCCGAGTACTTATCAAAAGCTGAATCTTGTGAAACATTTTGATAGAAGTTCATTGATATCTTCCTTTTATAAAGCATATGGGATTCGATTATTGAATAGTCTACATCACTTCGGGTTCTATTGTAACAAAGGATTCCCCATTTTATGTGGAAAAGACCAGAAGAACACAAACTAACACCAGTTGTTGTCATTCTTTTACCATTGGAAGGAATGACTTGAAAAAAATCTACTTACCATGCACTCTACTCACTTTATTTTCTTTCTGTACTAACATTGCAGAACATTTATTGTGTGCCCCTGATTACTTCCTTGACTATATTCCCGAGTTTCACTAATTAAGCTATGCTTCAAGTATTGATGAAGGCTTTCGAATGATTTACAGTAATGTAAGACTTATGCCAAATTATTAGCTCATTGGCTCGTTTCTCAAACATACAGATAATTGTTATTCTTGTACCAGTGGTGTAGGTGGTGTTAATTAGGAAGCATTTCATAAATACAGTATCTGAAGAACAAGAGGGAACAGAGGCAGTCGCACCTTAGCCATCCTTGTCGTTTCTTGTCGAGCGCATGATGGTTAATACGGAGGTTAGTGACGCGGTTGATTATCTAAGGCAACGCTTTAGTATATCTGGGAATGATCTGAAACAAGTAGAAGATGTGAAATCGTTGAATGAGATGTTCCAGATGATCCGAGCCAGTCTCAATGACGCTGAGGAGATGGAGATAACCTCCGAAGCTGCTAGGCTTTGTCTTAGAAAACTGAAGAAAAGCTTCTATGATGCGGAGGATGTGCTGGATGAGTTTCTACATCACGTGCTGCGTCTAAAATCAGAGGCCGCGACCTTTCCAGCAGATGGAAACGTGGAACGTGACCCTACCTCTTCAACTAGTCCGCATGGGAATCTGGTCTTTATGGATGATCTTGTCCAAACAATAAGGGATTCAAAGGTTAGACTCGATAAGGAGAAGATAGATTGGGATGCCCATGCCAAAAGACTTAATCCAAGCTATCAACTGGTGGAAAAAGTCCGTCCTCCAAGCACATCGTTAATGGGGTCAAGTCGCATTATTGGCAGAGGTGACGCCTTGGAGAACATCAAGGGCTTGTTATTCTCAGAGTTTCATGGAGATGGAAATATTCCCGTAATCGCTATCGTGGGTATGGGTGGCCTTGGGAAGACTACACTCGCTCAGTGTGTGTACAATGACCCTCAAGTGCAGGAACGTTTCGATCAGAAGATTTGGGTCTGCGTCTCTGAAGATTTTGATGTGCTGAGGTTGACGAGGGCAATCCTCGAGTCTTTGGAGCAGGAAAAGTTTCATCCGACAGAAATGGATCCAGTTCAGAGATGGCTGAGGAGCATTGTTGAGGGAAAAAGGCTTCTGCTTGTGTTCGATGATATCTGGGAACACCGAAATCTTAATGCAAATGCTTGGGAGGATCTATGTAGACCCTTGCTTCGTGTCTCAAATGGAAGCAAAATCATAGTGACTACAAGGAGTAAAAATGTTTTGGATCGAGTACTAATTCCGGCTAGTATCTATCGACTACCTTATTTAACAAATAATGATTGCTTTATGCTGTTTATTCGGCATGCCTTTCAGGGTTGGACCTCTGATATAGACCCCACCCTTCTGGATATCGCGAAGAAAATATCAAATAGATGCAGAGGTCTACCACTAGCTGCAAAGATTCTAGGAAGTTTACTGCGTGGTCAAGATGATAAAAAGGAGTGGACTAATATACTGAACAATACTGGTATTTGGGATAGTGATGACCAAAATCCCATAATGCCCATACTTCGGTTGAGCTACCAGTATTTGCCTACCACGCTCAAAAAATGTTTTAGGTATTGTTCTGTGTTCCCGAAAGATTATGAGTTTTACAAGCACCAACTCATCAATATGTGGATGGCTCACGGTTATCTTACTCAAGCTGGACAAAGAAAAGGACAACTAGAAGACATCGGTGAGGAGTATATAAATGAGCTGGTATCAATGTCTTTTTTTGAACAGTCTCAAAATCATGAAACATTCCAGATGCATGACTTGATCCATGATCTAGCGAGAGATGTTTCACAGGGTGAATGGTGGAGTGTGGAGGATGGTGTGTTCTACGGCAGTCATGATGATAGTGTTCAGCACTGCTCAGTCATTTCCACTAAATATTATTCCCAGAAGGATGTTCAGTCGTCAGCACAAAGTCGATCTCTATTATTTTTCAAGAGCAGTCTGAAATACCCTTATACGAAAGAGTTATGGAGTGAAGTGAAGCAGCTGAGAGTTCTTCATATGAGTTACACTGGAATATCCATCCGGCCAAATTGTTTTAGTTCTTTGAAGCACCTACGTTATCTCAATCTTCAAGGTAACCAAATCTCTAAGCTGCCTGAAAGCTTGGGGAGCCTTTATCTCTTGGAAACACTAAACTTGAATAGGACTAACATCGGGGTTTTGCCTGATTGGATTTGCTTATTGAAACACCTTCGTTATCTTGGTCTTCGTGGTACCTACATTAACTATTTGCCTGAATCACTGGGGATGCTCGACCAGCTTCACACACTGGACATAGAATCCGTTCGCATTGATTATCTCCCGGATAGTATATCGAATCTCTCAAGTCTGAGGCGCCTGATCTGCAAAGATGATGTTGTATTTCCTTCAGAGATCAGAAAATTGACTGATATTCAAATGATGGATCATTTTGATGATGACCGACATCTTACAGTCAAAGAGATTACAGACTTGATTAATGTGGATGAGGCAAAGAAGGTATCTTCGCATAGCAAGGAGCACCTCAAGGTCTTATCTCTGGTCTGGAATGACAACCGATCTCTTATGGCCCATCATATGCATGGGAAGGTATTAGAAAGCCTTGGGCGGCATCCCAACCTCAGACAACTGTACATGTATGGATTTGGGGGAAATTCTCTTTCATCTTGGCTGAAAGATCCTAGTTACCTTCCTTGCCTCAACCGCATTGATCTAATTAGATGTGAACAGTTGACATCACTCCCACCTCTTGAAAACTTTCCACGTCTGAGGCATGTACACATTGAGTCAGCCAAGAGACTACAAGATATGGGCGTGTCAAATAGAAATCAGTGGCACGGTTTCCATGCTGTCCGAGTTCTAAAGATTATCAGATGTCCCGAGCTCCAACTTTCACGCCTTGGAGATCTCCGAAATCTCCAGCATCTGTCTATAATAGGATCCAATCAAGATATTCCCATTAACTTTTCGTCTGGTGGTTTTGGACAATTGGAGACTCTAGAACTAAAACATTTGCCCAATTGGAGGTCATGGGCTGGTCCTCAAGAGGACGAGTGCTCGAGTCTTCAAAAACTCTCTGTTGTTGGTTGTAACTCTCTAGAGAACTTCTCAATAACCTGGCTTTCCAATCTTCAAGACATATACGTGGAGAACTGTTTGACATTAAAGATCTTCAAGAAGGATAGCATGATATTACCTGATATGGAGAAATACAGTGTGAGCAACATATGGCAGATAAAAGTAGTTTCCCACATGTATGACATGGTGGATGATATGAAAAATAGGGAGAGACTCTACTACTCCCCTGCCATTCTTTTATGGAGTTTAAGCACTATAGAACATTTAGTCATCTCTGAGTGCACTAATCTTGCATCCATATCTTCGGAAGAACTACCATCAAAACTGAAATTCATTCAGGTAGATGGTTGCAAGAATATGAGGTATCTTCAGCTGGGCAACCAACATGCCTTGGAGTATTTAAGCATTAAGAATTGCCATCGACTCTCACACGTGAAATGCATATCATCAATATTGAGATTTCTTTTGATCCAGTCCTCTCAGAAATCTGTCTTTTGTCATGTTGGTAACCTTACTAAGGTGGAATACTTGAGTATCAGGAAGTGTGTATTGGAGCTATTAGATGTGCAACAGCTCCCATCGGCATCAAAAGTGATGAAAATTGACCAGTCAATATTAGACGTGCTAGTGATTATTGACTATCCTGACTGGACTTCCCTTCCACCTTCCTTATTAGAAAGTATCAAGGAATTGAGGATTATTAGATGCTCTGGTTCTACTGCACCTGAAGATGTGAAATGGCTATCATCCACACTGAAAAAGCTTGAGGTTATCGAATGTCCTGACCTGACTTACTTTCCTCTTGACTTACTTGAAAACATAGAGGAATTGACGGTTATAAGATGTTCTACGCATGCTGGATTCATAGATGTAAAAAGGGTGTTGCCAACACTGAAAAAGCTTGATATTGTCGAATGTTCTAACTTGACATACTTTTCATTTTGCTCACTTGAGAGCTTGGAGGAATTGAGGATTACTAGATGCTCTTTTCGTGATGCATTCATAGAGGTGACAAGGCTGCCTTCAAAACTGAAAAGATTTGACATTGTCGAATGTTCTGACCTGGCTTACTTTCAACTTGACTTACTTGAAAGCTTGGAGGAACTGAAGATTTGTAGGTGCTCTTTACATGCTGAATTTTTAAATGTGAAAAGGGTGTCATCGACACTGAAAATCCTTGAGATTGTCGAATGTTATAACTTTGGTTACCTTCAACTTCAATTCTTTGAAAGCTTGAAGGAATTGAAGATTATTAAATGCTCTGATCTTGCTGGACTCATAGATGTGAGAACAAAGTTGTCAACCCTGAGAAAGATTGAGATTGTCGAATTTTATAACCTTGGTCATTTTCAACTTCACTTGTTTGAAAGTTTGGAGGAATTGAGGCTTATTAGATGCTCTTTCTGTGCTACATTCTTAGATGTGAAAAGGGTGCCATCAACACTAAAAAAGCTTGAGATTGACAAATGTTTTGACCTGACTTACTTTCCAGTTTGCTTGCTTGAAAGCTTAGAGGAATTGAAGATTATTAGATGCTCTGGGCTTGATGCATTCAAAGATGTGAAAAGGGTGTCATCCACTCTGAAAAAGCTTGAGATTGACGAATGTTTTGACATGAATTTTTTTTCACTTCACTTGCTTGAAAGCTTGAAGGAATTGAAAATTATTAGATGCTTTGCTCTTGATGAATTCATAGATGGGATAACAATGCCATCAATATTGGAAAACCTTGAGATTGTCGAATGTAATAACCTTGGTTTCCTTAAACTTGAATTGGTTGGAAGCTTGAAGGAATTGAGGATTATTAGATGTCATAACTTTCTTGGATTTAAAGGCATGAAAAGGGTTCCACCAACACTACAAAAACTTGAGATTGTTGAATGTTATAACTTGACTTTCTTTCCACTTTGCTTACTTGAAAGCTTGGAGGAATTAAAGATTTTTAAATGCCCTACACTAGCTGGACTCAGACATATGGAAACAGAGCTATCAACACTGAAAAAGCTTGAGATTGTGGAGTTTAATGTCTTGACCTCTTTTCCACATAACTCACTTGAAAACTCGAAGAAAATCAAGATTATTGGAGCCTTTGAACCTGCTGTATTAGAAGATGTTAGAAGGTTGTCATCAACATTGAAAAGGCTTGTGGTTGTCAAATGTTCTAACTTGACTAGTCTTTCACTTGACTTGCTCAAAAACTTGGAAGCATTCAGAATTATTAGATGCTCTGATTTTGTTGGATTCATAGATATTAAAAGGATGCCATCAACATTGAAAAAGCTTGAGATTATCGAATGCTATAACTTGAATTACTTCGAACTTCACTTGCTCGAAGGCTTAGAAGAATTGAGAATCATTAGATGCTCTGAGCCTGCTGCATCCATTGATGTGAGAAGGCTGCCATCAACACTGAAGAAACTTGACATTGTCGAATGTTCTAACCTGTCTTACTTTCGACTTGACTTGCTTGAAAGCTTGGAGGAATTGAGGATTACTCGTTGCTCTGTGCCTGCTATATTTATACATGTCAAATGGCTGCCACCAACACTAAGAACGCTTCAAATTGATACATTTTGGGTTATCTCTTTCCGTATACCATGTGAATCAGATGTCTCAAAAAAATTAAGAAATAGGTACGACGTGAAACTTTACCTTCCACTAGAGAGGTTCAAAGTTCTGCAACAGTTGATACTTCAACACAGCCCACAACTTTGCATCTCAGAGGATAAAAATCTGCCATCAACACTACAAGAACTTTCCATCATTGGGTGTCCAAAATTGGAAGAATGGTGCAAAAGACACCGTCAAAGATTAGTGAACATCCGGATGTTGGAAATAGGAGAGGTACGCTTTAGAGCGCCGACGGAGGACGAGGACGAGGATGAGGACGACGACGTGGATTAAGAGGACAACAAGCCTTCGGGTGCGAGTCCGATGATTGGTCCGGGATTGGAGATGAGGCTGCGGAGATGGTAAGATACTTCAGATCGGCAGCATTGGATGGCCAAATCTTCTACCCAGGTACCCATCCAGTTTTTGTTCTCTAGTCCAATTTACTAGGTTAGAGACTGAGGACGAGGTCTGCAGACCTAGGCAATCATTCATAATTTCCTGTCTACTTGTAGCATGAGCTATAGTGCACTAAAAGACGAGAGAAGTGCACCATCAGACGAGGATGAGGACGACTGGACCTCGAGCGTGAGACCAACGATTGCCCCAAGATTGGAGATGCGGTTGCAGAGATGGTAAAATACTTCAGATCGGCAGCATTGGACGCCCAAATCTTCTCATGATAAAATAGATAAAATATTTGACTTGATATATTTCGTTAGCTTGGAACGTGATTTCTTATGTATGGATATATGGAATTTTACTATTTTCCTACTTCACAATATATTACACTATTTTACATTGTATCTTCTCATGTACTGAAATATGAAGAATCATATGTTGCAATGTTCCTACAAGTGCTTTTGTGGATTTGTGACTCACTTTGTTCCTATGACTTTCATATTCAAGTTCATGGATTGAACAAGTTGCATTTGTGAATGAGTGACGTTGAGGTCGTTGATGTGGGCTGCTGTTTGAGAGTCCCGCGTGAAAGTGTCCGTTTCCAGGCCAGAAACCGTGAGGGTGACGAGAGGCGAGGGTATTGTGCTCTCTGTGAGTGCCGCGTAGAAGTGTCCGTTTCCATTGTCGAAGCCACGTGGTCTCCTCAGGCGACCGCCGGGAGCCGGTCACCGAACGTGAAGTCAACTCTACGCTGATATGGAACCTGCGTGCAGGCACCACTTGCGCTCGGAGGGCAACCATTTTGATGCGGGCTCACGAGGAGTGAGTTTATTGACAGGTGAAAAGCTGGCAAACACCGAGAATCCAATTCTGGGCAGTTCTCCCAAACAGGATCGTTCGAGTACAGTGAAGGAAACAGAGATTTCAAGATCGGATTGTTGTGGTTCCAAGTGGCGGCCATTTGATTCCGAAAGAAGAGCTCGTGACACCCTTTCGGGGAAATTCCTGAGAGAAGGGCAGAAGAGGTTGAGGACGAGGTCCGATCGGAAGAACTCAGCGCCGCAGACCCGGGCACCCATTCATCCATAATTTCATGTCTACTTGCAGGCAGCCATCCATTTCCTTCCGGACAAAACATCTATTCTGGTTGGTGGCTGTTAAACTGGAAGCCCAATCCATTTTTCTACTTCTAGACGTGATAGCGATGACGATACCTCAACTTCCTAATTCAAACATACGGTGGAGACTGGAGACTTGTTCTGCGAACCATTCGTCGCATACGGAGCCTGTTCTGATCGTCATCCATGGTCTGGTTCTGCGTGCAAGCAAATTGACACCATTAGAGGGATAGTTGCAGACGGAGCCCACCCTCTCGATCTTTTCTACACGCGGGTTTGGACTGGTTGGCGCCGTTTGACTTTCTGGCTTGTGACAGTGAATTCAGCGCCACTGGGGGGTCTAATGTGGTGGTATTCAGAACTACAACAGCTCCCAAAAGAAGGCATCACCAAGGCCATAACACCTCTTTTTGGATCCTCTGTTTTCAGGCCTGCCACCACGACTCCTCTCTCTTTCAGTCTCTTCTCTGCTCTAGCACCGTTGGCTGGTGGCTTGGAGAACATCCCTCATAGCCTCCCCGGCCAGCGTATTTCTCCTATCCTCACCTGTTTTCTACTCCGCCTCCAGCTCGAGTCTTACTTCTCGTGGTTGACTCCAAGGGGCTGCCTGATCTGCTCAATTGGAAGACAAACTCCACAATATTCAGGCCATCCGCAGATTATCATCTGGTGGAATCCGACTGTGGCTTGTATTCTTCACGGCTACATGGTCTTCTATAAACCGCCGGCTATCAGAAAATTTTACCCTCTAGGTATTCTCTCCCAACATTTGTTCAAACTTTCTTCCTTTAAAACGAATTCCCTAGGTTGCATATAACGGATCAAGGATGATTTACCTCGATCTTCCCCGTTACCATCCCTTCTCTGTTTTTTCCCTACTTACTTTGATGGGGGGAAATACTGTTTGACCAGCGCTGCGTAAATCGACCATCGCTGGTTCACTATCCGTGTAATCATTCGTTTTAAAAAATATTGTTGCTTAGTTGTTTGGATTACCCGAATTTCAAATATAAAGTCCATTTGATCCTGGAATATATCGGTGGTTTCCATGAAAAACTCATTCAAATTAATGCAATATTTCTCTTTAAAACGTACTGCGGCATATTTACATGATATCAGTTTTTCATACTCGGAAACACAGAGGAAGTATAACGGCATCACAGAGGAAACGTGGACAAAATATATTCATTCCTGTATCAACACGATTTTACAGAGCATTGTTGCCTGATGAATAGTACTTCTTTGAACTAGTGTGCCCTTGAATACTTGACTATATCCCTCAGTTTCACCAACTAAGCTCTGCTTCCAGCGTTGCTGAAGGTTTTACAGTGGCTTACAGTTATGTACGACTTCTTATGTCAAATTATTAGATCAATTTTGTGTTTCTCAGTCATACAGATCTGTAGTTGTTGTTGTTGTTGTATGAGTGGTGTAGGTGGTGTTAATTGGGAAGTATTTCATAGATACAACAGCTGAAGCAAAGGAGTGAATCCTCCTCGCATCTTGTTGAGTGCATCATGGGTGAAGCCTTGGTTAGCGAGATCAATGAAGCGGTTGAGTATCTAAGGCGACACTTTAGTCTATCTGGCAATGATCTGGAGCGATTGGAAGATGTGAAATCGTTGAATGAGACATCCCAGATGATCCGAGCTAATCTCAATGAAGCTGAGGAGATGGAGATAACATCCGAGTCGTCTAGACTTTGTCTTAAAAAACTGAAGAAAGGCTTCTATTATGCGGAGGATGTGCTTGATGAGTTTCTTTATTATGTGCTGCATCTAAAATCAGAGGGTGCGAAATTTCCAGTGGATAATAACCCCGTGCAGGCAGATATTAGCATGGTGGACCAGGAACCCGACCCTAGCTTTTCAACGAATCAGCATGGCAATCTGGCCTTTATGGATAATCTTGCCCAAACAATAAGGGATTTGAAAGTTAGGATATATAAGGAGAAGATGGATTGGGACACCCATGCGCTCGGACTTGTCAAAAGCTATCAGCAGAGGCCTACCACTGTCCGTCCTCAAAGCACTTCGTTGATGGGCTCAACTCCCCTTATTGGCAGAGGTGACGACTTGATGAAAATCAAGAGCTTGTTGTTCTCGGAGCTTAATCGAGATGGCAATATTCCCGTAATCGCTATCGTGGGTATGGGTGGCCTTGGGAAGACTACCCTTGCTCAGTGTGTGTACAATGACCCTCAAGTGCAGGAACGTTTCGATAAGAAGATTTGGGTCTGCGTCTCTGAAGATTTTGATTTGCTGAGGTTGACGAGGGCAATCCTCGAGTCTTTGGAGCAGAAAAAGTGTGATCTGACAGAAATGGATCCACTTCAGAGAAGGCTGAAGGGAATTGTTGAGGGAAAAAGGCTTTTGCTTGTGTTGGATGATATCTGGGAACACCGAGATCTGAACGCGGATGTTTGGGAGGATCTATGTAGACCCTTGCTTGGTGTCTCAAATGGAAGCAAAATCATAGTGACTACAAGGAGTAAAAATGTTTTGGATAGAGTAGTGGTAGCTAGTGTCCATCAGTTACCTTATCTAACAAAGGATTATTGCTTTATGCTGTTTAGTCACCATGCCTCTAAGGACCAGACCTCTGATATAGACTCCACCCTTCAGGATATCGGGAGGAAAATCTCCAGTAAGTGCAGAGGTCTACCACTAGCCGCGAAGACTCTTGGTAGCTTACTGCGTGGTCAAGATGATGTAGAGGTATGGACTGATGTGCTGAACAGTATTGGTAGTTGGGAAAGTGATGATCAAAATCGCTTAATGCCCATACTTCGGTTGAGTTACCAGTACCTGCCTACCAAACTCAGAAAATGTTTTAGGTATTGCTCTGTGTTCCCAAAAGCTCATCGGTTTAACAAGGAGAAACTCATCAATATGTGGATGGCCCACGGTTATATTATTCGAACAGAACGAGGAAAAAAACAACTGGAAGACATCGGTGAGGAGTATATAAATGAGCTGGTATCAAGGTCTTTATTTGAACAGTCTCAAAATCATGAAACATTCCAGATGCATGACTTGATCCATGATCTAGCGAGAGATGTTTCACAGGGTGAATGGTGGAGTGTGGAGGATGGTGTGTTCTACGGCAGTCATGATGACAGTGTTCAGCACTTCTCAGTCATCTCCACTAAAAATTATCCCCATGAGCATGTTCAGTCGTCACCACAAGGTCGATCTCTATTATTTTCCAACAGCATACTGAGAGCGCCAAATGTGAAAGATTTATGCAACAGAATGAAACAATTAAGAATTCTCGATATGAGTGACACTGGAATACTGAACCTACCAGACTGCATTAGTGATTTGAAGCACCTACGTTATCTTAGGCTTGAACGTTACCAAATCACTAAGCTGCCTGAAACCTTGGGGAGCCTATATCTCCTGGAAACTCTGAGCTTGAATTGGACTAAAATCAAGATTTTGCCTGATTCGATTTGCTTCTTGAAACGCCTGCGTTATCTTGGTCTTCGGGGTACATGCATCAAGTCTTTGCCTGAATCACTGGGCATGCTTGACCAGCTTCACACACTGGATTTGGAATTGTGTAAGATTGATTCTCTCCCATATAGTATATCGAATCTGTCAAGCCTGAGGCGACTGATCTGCAACGATGAGGTTCTATGTTCCTCAGAGATCAGAAAACTGACTAATCTTTACACGACTACTGATTTTGGTAATGGCCGACATCTTATAGTGAAAGAGTTTACTGACTTGGTTAATGTGGATGAGGCAAAGAAGAAATCCTCGCACAACAGGGAGCACATTAAGGTCTTATCTTTGGTCTGGAACAAGAACAAATCTCATATGGCCAATCCTATACATGGAGACGTGTTAGAAAGCCTTGGGCGGCATCCCAACCTCAGACAATTGTACATGGATGGATTTGGGGGAAATTCTCTTTCATCTTGGTTAAGAGATCCTTTTCACCTTCTTTGCCTCAACCGCATTCATCTAATTAGATGCGAACAACTGACGTCACTCCCGCCTCTTGAAAACTTTCCACATCTGAGGCATGTGCACATCGAGTCAGCCAAGAGACTAAAAGCTATGGGCTCTCAGTTTTCCTCCGACGCATCTCAATTACCGAACAAAGCAACACTCCAATGCCTGTCAAATAGAAATCGAGGGCATGGTATACAGGAATCCAGGGTACTGTTCCGAGGCCTGTTATCAAGAAATCCATGGAAGACACTAATCATTGTGGATTGTCCAAATGTGTCGTACTTTTCTGTAGATGGTTTCAAATTTATCCGAGTTCTAATGCTTATCAGATGTCCTCAGATCCAAATTTCGTACCTAGGAGGGCTTTCATCTCTCCAGGATCTGTCTATAAAAGCCTCCCATCAAGATATTCCCACTGACTTTTCATCTGGAGGGTTTCTACAACTGGAGAGACTAGAACTGGAAGATTTGCCTAATTGGAGGTCGTGGGCAGGTCCTAAAGAAGGCGAGTGCCCGAAACTTCAAAAGCTTTCTGTTGTTGGTTGTAACTCTTTGGAGAGCTTCTCAATAAGCTGTCTTCACAGTCTCAATGACATATATGTGAAAAATTGTCCGATGTTAAAGATCTCAAGGTACGATAGAGAGAAATTACATGACATTGAGAAGTACTGCAAGACAAACATACAGGACATAAAAATCATTTCCCATGGTTATGAGGCATTGGATGCTATGGAACAGAGTCAGAGACTCCCCTACTCCCCTTCCACTCGTTTTTGGAATTTAAGCACTGTAGACCATTTAGTCATCAGTGAGTGCACCATGCTTGTATCCATATCTTCGGAAGAACTACCATCATCACTAAAATCCATTCAGTTAGATGCCTGTAGTAACTTGAGATATCTTCAACTAGGCAAACAATGTGCCTTGGAATATTTAAGCATTCAGAATTGCCATCAACTCTCGCACGTGGAAAGCATATCATCAATACTGAGATTCCTTCTGATCCACTCTTCTCGAAGATCAATCTTGTGTCATCTTGGTAACCTTACTAAAGTGGAATACTTGAGTATCAAGAAATGTGTATTGGAGTTCTCAGATGTGGTACCATCAACATTAAAAGTGAAAAAGATTGACCAGTCAATATTAAAAGTGCTTACTATTGTTGAATGCTCAGATTGGACTTCCCTTCCATTTTCCTCACTTGACAGCTTTGAAGAATTGAGGATTATCAGATGCTCTGGGCCTGCTGCACTGATAGATGTGAAATGGCTGCCATCCACACTGAAAAAGCTTGAGGTTAATGAATATTCTAACCTGAGTTATTTTCCTCTTCACTTGTTTGAAAGTTTAAAAGAATTGAGTATTATAAGATGGTCGATGTATGTTGCATTTGTAGATGGGAAGAGCGTGCTATCAACACTAAAAAAACTTGAGATTATCGAATGTTCTGACCTGACTCACTTTCCACTTTTTTTGCTTGAAAGCTTGGAGGAATTGAGGATTATTAGATGCTCTGATCTTGCTGGATTTATAGATGAGAGAACAGTGCCATCAACACTAAAAAAGATTGAGATTATTGAATGTGGTCACCTGACTTACTTTCCACTTCACTTGCTTGATAGCTTAGAGGAATCAAGGATTATTAGATGCTCTGGGCCTACTGCATTCATAGATGTGAAAAGGGTACCGTCAACACTGAAAAGGCTTCAGTTTGTCGAATGTTCTGACCTAACTTACTTTCCACTTTGTTCGCTTCAAAACTTGGAGGAGTTAAGTATGATTAGATGCTCTAATCTTGCTATATTCATAGATGAGAGAGTAGTGCCACCAACACTAAAAAAGCTTGAGATTGTTGAATGTGATCACCTGACTTACTTTCCACTTCACTTGCTTGAAAACTTAGATGAATTGAGGATTGTTAGATGCTCTGGGCTTACTGCATTAATTGATACGAAAAGGGTGCCGTCAACACTCAAAAAGGTTGAGATTGTGGAATGTTCTGATTTGACTTACTTTCCACTTGACTTTCTAGAAAACTTGGAAGAATTGAGGATGATTAGATCCTCATTCCGTGTTGCATTCGTAGATGTGAAGAGGGTGCCGTCAACACTGAAAAAGCTTGAGATTGTGGAATTTTTTGACTTGACTTACTTTCCACTTTACTTGCTGGAAAACTTGGAGGAATTGAAGATGATTAGATGCTCATTTCGTGCTACATTCATAGATGTGGAAAGGGTGCCATCAACACTGAAAAGGCTTCAGATTGTGGAATGTTCTAACTTGACTTACTTTCCATTTCATTTGCTGGAAAACTTGCAAGAATTCAAGATGATTACATGCTCATTACGTGATGTATTTGTAGATATGAAATGGGCGCCGTCAACAATGAAAAAGCTTGAGATAATCACATGCTTTGACTTGACTTCCTTTCCACGTCACTTGCTTGAAAGCTTAGAGGAATTAAGGATTGTTAGAGCCTCTTTCTCTACTGGATTCATAGGCATGAAAAGGGTACTGTCAGCACTGAAAAAGCTTGAGATTGTCGAATGTTCTAACTTCTCTTCTTTTCCAATTTACTTGATAGAAACTTTGGACGAATTGAGGATTATTAGATGCTATGGTCTTTCTGAATTCTTATTTGAGATGACAGTGCCATCAACAATAAAAAAGCTTGAGATTGTCGAATGTGGTCACCTAACTTACTTTCCATTTTTTTTGCTTCCAAGCTTGGAGGAATTGAGGATTATCAGATGCTCTGAGCTTGCTGCATATATAGATGAGATAACAGTCCCTTCAACACTGAAAAATCTTGAGATTGTGGAATTTTCTGACTTGACTTATTTTCCACGCTACTCACTTCATAACAGGGAGGAATTAAGGATTATTGGTGGCTTGGAGCCTGCTGCATTCAAAGATTTTAGAATGCTGTCATTAACACGGAAAAAGCTTAAGATTGTCAAATGTTCTAACCTGACTTACCTTTGCCTTGACTTGCTCAAAAACATGGAGGAACTGAGGATTATTAGATCTGAGCTTGATGGTTTCATTGATATGAAATGGTTATCATTAACACTGAAAAAGCTTGTGATAATCAGATGTGATAAGATGGGTTACCTACAACTTCACTTGCTTGAATTATTGGAGGAATTAAGGATTATTAGATGCCCTGGTCTTTCTGGATTCATAGATGGAAGAACTATGCCTTCAACTCTGAAGAAGCTCCAGATTGTTGAATGTTATAACTTTGGTTACTTTCAACTTCATTTGTTTCAACATTTGGAGGAATTGATGATTGCTAGATGCTCCAAGCTTGATGGATTCATTAATGTGACAAGGGTGCCAACAACACTGCAAAAGCTTGAGATTGTCGAATGTTCCAATCTGAGTTGCTTTCCACTTCACTTTCTTCAAAGCTTGCTAGAATTGAGGATTATCAGATGCTCTGGGGATATTACATTCATAGATTTGGAATGGCTGCCATCAACACTGAGAATGCTTGAGATTGATACATTTTGGGGTTCCACTTTTTGTACACCATGCAAACTAGGTGCCTCAAAATTTATGAGGAATAGATACAGCATGGAACTATACTTGCCACTATACAAGTTAAATGACTTAGAACACCTAAAACTTAAATACAGCCCACAGCTTTGCTTCTCATATGAGGAAAATCTGCCATCAACACTACAAGAGCTTTGTATCATTGGGTGTCCAAAACTAGAAGAATGGTGCAAAAGGCACAGTCGAAGCTTAATGGATATCCAGCTATTGAAGATAGAAGATGAACAACATCAAGTAGATACGAGCTTATCTTTGAGCTTCAATGAATTTGAAGATTCTGATATTGATAAAGATTGTAGTAGTGATGATGATATGGATTGAGGTAACTACTTTGATTCTCATCCTGCTTTCTCTTCAAAGATAAAAGGTTGTGATTTTGATAGTGAAAAGTTTACATAATTATGATTATTAAGGCATTTTGGACATGCTTAGGTTAAAAAATCAGGCAACAAGTCATGCAGTTATTTCTTTATCTCATGAGTAAACTAGGAATTATCATTCCAATTGGGTCAATGTCCAATAGGAAACTTCTATATTTTGGATTAAAGTTTATTCTTCATCATTTGGAAAAAATGTGTATTTGCAATTAAATTTTTAGTATAAAATTGGACATATTTATCTTAGGAATTATCTAATGGTTTGCTTAACTTTCAACACTAAAACTGATTCCATCAACCTTATTGATCCTTTTTATATGAATGATGCCTAAAGTTCTCAGCTATATATACAAACTTCTGTCATCTAATTATATTCTCAAGAAGCCATTCACATGCATGTTGAGATAGGAAATAAATATGAGCTGTCTATATTCATAGTGAAAAATTACTCACCATTAGTGACAAAACTTGAATGATTATGATGGTTTGATGATACATATTTGTGAATCTTCTTTTTATATATGTGTTCATCAATATCTCACCAATCTTCCCACTTATGATTTTGTGTTCAAGTGAATTACATATCATCATAAAATGTTTTCGCACATTGGTAAGCTCATCCTATAGGAACATTGATAATTCTCTAAATTATATGATTAAAGATATCAATTTTTATCTGTGTTTACACTTTATTTTCTTAAAAACTACACAATGATATAATTTTCAGAAAAACAAAGTTTTATGTATTTACATTGATTTATTGATAGTTTTTTGAAAGGTTAAATGTGATCATGAGTTATATTGGATTTTATTATTTAAAATTTCGAAATGAGTTGAGATGTTTTCTAAATTTTATGTAATTTTTGGAAATTTATTTTAAATTTAAATGATTTTTTTGGAATTTTAAAGATGTTTTTCTAAATTTTTGAGTTTATTATGATGAAAATAAATAATAATAATAAAATAATAAAAGTGGGGGGGGGGGGGGACCAGTTGGCCAGTCGTCACTCGGCAGTTGACCAGGAAGGTGCCGCATGCACGTGGTAAGCTAAGTAAAGGAAGCCACAAGTTAGGCTCAAGTGGCTAAGGAACTCATACAGAACACACATGTGTCACTCCCCTTCTATGTCATTGGGGGCCAACCAAATATGGGGCATGGAATGTTTATATCCATGTGTGTATGTGGGTAGAACCATCTATCTACTCTTCTCCCCAAGTGGTTGTGGCCATTTTATTTCTAGAAGGGATTTGATAACTTTTGTAAGCCCAAACTTACATTCATATGAAACTTGTAGGAAAAGCCAATGTGGGACTAAAACTTTATGGACCACCGGCAACTATTAGATCAATGAGGGTGGGTGACATGACTCAATTGTTGTATAATAAATCATGTAAAATTTAAAATTAAAAAAATATCAACTTTTAATTTTTTAGAAGTATTTTAAAAATAAATTAATTATAATTCAATAAAAGGCTTAAAAAATAGTGAGAATTTTTCATATCAATCATAGGGATGTAAGATAATATCAGGTAAAACTTTAAACTTTTTCTCGAAGAATATATTTTTTTATAATTTTTAAATTAATGATGAAGAAAAAAATTATTTAAAAATTCACGAAAAAGAGAAATTCAAGTGCTAACATGAGGATGAGGTTAGTGTGTTGATAAACGTAATTCAAGTAAAGATAGATTTTCAGTTGACAATTATTATATAAGTGATTATAGATGATTTAATTGACCAAATTAAGATATGTAAAAGTCAAGAATCCTAATTAACTAAATAAGAGTTTCAAAACTTGAAATCACTTAAAATATCATTTATTTAAAGATTAAACTAGTTTAAAATATATAAAATAGAGTTCTAGCATTATGGCAGTGATTCTTAAAATTCTAAGTGTTTGAGAAGATTATTGTGCAATCTTCATGACTTTAAAGGTTATCCTTAGACATAGATGATGTGGTCAACATAGTATTATGGCAGTCAATAAAACATTTTCAAAAATTGTCACCTAGCGGAATAGAAGTTTGACAGCAATGAGTTCTTTGGTGATTGTCACCCGACAGAGATGAGTTGAGTGGAAGTAGAGTGCATCTTAAGGAGCTTCACTTGACATGTATGTTCTTAAGAGATCATAACAAATCTCTCGACATATTGCCTTGTTCTTGATGAAGCTAGTGACATCATCTATTACACAAATACCTTTATTATAGTGACATCATGATTGCATTTCTTTCTCATAACTTAGAGATATTTTTAGTAATTATTTACCGATAGTGAGCACCACTGGGGATTTAGTCCCACATCAATTGTTTTAAGAGATTTGTGATGAATATAAGTACGTGATTCATTCAGCCCTCAAGTTCTCTCTCCCGAAAATATAATGGTGAAGACACCTTAAGGAGAAGGTTAAGCAAAGTGGTCCGCCCCCCACATATACATGTGTGTATGAACATTCCTTTCCCCAAGCTTGGCTAGCCCCCAGTGATGCACACATACTTTGTGTAACTCCTTAGCTACTTGAGCCTAGCTCGTGGCTCCCCCAGTCTAGGTCTATTCACTCATGCATAGCATCTCCATGAGTCTATTAGAATAGCCCATTGGGCCCACTAGGTCCATTAGGCCCATTTTAGACTTATCCTCTCCATGTCCTTATTCTTTCTCTACAATCTCTACTTTTCCTTCCCTCTCTCTTTCTTCCCTTATTTTATATAACCTCATGTAATCATCTTCTTCAATATATCAATTCTAAGATTTTTTTCTTTCTCTTGTCAACATGATATCAAAGTCTTAGGGTTTCTCTTAATAATCTTGTCTTGTCTTAATTTTTTCTTAATAATGTTGTGTGTAAGTTGTGTAAATTAAGTAAATATCATCGTGATTCATACTTGAGTCGAGACGGAATTCTATCCATAACACTCTTTGACCTCATTCATTGTGATATTTGAAGGCCCTCTTGTACTCCATCTATCTCAGGTCATCATTACTACATTGTCTTTGTTGATGACTACACTCGAATGAGTTAAATCTATCTTTTGTACGATTGTACCTAAGTTCATATCACAATTGTTCACTTCATTATCGAGATCATCATTTAGTATTCTACTACAATCAAGATTCTTTGTACTAATAATACTTTAAAATTAGTCCAAAATTCACTTCACACATTTTGTATTAATTGTGGTATTCTTTATCAAACACATGTCCATACACATCTCAATAAAATAGTATCGCCAACTACTTGACATTACTTGCATACTACTTATTGAGATAATATTCCTCATTATCTGTAGTTTGAAACTCTCTTGATAATCACATATCTCTAGAATTGGCTTCCTTCCACTCTACTTGGTAAAGTCATTCCACTTCATTGTCTTTCACTTGATTCTTCTCTTTTTTCTTTACCTCTTTGTGTCTTTAGATATATTACTTTTGTTTAAAACCACTCTCCTTCTCTTTTTAAATTGGTCCCTCGTACTCTCAAAAGAATCTTTATTGATTACTCACACACACAAAAATATTATCAAGTCTATTTTCCTAATACTCGTCGCTATGTGACATTAGGTGACATTAGTTTTTATAAGGAGTCTCCCTTCTTTTCTCCAACATTAACTCCTCAATCTGCTACATCTTCACCACCTAATTTTCTTCTTGTGGTGATCATTGTAGATCCTTCTCCTACTCTTCATATTTGTCCAATTTCTTCTTCGTTAGCTCCTCCTTTGACACTTTCAACTTCATCACCATCCGATTCCTCTACTCTTGAATTAAATTCTTCTTCACCTTTTACTGATGAGCCTCCTCTAGTCATCTCTTCTCACACTTGGGTGGATGAACTTCATCTTCCTATTGCTCTCCACAAAGGTACATGTGTATGCACCAGACACCTCATTTCTCACTTTATTTCTTACGACTATCTTTCTTTTTCCTTTTGTACTTTTGCTCTTTCTATGGCCTCCAAATTAATTCTATGATTGTATGTTGAGGCTACACATGTACCTGAATGAAAGATAACTATGGACTTAGAGGTGGATGGTTTGGTGTCTTGGAGAACTTAGACACTTGTATCTTGTCCATACGATGTCAACATCATCACATGCAAGTGGGTTTTCACACTCAAGTATAATCTAGATAGATCTATTACACATCACAAGGCTTGCTTGGTTGCTCGTGAATTCACGTAAGCTTATAGCATTGACTACACTGAAATATTCTCTCTAGTGATTTGACTCAACTCTATTCGAGTGATATTCTCTCTGATGGTAAATTAGACATGATCTTTTCATCAATTAGATATTTTTAATAACTTTCTCTATAGTAACATTGAGGAACAAGTGTTTATAGAGCAACCTCTTAGATACGTTGCTCATAAGGAGTCATCGAAGGTGTGCCTTTTGCAACGCATCATTTATAGACTTAAGCAAAGTCTACATCGCTGGTTCGCCAAGTTTAGTGGTCTTCTAGTATAATTCAAATTTTCACCATGCCTTGTGGATTCCATAGTACTTACAAAGACTACTGAAGCCAACATTATCATCTTAACTATTTATGTGGATAATATTCTTGTGACAAAAAGTGATGAAGTAGTCATTCAAGCTACCAAATCATACTTACAACAATACTTCAGCATACGAGATCTGAGGGTTCCATGATACTTCCTTGAGATTAAGTTTGTCTATCAAGATAGTAAACTTTTGATACACTTCAGGAGACTAGGCTATTTGAGTGCAAGTTAGAATCATCACTTATGGAAGGACATCTGCACTTTTGAAATACATCATCTCTGCTCTTAGAGGATGCTAATTGATATAGACAATTGCTAGAGAAGATGATCTACCTCACCGTCACTCATCTTGACATTGTGTACATAGTTAATGTACTTAACCATTTCATGTAGAAACGTTGACAAATTTATTAGGATGGAGCTTTACGGGTTCTAATATACATCAAAAGAGCTCCGAGGAGAGGGCTTATCTATCGAAGATATAAGCATCTTCAGATTGAAGCCTACTCAAATATATAATATGCTGATGACAAAAGAGATCACAAGTCCACCACTGGTTATTGCATATATGTGGGTGACAACTTTGTCACGTGACGTTCTAGGAAGTTGAAAGTGGTATCTTGCTCTAGTATTGAGTCCGAGTATTGCACTATGCCTGAGACAGCACGAGATGGTGTGACTAAGTTCATTACTTGAAGAATTTGGCATCTCATCTCTTACGCCAATGTCTATGTACTGTGATAATCAGGTTGCCATCTTCATTACTAGGAATCTTACATTTCATGAGTAGATGAAACACATCAAGATTGGTTGTCATTACATTTTGAATAAAGTAATGTCTGGTGTTATCTCTACTCCGCACATTGTCTCATCTCATCAACTCGCAGATGTCTTCACTAAGAGTCTTGCATGGATCTCTTACGACATGATGTGCACCTAGTTAGGCATGTTTGACTTGTATGCTCCAACTTGAGAGAGAGTGTTAGAATAAGTCCATTGGGCTCACCAAGCCTATTTTGAACTTATTCAAAATGCTATATCCCCTTTTACTCTCGTGTGAATTTATGCACTATAAGACATTCAATCATCAATAAGTGTTCCAAACTTGAATCCATATCTTCAGAAGAGCTACCACCATCACTAAAAGTTATTCAAATAAATAAATGATGGTTTCCAAAATATTTTAAGTATTAAAAATTGTCATCTACTCTCACATGTAGAATGCCTACCATCAATACTAAAATTCTTTGAGATCCACTCATCTTAGGAGTTAGTCTTCAGTCCTTTGTATAACCTTAGAATTGTGGAATGCTTGTGTCAGAAACTGTGTATTGGAGTTCTTAGAAATCTTACAGCTACTATAAGCATTGAAAGTGATGGAGATCAATTGTCTACTCTCACATTTTTCATCGTTGTCTTGACTAGAATTCTCAGAGGCCAATCCTAAAAAAGGGCTTGTGGCCGAGGTTATCTATTGGAATGAAATCGTTGATACCTAGAGTACATTAGTTTGTCATCACTCACTCAAAGGGTTTTTGGACATAAATGTTGAATCTAAAAGATCTAGTGTTGAGATAGATAGAGAATGATAAAACATAATGAGAATAGATTAAAATCATACTTGAATTTATGAAGTCACAAGTACAAGAATGACATTTTAGATTAACACAAGAGAGTCATCTAATGACTTACTCTAAAGAGATAGGATGTTCTAAGAGTAACTCACGATGTGTGACCCAAGAACCATGATCCCTTATTTATAGATGAGTTAGTTAACCTCTTGATGTCTTTTCTCAATTTAGTCTATCATAAAAGCAAAATAAGACTTGGTCTCTGCTGATTGATCAAAAATTATTGTTATTAAGATCATCAATCTTACATTTATAAACTGATTTTCAGAGGTTATATTTCTTAGAAACTTAGTGGAAAACCAGATCGAACTCAATAATACTTTGTTAATTCCAGCAGTGATGCTCACTATATGATTCGTCAAGGAGGACTAATTCAGCCAATGCTGATTTCTATCACCCAATAATTTTTGCGAATCACCAAAAGCACATATTTCTATCACCCAACAATCTTTCAACGAATTGATAGAATCAATTCTCTAAATTGGAAAGAAGTGTAGGGATCACAAAAATAGAAATTATATTAAACTGAAATCATAATTTTCATACAGCGTGGGAAGTAAAATGAGAATAGAAATAAACTTCTAACTACTCCCTCTTAGTTTGACATCCATGGGGAGAAATGATGTCACACACAGGTGGAGATCTTGATGGACCTTGATCTGTTGCGCCAGGCAAAGGTGGTGTTCATGACTTGGTTGCTCCAGGGCTTCCCGTGCAAAGACTTTGAGTGACTTTCAACTCGAATCTATCAGCGTTGTCACTCGCTAGTGAGAAGGGGGAAGAGATGAAGGAGGTTTGTCGAGGTTGTAGACGGCACCAAAAAAGAAGGATGAGATGACCAGCTCGAGACAAGAACTGAACCTAGGGTTGAGAGGGGAGAGAAATCGAAAAGTCCCCCCAAATGTCACACCCTCCTTTGCTTAATACATTAATTTATTTCTACTTTCCACATTTGCCCCTATAACCATAGATATTAAGAACCAAGCATATATGCATTAAAGAAAGAATTATGAAATTAAATTCATACAAGATTTGTAAAGATAAAAATAAAGGGCAACCATTGGTCACCTAACATTATATTGCATATAAGTATTAATGTATTTGTGTCATTTTCGAGCATACTTTACGCTCTATTATTGAATTTGATCTACTTGTGGTGATAATAATCTAGCAAGTTATCACAGCCTCCCACTTAATCATTGTTAGTCCCTTAGCAATTTGGTAGGAATCAAAAGTGAAATAGTTCACCCCTCTCCAATTTTTCATCTTTCAAATATCCTCAATTGTTGATAATCTAATATGCATCAAATCTACAAGGTGAGAATCAAAAGAGTTTTGAGATCTATATTTGGATTCTTTCATCATGCACATACTTTCCACTTCTCTTTTCTTGCTTAATCTCTAATCCATCAATTTGTGTAACCTCTTTCATTTTTTGATCTGGATCTTGTTTGATGTTTTCTTTCACCACCACTATGTAGTGTAGTATTTGGTTCAGTGATTTATTTATTTTTCACGATATCATATAGCAGACAAATATCCCTATATTTATTCTCTTTTTTTTTGTTTTAAACATATAAGAGCGTTATTTGTCCAAGCCTCACATGTGGAAGCCCCACAGGACAAATGGGAAACCCCTTTTTAAACACGTTTTTCTCCTTTCATGGTTTTTATTATATATGTGAGAGATTTTTGCTCAAGTCGCACATGTGGAAGCCCCATAGGGCAAATGGGAAATCCCTTCTCTCACATTGGTTTCTCCTTTTATTCATTATTGTGAGAGATGTTTGCCCAAATTGCACATGTGGAAGCCCCATGGGACAAATGGGAAATCCCCTCTCTAATGTTTTTTTCTGTTTTTTTTTTTGTTGTTGTGAGAGACATTTGCCCAAGTCACACATGTGGAAGCCCCATGGGACAAATGGAAGCCCCAGGGGGCAAATAGGAAATCCCCTATATAAGATATGACTATAAAATGGTTTAATTTGCATTAATCATCAAACTATCACTTTACCTCCTACTGACATATATGATGTGTTGTAAAGAAAAACACTTCCACATTCACTTTCACATCCAATATTAGAGTTCACATCCTTTAGGATTTTGAGATGCAATATTTGTTCCATTAACTTTTCTGTGCAATTAGAAGGTTTCCTCCTATTTCTCATCAAAGACTTTTTAATTCATCTCACCCTCCTCCCTCAACATGCATCCTTATCAATAATTTCAGCTGATATATATATGTTCTTTCACAATTGCCACTGCAACATTCTACTATTTTCCTCATCCCCTCTCAACTCAACTCATTGTCTTCAATGACAATATATTGTATGGATGATATTCAAAGTTAAACAAATAAAACTTCATAAGACGTGCATGGGCATAAAGAATTGCAACCACTAAACCAAATTGGCATAACTCACCTACATGCTTTCAAAAGATGATTATTGTTGTGTCATAATTGGTTCAAGATGTAAACGAAAAGACTTATTTGCAGAAATTAAGTGCACTAAAAGAAAACTACTAATTTCAACTTGAAAAATTCATAGCAATCAAAATTTATACTTTTAAGGTTGCCTCCCTAGCACCACTGAGTTTTATGTCGTCAGCCAGACAGTCCTATTGATCAAGTGGTGGCTAGTAGGTCAATCTTGTCCCCTACCCCCCTTTCATCATGTTCTAAGTGAGCTTTAATTCGATGTCCATTTACCTTAAAACAACGATCAGATTTTGGGTCTCTAATTGTGGAGACTTCATATGTATTTAGGTCTTCTAAAATGTATGGTCCATCCCATTGGCTCCTTAATTTTCTAGAGAAAAGTTTAAGTTTTGAATTATATAACCATACCTATTGATTGAGTGAGAATTATCTTCTAGTGATGTGTTTGTCATGAAATTCTTTAGTCTTGGCCTTGTAGATCTTGGCACTTTCATATGCTTCATTGCGCAGTTCATTTAACTCCTGCAAATCTAAAAAATACTTCTTGTCAACTTTGAACAGATCCATATTTAATTGTTTGATTGCATAGTAGGCTCTATGCTCCATTTCTACAAGTAAATGACAGGCTTTACCATAGAATAACTTAAAAGATGAAGCACCCAATAGAGTTTTATATGCCATGCGATAAGCCCACAATACATCACCTAGCTGGGTTGACCAGTCCTTGCTAAGTGAGACAACTTTCTACATAATCAATTTAATTTCACGATTAGCTAATTCAGTTTGTCCATTTGACTTGGGGTGATATGTCATAGTCACTCTATGCTAAACATCATACTTCTGCAAGAGATTTCAAAATGAACATTAGTTAAATGCGAGCCACCATCACTAATTATTGCTCGAGGGCATCCGAATTTAACAAGAATGTGATTGCGGACAATCTTTGTAACCACTTTATGGTCATTGGTCTGAGTGGGGATAGCCTCTACCCACCTGGATACATAATCTACCATAAGCAATATATATTCAAAACAAGATGATGAAGGAAAGGGGCTCATAAAATCGATGCCCCATACATCAAATATTTCAACTTCTAAAATGAATTGTAAAAGCATAGAATTTTTCTTCTTTATATTGATCGTGGCTTGACATTTGGTACAATATTTACTAAAAATATGTGAGTCTTTAAATAAAGATGGCCAATAAAACCCACTGTGTAATACCTTTGCCATTATTTTTCTGCTTGCAAAATGACTCCCGTAAGGTAAAGAATGACAAAATAAGACTTTACCTTACTCCTCCTCTAGAACACAATGTCTTAAAATTTGGTCTTCCCCTAAATAAAATAAATCAAGATCATCTCAAAAAAAATATTTTACTCGAGAGAAGAATCGATCTTGTTCTTCTTTTCTCCATCCTACAAGTATTTTTCTAGTAGCCAAATAATTGACCATATTTACATACCACGGCAAGTTTCTTACTTGCTGAATTGATAAAAGTTGTTCATCTGAAAATTCATCCTACAACATAGATCTATCAAGTTGCACAATTTGAGATAAATGATCAGCGACCACATTTTCAGAGCCCTTTTATCCTTAATCTCTAGCTCAAATTCTTGTAATAACAAAATCTATCGTAATAGTCTAAGTTTAGCCTCTTTTTTAGTTAATAAGTATCACAATGCTGCATGGTTAGAATAAACTATTACTTTTGATCCTATGATGTATGACCTGAATTTTTCTAATGCAAACACCACAGCTAACAACTCTTTCTCCATAGTGGTGTAATTGAGCTGCGCATTAGTTATGGTTCTACTAGCATAATAAATCACCACAAGTTTATTGTGTGTTCACTATCGTAAGACTATGCCAATAGTAGAATTGGATGCATCACACATGATCTCAAACGGTCTAGACCAATCCAGTGTTTGGATAACTAATGCTTCCATTAGTGTTGTTTTAAGAGTTGAAAATGATTCAATGCAAGATTCATCAAAATCAAATGGAATGTCCTTAGCCAGCAATGTTGTCAATAGTCTAGCAATCATAGAAAAATCTTTAATGAACCGTCCATAAAATCCAGCATGCCGAAGGAACACACAAATTTTTTTAACTGATTGTGGTGGAGGCAACTTGACAATAGCATCAATCTTTACTCTATCCACCTCAACCCCCCTCTCACTTACAATGTGACCTAAGACTACACCCTCTTTGACCATAAAATAAAAGACTTTTCTCCCAACTTAATACCAGACTATTTTCCTCACATTATTTTAGTACCCTAGTCAAATTATTCAAGTAATGTTCAAATGACAATCTGAAAATGGTAAATCATTCATAAAAATTTCAACAAAATCACCAATCATATCATAAAAGATGGGCATCATGTAACGCTAGAATGTAGCAGGTGCATTACATAAACCCAAAGGCATTCTCTTGAATGCATATGTTCCAAAGAGACAAGTAAATACAGGTTTTTCTTGATCTTTTGGATAAATGGCTATTTGATTATAGCTTGAGTACTCATCTAGAAATAAAAAATATTGATGTATTGTTAATATTTCTAAGATTAGGTCTAAAAATGGGAGAGGGGAGTGGCCTTTCTTCGTCACTGAGTTAAGTTTTTAGTAGTCAATGCAAACCCTCTAGCTTGTGGTTAATCTCATTGGTAATTCTTCACCTTTCTCAATCTTAGTGACTATCCAACCTAATTTATTTGGAACTACATGTGTTGGACTCACCCATGGGCTATCAAAAATTGGATAAACTATTCCTACGTCAATCCACTTTATAATCTCTTTTTTGACTACCTCTCTCATTTTTGCGTTCAATCTTCTTTGCATTTCTTTAGTAAGTTTTACATTTTCCTCTAAATGAATTTGATGCATGCAAATATAAGAATTTACCCCTTTTAAATCTGCTATTGTCTAGCCAATTGCTCCTTTGTGTTTTTTTAAAACCTCCATAATCTTACCTTCTTGCTTTGTAATCAGACCTGCTGAAATAATAACAAGTAATGTTTGGTTTGGCCCAAGAAATGCATATTTCATCGAATTAGGTAAAGGTTTTAACTCTAATTTAGGAGGGTGTTCTAATGATGGCTACATCAAATCTATTTGGAGCTATGACTGATGTATGTGTAGGCTACTTCAAGCCCCACTATATGTTCTTCCTTCTGCTGCACCCAATTTATCTCTTCTACACATGTCTCTATGCTATCAACTTCCTCAAATTCATCCCTTTCCCCCATCAGGAATTTTGTACTCTGAAATACATTAAGTCCAATATGTTTATCTTCAGGTTTAATATTGATAATTTTATTCTCACAATCTATATTTGCATTAGTTGTGGCTAGGAAAGGCCTACCTAGTATAATTGGTGCGTGGCATAAATCATCTCTAATCAGCATATCTAAAATCAAAAAATCTATAGGAAAACAACAACCCTTTACATTAATGATTACATCCTCTAGCAGTCCCTATGGTGTTTTCACTGACCTGTCACTCACACCTAGAGATATTCTCAACATCATTTGAGGGGATTATTATTTCTATTAGAAATTATACATATATCAATGGATCAATAAATCATTAAGTAATATCACATTTTATGTCCAATATCATTTTAAAAAACAAAAAATCTCTTAATGTTCAAATTAGGAAATAATAATGTATAACCCACCTGTGCATGATTGATAATCATAACATTAATCTTTCAAAAATAATCACTCACATAAAATGCCTACATGAATGTATAATACATCGTAATCTAATTTTAGTTCGTTTTCTTAGTGTTGGAAAGATTATTGTGGATTGGAGATCCACATATTCTTAAAAACTTGAATAAGCACTATGGTCCTTCAATTTTCCATTAATGAAGATAAAGGCACCATCTAATGATGCTTGGGGAATTGAATCTGCATAATCCCATAACTTTGATCATCACCATCGTCACTTTATTTTCCATGAGCCAAGACAAAATTATCATTAACCCTTTATCTTTACAACCATCTAACTCCATTGAAGATAGGTTGGAGGATCTAGTTCGTACATGTATGCCTTACTTCTTTTGGGCATCAAAGTATTGAAGAAAGTTGAATAGGCAAGAAATATTGCCTTTAATAGATATTATCTCTCAAAATCAGCAAAGCTAGTATAATGAGCTTTGTAACTGCACAAGGAAAGCTTGCAGCGAACTAGAGCTGAGAAAAGGGAGATTTATAACGAATACATTGTAAATAATTTATGTAAAAACAATGCCTTCTACATTTCTTATGAAATATGATTGATATCAATAGTACCTACTTTGCAAAAAGAAAAAACCACACATACCAAATGTGACAACTTTTTTTAAAATTTCAACGTATTTTAATGTTAATTGAGCAAACAAAATAACAATACTATGTACTACCCATCTTTTTATATTGCTAAAAATTGTAACAGAAAAAAAGAGGGTTTTGAGTAATGTGAACACCATCTTTTTATAGCCAATCAAGAACCAAATAAATTACTCAATATGGTTCCTATCTCATGCAGTCACCCACACTGCATCTAATAAATGCTCTTTATTGAATTAGTAGCGACAATTAATATAACATGAAATCAGTAGAACATGTAATTACTTGAGAGTTTTATATTCAATTTGAATTATGTAAATAATGTGTTACTATTGAGTTCTGCCAGAATAAAAAAAATAGCAGTCAGGGGTGGATTACTTTTTCCTCTAGGTTCACCCAATTTGAGTGGCCACCAGCAAGCTCCATGTTAAATGAGATGTCATCTTCATCACCAGCATGCTTTGATCCACGCAAACCCATCAAGTCCAGTTGGCAGTCCACCCAGCCTTATCGAAGAGATCAACGACAAAAACATGTGAAATTCAAGGACAAATAATTCTGTGTATTGAACTTGTCAATATTTTTTTTTTCATGATAATCAAGTCTAAATGAGATCAGTATGGTTATGGCACACACAATGGTAAACTAGGAAAATAATTCCAAACAGGAGATATAAACCATATAGATGGTTATCTCATACACAAATCTCACTTGATTCGGAATAATGTGAGACTGAAGTTGAAGTATATGAGATTTTAATTGCATGAAGAGCCTTTCAAAGTGTACATATCATTTTCAGGCATATTCTGTGATGAAAGAATCATAGCTGACAAAAAAGGAACAAAACGAGAAACTAAAATAGAGAAAACTCACTCAAAAAAGTAATCTTGAAAACCAGAAGAATCGGATCGTATGGTGTACCGCCCATCTGCATAATCCTCCGATTTCCTCGATTTGAGTTTATTCTGGGAGAAACAGCTTGCTCTCCCATCTCTTTCTTCCCCCTCTCTTCGCCGCCCAGATCAAGCCCATCCTCCTACGTCTTTCCCAGGCAGACGTCCGTCAATACTGGAACTCAGTTTCCAGGTATCTGCTCAAAAATCCGTCCATGAATGGCTGTTCAGGCTTCGTCCTCCATGGAGATCGGCTTCTTCAACGGCGAGATCCGGTCAGCGGCCGTCGAAAAATGCAAGACGACGTACCTCGGGAGGATCCCCTCCAGCCGTCTCGAGCCATCTGAAATACCATAGCTCTAAGATCTGGGCCTCTGAGAGACCCTAGATCTGGAGGATGGAGCGGCCATCGGAGGTGGCCGGCGGCGACGGCTGAGAAAGCGGTAGAAGAAGGAAGCCCTCCTGGAGGCATCTTCTGTGCGCAGACGTTTTCATCGAACATCTGTTCTATAAAAGGAACCGGTAATTTATCCATCCCTTCTATAAAAGGAAACGGGCCGGGCCGATTCCACCCGAGTGAACCCTAGGAGAAAAGCCCGTGAAGTTATTGCACTCTATTAGTTAAAGGTTAGTGATATTGGAGTAAAACCGTTGGCGTTTTGAATCTGTCGGTGAAGAATCCCCCGCGCGAAAAACCCTAAACGTCTCGTCTGCTTAGTCTCCGTTGTGAGTGACTAGTTGTGTTGCCTTGTATCTGTTTGCGAAAATGTCTGCAGTGTTCTACAGAGGCCTTCTCCGGCTCCGCATCATCCAAGCGGCACCCTTGATCAGGAATCTCGCCGCCACTGCCTCGGCCGTCGTGTCCCCTTCCGAGCGATCCTCTTCCTCGGCATTCACCGTCAGCTTCCTGACATCCTCCTGCGGACTCGCCCCGGCGCAGGCCGCCTCCATCGCGCGGTCCCTCCGTCTCAGCGAGGAGACCCGGCACAAGCCGGAGTCCGTCCTCGCCCTCCTCCAGTCGCAGGGTTTCTCAGAGGCCCAGATCGCCGAGCTCGTTTGCCGATCGCCCCGCGTCCTCCTCTCCAGAGTTGAGCTGAAGTTGGGGCCAAAGGTGCAGTATCTGAACCACATGGGCTTCTCCTCGGATATGATCGCTCGGGATCCCAGGGTTCTGCTGCGGAGCCTCGAACGGCACATCCGGCCCTGCTTCGAGTTCCTCCGGTGTTTCATTGGATCTGCCAAGGACTTCCGCACCCTTTTCCGGCGCCACAGGTGGTGCCTGGACTTCGATATGAAGACCACCATGATCCCCAACGTGGCCCTTCTCCTGGAAATGGGTGTGGCCGCGCCAGCCATCTCTAGATTAATAGTTACTCATCCGCGGAGCTTAATGAAGAACCGCGAGCGGTTCTTGGAAATAATCAAGATTGTGCAGGATTGGGGCTTGACGCCGGAGAAGAACCTTTTCCTCCATGCAATAAGGGCGATAGCTGGGTTGGGTAAGTCGACCCTTGCTACTAGGTTGGAACTGTTCAAGCGGCTGGGTTGGTCAGATGATGACATCATCTCGGCATTCCAGAGAGGCCCTTTGTTCATATTGGTGTCCGAGCAGAAGTTACTATGCATGACTTCTTTTGCCAGGAAATTGGGGTTGACGCCATCAGACATAAGCAGGCAGCCGAAGCTTTTAATGTATGGGTTCGAGAAGAGGATCCTACCGAGATATGCTGTGTGGCAGGTTTTACTGGCCAAGGGACTTATTAAACAGAACAACAAGCTAGTTTCCATGTTTACTACTTCAGAGAAGCCGTTCCTCGATAGATTTGTGATGAGACATCTGGACAAAGTTCCAGAACTATTGGACGTGTACCTTGGTAAGATCAAGGTTGAAGAGCTTGGTTTGTGTGGTAAGGAGAGCAGATGTCAAAAGGATTCGTAGAGAGGAGGGAACAGTGCTTTTGGTTATCTGTGCCCCTCCCTGTGCCCCCAAAAGCGGAGCTAGATGATGAAAAATTTGTGTACATTCTTTGAGAAACCCAGACAACTGATTTGTTATTTTGAAAGATTTTGCCTGTTATCTGTAAGTAGGCAGAGTGGTTCTTGAAATATGAAGATTTTGGTTTTCTTTTCACAGTTGACTTCGTTGGAAAATGTGTACTCTGATTGGGAAGAAAGTGTAGGGTGATGTCTATATTTTATGAGACAAATACAGGAAGTCTGGTTCAATGAATTCAGCTTTACTGGATCATATAGACAAATCTGATTGAAAAACGATTACGTTGGTAATTTTTCTTGTTTCATCCACTTATCCAATCATCTCTACTTTCTTTTCTTCTTCCTCCAAAAGTGTGTTTTAATTTCAAACCATTTTATATTTAGCAAGGTAAATGCCATATGGTTTATTTACATAAACAAAATATAGTTTTTACTCAAAAACCGTGGGATAATCCAATTCCTTTTTCTATGAAACATTCCTTTTTTCATCCCAGATGACACTAAAAGACAGAATAATGTTGGATTTTGGTTGAGGGATTGTGAAAGCTCATTAAAACAATTTCCGATTCCATGACACATAAAGTGTATACCCTCCTGACTTTTCTGAAAGTATTTAGTGTCCGTATATTTTAACAGCTGAACAATTTGGGCCGGTTCAGTGTCGATTTCTGAAAATTAAGAAGCAAATGCCTTGTTTAGTAAATACACCAGGGCCATTCTATCTCGGTGGTTCTTCAGGTTTGCTCAGTTTTCTGCAGTGGGGACTTACATGATGGATCATATGAAGTTTATTCTGTATTGTCCTCAAGGTTTATTTCATGGGGTGGCGCCCATTTGAGTAAGTTCAGACATTGTAGTCTTGTACGTCAAGGATAACAGTTGCCGGTATTTCAATGTTTTTGACTCAATGGTGGTGGTCTTTTTAATGAGAATATTATGGCGTTTAAAAGCCTGAATTGGTGGTGACCCCAATCAGTAATACGATTAATTTTGATGTCTTTGAGGGGTGCTTTCCAAGCTAAGATGAAACTGGGGATGAAACCAGTAACTTTCATTTTTTTAATTCCTGAAAGGCATTCTTTTGGTCTGATGTCGATCTAGTCAGAAAAGGGGTTAGCCCTAGTGAGTGAGTTGACTTTTTTAACAGGGAAGACTGATGATAATGTTAGTGACCTCCTCTGAGGAGCTCTTCTCCTCCTCTGCTGGCTTTTCTCTTTCCCATTTTTTGAGAGCTCTCTTGAATCAGTCTCCCCTCACTCTTTGCACGAGTTCCAGAGAAGTTTCCCTGCTTGAACTCTTCATTTGTATTCTTGTAATGATGGAACCATCTTCTTCTCTCTCCTCTACTTGCTGCAAAAAGAAAAAAAAAAGGGGCGGGGAGAGTTTTTTGAATCCCTTGTTTTCTGGCCTGATCCCTGATGCACATTTGTTTCTAATCTCAAACCGGATGCAATCATAAAAACCATGTTCAGGGGAGAAACCTAGTTCCTAAGGGCATATGGGGATATTTTAAGTACCGCATGGCCCTAGTTGCTAAAGCCTTTTGCCTATACAGGATTTCCTACCAAGTCTACCAAAGCAGTCTGTAATTCAGACGACTTACAGTGATGTCATTTTTTTCTCTTGTCTGTTGGAGTTCTTATTCCCCCAAGGCTAATGAGACCCTCACTATTTGTCATTTTCGGATCCGAGCCTCAACCCATGAGAGAGTGGTTGTCAAATAGGTTTATCTCCCATGAATACTAGTAAGGTCTTGCAACAGAGGAACAGGGTGGGATTCACAGTTTTTTATCCCAAATTGTGGAGACCATCTCCTCTGGATTTTTCGTTGTTTGCTGCTGATCTCTCTCTCTCTCTCTCTCTCTCTCCCTCTCGGTTCTTGTCATTGCTCCTTACTGTTTTATCAAAATTACCCTTTCATCACAGCTAGAAAAGAGGATCTCCACAATTTGGGATCCGAAACTGTAATGTAAAGGCCCCTTCCTTCGATTGGTTAGTATCCTAGAATTCATATTTGGGCATGTTCCAAGATGAAAACTGATCTTCCTGGAGTATACCCAATTTTCCCTAGTTTTTCTTAGATATGAAAGGAAAGGATGACGGTTTTCTCCTGCATGTCTTCTATTCCCAGCATATCTGTCATCATAAGCTTGTGCTCACGCAGTAGCGGTTGCCTTAGTTTCTACATGCTGGGAACACTGACATGAGCAAGCCGTCTGATGATACATAATCTTTCCCACACTCTCTGTCATTGGTTCCAGTAAACAACTCTTCTTACATGTTGTCTTTGCAGCGGAATTAAGAGAAGCCTTAGTGAGATTATAATAGCTTTCCTTCATTGAGAAGCCTTCAGTGATCTATTGAGGAGAGAACATGTAGAGCTCTAACGGAAAACCCAAGATGAAACTCCTGATTTTGCTAGAAGCATAGAGAAAAAAATGATATGGATCATGGGTATGCCCTCTTAGTTCATAGAAAGAACATGAAGGAACAGATGAAGAATGAGGCAGCAAAGTATGGTTTTGTCCCATATCGGTTATTATAATTTTTATGCTGACATGTCTTCCTTGGAAAATCTTTTTGACCACAATTATAGTTTTACTCCTGAGCCACCTTATATATAGAGAGTTTGGAAACCCTTTTTTAACAACCTTTTTCCCCTGCCATGTGGCCTTTCCTATTGCAAACCCCCTCAAGATCCGCTTGATCTTCACCAGAACTTGTCCTCCCATAAGGGCTTTTCTTTTGTCTTTGAAATGCTTATTGACCTCAGCCTGACCTTTACGAGGCCCTTCCCTACCCTAAAAGCCTTTGAGAGAATATCGAGAGAGAGAGAGAGAGAGAGATAGACGTACTACATCCATCCATGTCCAGACGAAGATGGACTGTGAAATTTATAGAGATTGACTCCCATGATCTGATTGGTCTGAGCAGTGACTCCCAAGTTTTCACTACAATGGCACATCAGCTTGTCCTTTTCGAGCATCATGCAGAAGTGAGTGTGTGTTTCTACATCGGATTCCTCGACAAGGTGGCTTCTTCTCAAATTGAAGTTATACTCAAGAAGTCTTTTTCTAGAGCTTGCTTTGAAATGAGCCTCATCTGTTGAAGAGATAATTGGTGGCACACTGACAAGGAAGACCACTATTATCATCTTTGTGTAATGTATAGAATATTGTGTTGTTCTACGTTGTTCAACTTGCTGTAGTCATAGTCAATGGAGTGGTCTATATCACCTTATAAAACTAACCAAATTTGACAATATATGATTGACAAGATTATTGGTTCTGCCCTTGTGGGACTTTGAGAGGTGGCCTAAGACTTATGCAAGCATGTAGATGCATATCTTTAATTAGCAAATTTGTCAATGTCGTACAACCTTAGAGTATTTGCTGAGAATTTAACTAATTACTTTTCATGTAGGGAATAAGTGTGACTTAGGCATTGACTAGACATCACTCCACTCATCAGTTGCATAGATCACTATTGTGTAGATCCACACACTGCACTATAGAGATCTCTTCGAGGGCAAAGTCTCACTTCCCTAACTTAACAAGTACATTGCATGATTGCCCTATGAGCTACTATGACTGAAAATATCATAAAGGGGCACGACCACTAACCTATCTATATACTTCTAAAATGTGATATTCATCTAAAATTATATAAGATTGTCAGTGCATTTCCAATGTCCATAGCATCACAATAAACTCACATCACCCATACTTCATTATAGAATGTCTCCAACTGGTCTTTCCCTCTTATTCTGGACTTATTGCAAGCAACTCCTTTGTATATTCCTCATTATCATTATGTCCAAAGTTTGGTAGTTTATACATAGTATAAAGTTGTAAAGTTATACTTCATTTGGAAAGGAATTGGGCTTAGAAAATGTATTTCATGATGGATGTTACTTGTCTAAATTCTTTAGTAGATATGATGTGTCTTATCTTGTAAGCATGTGCTCAACATAGTCTCAACTCATGTTTCATCCATCTTACATGATGGTGCTATTTGCTTTTGGAGCATTTCTGCTTTTAATGTGAACCAAATACAAACAAAGTAAAACTGTTGTTTAGCACCTTAAATTTATGTCATGCATTCATAAAAAGATCGGTCACCAATTTTCAAGTCTTTGCAAAGATACTTGTGATTTTATTAATTCCAATACATTTTTTTCCATTATGTGAAACTACTAACTCAAAGGTTAGAGCACTGCATTTATAATGCAATGGTCATTGGTTTTCTTTTTCCATGATTGATTGTGTAGAAGATGAAAATCTCAATACTCAACTTATGACAGTCATGCCTCTAGGGTTTACATCCTAACCCTAGATGCAGCCTAATGGGTCACGACATATTTGACCAATTACCACTAGATGACAGTCCACTAAATAGGCCATAACATAGGAAAGTCTAATAGGCATGACCAATTACATTTAACACCCTCCCTCAAGCTGAAACCCAGATATTTTATGCACCAAGCTTGGTAAAAATGGTCATCAACTGATTTACAGATTTTGGGACCATTTGTAAGTGCTTATATGAGTTTTCTTACTTTTCACATTTTTCTTACTCTCACTTGGTTAGAAAAGGTTTTTAAATCATTTATATTATTTAGGCACTATGCAAGAGTACAACGATTTTTCCACATTGTTGTTACAATTTGACAATATTTAATCGATTTATATAATCCAATGTTAACCATTAACAAACTGTCTTAAATAAGCTATAATTCCATGTCATTCTTAAGCATTGAATGTAGATGCATAGTAAACAAAGCTTCCACACTCAAGAAGCTACACTTCAAATTTCTAAGAACTAATAGTTTTTTCTTTGATATGTGTATTTGAGTACACAATGTATTCAAATCAAGCTTGAGCTATTAAGCTAGAAGAAATTAGCTGAGAACTAATCTATATAAGTTATCAAGCTTGAATATGCTATTATTGGAGAACAATTAGGTATACTCCAGTCATTAGGTTACTAGAGGCTGTACACAAAGAGTGAAGTCAACTTAGTGTACCAAACATTGGTTAGGAGAAGACTTAAGAAGGGAGATTGAATTTATTTTTTCTAATTTTAAATAATTTTGAATTTCTTTCTAATGTTAGCATAGACAAGCTAGGTTAACCAATTGTGTCACAACTGGAAACAATAAAATTGATACCCAAAAGATCATATATAATAAGTGGGTTTACCTAAGCTTCAATTATCAGTTACTTATCATCTAAGCCAAGCAATATGTTACCAAGATATTGCCCCAACATTCTTATTGCACCAAAGTAACTTGAGGTCAGCCCCCACCAGATCAAAGTAACCTGAGAAAAGGAGCAGGTTTGGAGACTGATTGCTGGTGTGTATAAATCCCAGCTGACGAGTGAGATCATCTTCGCTGCATATCTGCATAAGATGTAAGTAGGCGTTTTAGTTAAGCTATATTCTTCTCATCCCTCGTTCGCGGAAGAAGCAGGAGGCAGATGAAGTCAACGTATGGGTTTGGTCATCCAAACAAGAGGGCATTTTCTCTCTCTAATAGCGTCAGATTCTCTCTACTATTTGGTATGAACCTGATCCAATTCTCTCTCTCCGGCAGTGCTCCTCCCGTATGATGATTCAGAAGCGCAGCAGCAGCCTACCCAAGAAAGACTCAGACAAACAGTCGTCAAAAGTCCCAAGAATCGTAGGCAGCACCAAGTGTAAAATTTTAAGGACTCAACGGCCTCATAAACGGACTCAACGCCAATTTTAACCAACCAAGATAAGGGGGCCCCTACAAGTTCAAACCGCAAGAAGGAAAGCTAGAGAGAGAATGACTTGCCGCCGGACCCACCGCCATCCCACAGAGAAGAGCTCCTTTAGTTGGTCAACTCCATGATGGCAGTGACAATGTCACCATCAGCTGCCTTGAGGGCCTTCACCGCCTTCCCCCGCGACACACCGGCCTGGGTCATCACCAGCTCAATGTCCTTGGGGTCAACGCCGGATTCGTCCACGTCCTCCTCATCCTGGGCCGCGGCTGCCGCCGCTGATGACTCGGCCTTGGAAAGGACGTGGCTCAGGTCGGCGGTCTTGAACTGCTCCGCCGCCTGCGTCTGCAGCTGCGAGCTCAGGTCCTCAATCTTTGCCTCCCCAAAGATCACGTAGGTGTCCGAGTTTGGGCTCTTGAAAACATCCGGCCTCGAAATGACGAACAGTATCTGCGGGGAAATAAAATCCCCCCCAACTCCTTTAATCAGAGCTTCATTCACATAACAGCCTGGCAGGCTGAGAATAGTGAGAGAGAGAGAGAGGGGCTTACATTCTTGCTCTTCTTGACGGTGACGCGACTGACACCACTAAACGACTTCATGCCAAGCTTCAGCATGGCCTTGCGGCTCTTCTTCTCGCTCCTGCTCTGCTTTGACTTTCCACTCCCATCATCACCAAGGCCTGAAATTTTATAAACAAAGATGAATATACAAGAAAACTTGATTGCATTTAATGCATGTACTCGAGGGGGAAACTGCATCCCTCACGACATTCAACTGAAACTTCGAATTACGCTTAAAACTATGAAGAAAATTAGATTCATTATTTAAGTCAACATCCCCTACCTTCGGCATCATCCTCGTCCTTGTCGTCGTCTTCATCGTCCTCATCATCATCATCGTCATCTTCAACAACTGGCTCATCAGGCTGGACAGAGGAATATTTCAACGCATCAGATAATGAAAATAAGGGGATGAATTAACAGCATACGATGAAAGAGATTGAACCATGACAAAAGAGTGTGTGCGTGTGTGTGTGTTTCAGAGAGAGAGAGAGAGAGAGAGAGAGAGAGGGTTAAGTCTTAGTTCTACCATAATACGCTCTAAAAAAGCAAGCAGGATAGATGAGCTAATGTAATTGAGGTTCTGAAACAAAATTGCAGCCACATTTAAGAAATCCAACAGATCACATGAAGATATACTTTTCAATTTGAATAACAAAGAACTCAGTAGGAACTCTAAAATATTCAGAAAATGACAATTCAATGTAAAAATAGTTTCAAACTGGCAATGTAAGGTTAATTCTTTTGCTGAGATCCCCAATCTCTGTTATCGTTGGCCGCAGACAAGCTATTATTAATCATCTTCTTGCCTAAATGTAAACCCACCTTGCGTTCTCCATGCTTGATATGTTGTATGTGACATGTTCATATCAACGCTTCATAATTGAGCACCTTTTGTGTTTCAATGGTTTGTTAAATGCATCTTGATGATCAACAGAAGACAACCTCTTATAAGTTTTGAGGAAGAAAAATGAAACCGTCTGCACAACCAAATTACGCGATGATTTTCTACGAAATTAAAATTTTCGGTAAGGTCCCATGAGAATATACGCATATTCGTATTCAAAATCATACTGCCGACAGGTTTCAGTTACGGATGTAGATTTTCAGGATGTAAGATGTATCTTAAACTTTATAAGGGCCTGTCAAATAGTGAAACCTCATGTCATTTGATTCTTTGAAATATGGAGGGAAATAAACAATATTTTCCTCAATGTTCTGACTGTAACAAATTCACATAAACAGAATAATTAAAAACACCAAGATAATTCAAAATAACCACCAACACGACAAAATCCCAAAAAAGGGCATGAAAACCAAAACTGCGTTGTCAAATATTTTGTCCATTAATAAGCTGTCGAGTAGCCAGGCAAATGGCCAGGTAAAACTCTGAAAATCTCCCAAAAATCTTTTCCTAGGCTGCTTAGGTATACGAAGAGAGGCGAAGATGCGATCAGCCAAACTTTTGGCCTTTATAAATGAGCGTGTAATCAGAAGGTTTTAAACCAGTTAATGATAAGAATGGTTCAAACGCGAGAATTGCTCAATCTGAACCATAAAAGTCAGCAAAAGACACAATTCATATTCAGAAGAAAAGGATCCGAATTCTATCAAATAACAATGGCTAATTAGAGAAGGGATAAAGAACGAAAAACATCACTGGCTCAAGGATGTCAGAGGGGTCGAGAGAAATCAGAAAACGAGAGGGAGAACACAGGCATACGAAGGGTTTACGATTCTGTGAGAGGAAAAGCGGCAACGTAGAAACATATTAAACATAAAATGACTTTAAAAAGTTTTAAACATTGAATAAAATTACATTTTGGGATTTCATGGGCTTGCCACGCACATAACTCCAAAGTTCAGACATAGAACTTAGAAATAGCCGTTTCATATACTTTCAATTGTAAGACTCACAGTGGGAAAATGATAACACGCTATGCAGTAATCAACAATTCAAAGGCAATAGCGAAGGTCAGTATTTTTAGAATTCAAGGAAAAGCCAAAGCCTACAACGCACGTCAAAAGGCAAGGCCCGTAAGTCAGGTGAAAGGAGCACATGGTTTTTTCTGGAGGTTAAATGCTCTGTCTGCAGAAAAATCTACGTTAATGACGCGGATCAAGAACACAAGAAACGTTTACGTTCAATCCCTCCAAGATTTAATAAAAAGCACTGTCCACGCTTCCATGTCATAGAAGCCAGTAAACCAGACCTAAATCGATTTGAGAGCAATCGGTTTATCGTATCAAACCTTCGTCCGAAAACAGTCATAATGAGCAATAAGAAAAACACCCGAATGCCAGGCCATAAGAAGCCCTGCACCTGTATTCCCATCCCATTCCACATAACCATATCACGTTTCGGACACCATATTCGACACAAAATCATAAACAATGGAGGCGATGACGTAGTCGGCAATAAATAAGGAAGAGGGGCTCACGTCGATCTTCTGCTGTTCAAGGTGGGCGGCGAGGAGCTCCTCCTGTGTTTGGGCAGTCATGGTGTTGCTGCAAGTGAGGCGAAAAGATTGAACAAGAAGACACAAAAACCCTAAACCTGATGAGGCCGCCGGAACCAATGTTAGAAAACGACGCGATTCTATCAGGAGACACGGGAAAGGGTGCAGTATATATATATATTTCAGTCGGGAGTGCGATATATTACGAGATTACCTCTCTCGTGGGGGTCCACAACATAACGAATGATAAAGTGACGAGGCGCATTTAATCAACGGCCAGCAAGACCCCATTCCAATCAACCACACGCAACCTCGGCAGCCACTCTGAAAAAACTTCACGGAGGATGTTGAGAATCACTTGAACGTCGATATAAACTTGATTAATTCATTCTTATCTTCAAAAATGGTATTTGACAAGAACTAATTAGACAAATAATATTTTTTATAAATATAATAATATATATACGATGATGACTTATATTATAAGCAACGTTCAAGGTTCTTCCCTCACCCAATCAACTCAAAAAATCAATATTTCATTCGACTTGAAGTAGAATGACTAAAGTGACCTTCATTATGACTTGAACTCATCAAAGTTGGCCTCATTTAAAGGCTTTCACATAAAAAAAAATCATAATAAGAATCTCTAAGCTCTAAAAAAGCTTAATTATCTACTAGAAAAAGGGAAAAAATGTTCCATTTCTCTATACATATGAATGGATTTTGATGCTAAGTCATCCCCATTTTCAGTTTCATTAACATAAAAAAAAAAAAAAACGAATCTACTAAATTATGAGAGCTATCTGTGTGACACTTTCCTCCCAATTTTGGAAACCATCACTTTTCCCCCCAAAACTGTTTGATTAGCTAGCTTTTATTATCAGCATTACTTGGTTTGCAGTTTTTGGGAATAATCATGATAGGTTTGGATTCACATTTTCCTCTCATTTACGTGACCATGGCCTTCAACCAGCTGCACTTCTTTTGGGTGGGTTTTCACATTACAATAAAACATGTGATAATCATATCTCGTGGGTCATATGCTCCAATCACGCATCAAATTTATACTATATTATAATATTAGTAATGACAAATAAATCATTTTGACCGAAGACCCAGGATTTGAGATGGAAATGAAAATTACGTGTACAATCAAAAAACTCACACACAATGTCCTTGAACGACAGGCTTTTCTTCAATTTCACTCAAGCACTCTGCTTTTCGAAATTATTTCTATAATTAATTTTATAATTTATAATTTGAAGGATAATATTGACGACAATTGGTACATGAAGGAGATGAAAAATGGTGGTACATTTTTATCAAGACTTATTACACATTAAATATCTCTTCCTCTTTAGGGTCAAGATCTTGCATCTCCATAAAGCTTTGAACACAGAAGGGTTATATTACTTCAGGGTCCTATCCATTATTGGAAATTATTCTCCATGCTGAAATATTATTATGGCATCAAAGTAAAAATCTGGAGCTTCAGTACAATCATAGACAATCAAGATCCTCTAAGAGAGGATGTGCAGAGCTACATGGTACCAAGGGAAAAGGAGACAAAATGGCATGGCACCCACTAGAGAAGATGATTTTGATGTTAGTAATTTCGTAATTCGTTTTCAAGAGAAGACGATTGGATTCCTTAGAGAGAGGTTAACTAGGGGGGAGGGAGAGAGAAGGGGGGGGGTTAACTAGGGGGGCACAAACTGATTCTATACCACTTGGATTCATGAAGCACTCATCAAAAATCATATGTAAATATGAATAAAAGAAAAGCTAGTGGTGTTCTACGATGGTGACCTTTCACCTTCAGCCATCAACTAGGTCTCCCTAGGCACTCACAAATAGAATAAATGGTTATACACTTGCAACTAGGCACTACCTCCTACACAACTCAACTCCCAGAGGAGACGGGAGTTTCCGACTTTCCCTTGGTGGAGCCATTCAATTCGCCCCTGAAAGAAAGAATCCCAAAATGCTCGAGATTAGGGCGGCCAAAAGAAGTTACCCTGGGCACGGAAGGAGACTCTGGCGCTACCTCCTGCTGCTGTTTGGCGCCTTCGCCTTGTTCAGATTCGCCAACTCCTCGATCAGCTTCTTCTCATCTCCACTGAGCCTCTTGGGAATCTCCACCTGCACACGCACCAGCTGATCCCCCCTCTGATTTGGCTTCCCAAGGAAAGGGACCCCTTTCTTCGCCATCACCAGCGTTGTGCCCGGCTGGGTCCCTGCAGGGACCTTCAGGTCCACCATGCCGTCCACAGTCGGCACCTTGACCACCGTCCCAAGGATGGCATCAATGTAGGAAACCTTGCAGGTGTGGAGTATGTTGGTGCCGTCCCGCTTCAGCACTTGGTCGGAGAGGACCTCGATAAAGACATAGAGGTCCCCGGGTTCGCCGCCTCTCCTGCCGGCATTCCCCTCTGACCGGACCCTCAGCCGGCTGCCCGAGTCCACACCCGCGGGGACCTTCAAGCTTATCCTCTTCGTTCGCCTCACACGGCCGTCGCCACTGCAGGTGCCGCATGGAGTGGAGATTTCCCCAGTGCCGCCACATGTGGAGCAAGTCATGACCTGCTGGAAGACCCCCAGAGGGGTCCTCACAGAGGAGACGACCTGGCCCTGGCCGCCGCAGGTGGTGCACTTGGTGGGCTTGGTGCCGGCCTTGACGCCAGAGCCGTCGCAGGTTCCGCAGGTCTCGAGGCGGGTGATCTCGATCTCCTTCTCCACGCCGAAGATGGCGTCCTTGAAGTTTAGGACGAGGTTGTAGGTCTCGTCGTCGCCCTGCATCGGCCGGTTACGGGTGGCTCTTGACCCTCCCATCCCCCCCATTCCGCCCATGCCTTCGAACAGTGACTCGAACAGATCAAAGGGGTTGCTAAAATCCTGGTTGTGGAGCGAAAGATCATCAAAGATCATCATTGTTGACAACACACAATGGAATGTCTAAAAGCGCGTATAAATATTGCACATTGAGACATATTATAACAAATTTCACTGAAGGAACTTACCCCTGTGCCCATACCAGCACCTTTCAGTCCAGCCTCCCCAAATCTATCGTACAAAGACCTCTTCTCATCATCTGACAGCACCTGCAGCGTGATATGGCATAAGTTAGTCAGCCCTGTTGGTACCCAGCATGAAAAATTCGGCCTTGGTGACAATTGATCAGCAGGAAAACAGAAGTCAACCTCATATGCGTTACTGATCTCCTTGAATTTCTGTTCAGCGCCTGGTTCTCTGTAAAAGAAAAGAACCAGAAAATGTCAAACGCAACTCAAAACATAAAACCAATCGAGAGGCTCGATTGTTGGAAGTAGCATCTGTTCTCCACAATCAACAAATACACAAAAAGTTAAGCAATTGTAGCTTGCTGAATAATAAACGCGATCTGATTTCAAAAAAATAAAAATAAATCTTGGAACTCTAAAACTGCAAATGTGATTACTTAGGAGAGCCCCAAACTGCTGGTGAACGGCATTTGCACAGGGGAGAACACAGTGTTGTCTTAAATGGATGTAAAATTTCCCGACTGACAATGAATTCTTGTCTTCCTATATACTACACATCCTATCAAGATAGTAAAATCAAGAATTCATCAAGACCACATTAACCAGTATAGAACTAGCTGACTTTTTATTTTTTAAAAACAGAATACAGTTGACACAGATTTAAAAAAAGTCCTGCATACAAGTCAGAGGGACAAAGTTCTAGGACAAGTAAAAGGAGCCTTACTGTCTAGGATAGGCAAGACTAATGCGATTGATTCAATGCATCCTTCCTCACCCCTTTCTCTACTTTTGATCTGAATAAGCAGCGCTACATATGAACAACCTACAATAGGCAGAAAGGACTGCTCGTGATTTGGATTGATACATTCTTGAGTCTTTCGGATTCATATGTGATCTTAACCATGGAGATCTTAATCTATCCATAGGATGGTTTACAAAACAATCCCAACGTAAGTCTTAGCACAGGCCCCCAACGCTATTGGTAAACCACGCTCAGGACGTGACATACTTCGATTTCCACTTTCAGACGTGAAATCCTTCTCCAAGAAGCATATTCCAACATGAAACTTCACTCAAGGTTTTACAGGTAACCAAGAAGTTCTGTATGATACACAGTCAATGAAAAGTGATGATACCCAGCTTTGTCTTATGAAGAAATTTATTCCTGTCGAGAAAAGCAAGATCCTACCAATATCATTTTTCCGAATTTCTTCATGATGAAAAGATCAAAATCGATTTCAATACTTGCTGGAAAAACTATTTGAAGATTCAGTTGATACCTGAAATCTGTCATCAATCTACATTAAGCACAGCAAAGTTTCAAAAGTCTCAAAGTGCATGAAAAAATTTCCTAATTCAATTCTCCTCTCTTGTTGGTGGGTTCGAAGTATACTAGATAATGCCTCTGATGACCCATTATGTGAAGAACCAGACGCAATTTACTATCCCTTTGTCAGCTAAGTTTTATTATCGCTTTTGGCCATAAGGATACTATGGATATAATGACAGTTGTCCGATATGACAAGGAATAGAGAAGACCCGGATACTACCACTGAATTACCATTGCATCAAACAGTACAAAGTGCAACTTTGAGATGACAAAAAGTTTCACATAGGTTACTCTGAAGAAAGGTGACTGAAAGATACATAGGGGAGGCTCAATTAATATCGTTGCACCACAAAAAAAAAGGCAATGAAATGTTATAGATGTTAATCAGTTAATCTAGCTAGTCTCATTCGCTAAAAGAGGAGAGAGCAGCTTTTAAGAATATCGCAATAGGAATGAGAATAGTCCAAACTCAAGATTTGAACACGAGGAAAGAAGAAGCGGCTGATTTAAAAAAATATATAAGCTTTTCAATTAACTAGACCATAAGTACATTAATTTCGGGCAAATCAGTACATCAGTAGTTTCTTATTACATCTAAAGACTGAACTTTTAACATGTTTGATGCATGAACGCAAATTTATATGTTCAGTAGAAAAATAACAAAAGTAATTTCTCGAGATAACTTTAAGGATCAACTTACTTGTTCACATCTGGATGATAACTTCTAGCAAGTTTGCGATAAGCTAGAAATTGACAAAAGTTAAACATATCAGTAGCTGCATTAACCTATTTACAATAGGTGGGAGGAAATGTAATGAGAAAATAACCATTTCTTCTAGAGGAGCAAAACATTGATGGAAGTGAAAACAACAAGAGGCATGGTTCACAAAGTGTATGCAGAGAATCCATTACTGCATCTTATTCTGGAAAGGTGAAGTTGGGTAGTTTTTCTTCAATATAGCCCATTCATGATATGATATAACGCTCATCTTAACAAAAAAATTAGTGCACTAACCCAAGCATCTCTTTATTCACAAATATGTTAGCACTTCCATAAGCACCAACCTGGACAAATAATATTTCTTAGGTCGGATTTGGCCTGGCAAGTCGTTATCAAGTGAATTTTACTGTCAATAGTTTGTGAATGATGATATTTTGCTCATAATACACTCATAAACCATTAGGAGTTAAAATTATCAAATTTATCCAATTTAAAATTTTATGGTTTGTATTTTCATATTATTCTATTCCATTATTTATTCTCGTGTTGTGCATATCCTTATGCTTCAGAGTTATCAAAGTGAATACTATTAATTCAACTGGACATGAAAAGTGCCCTCAAATTGCAAAATGTGCAGAAAAAGCTCCAGAATTGAAGTAGACCACTCAAAACAAATGCAGGCCCCTTAACAGTAGAATTCCTACCATCTCACCCATCTAAATATGTATGCAGCATTAACACATTGCATACACAAGATTAAACATAAAAAAATTATAAATGAGAAATATCCATACTGATACCGATATGGATAAAAGATTGTAAAGGACGTGAAAAAAATGAAAGTAAAAAGCACTTACCAGTTTTTATTTCAGATTTGCTGGCATTTTTCGAGACACCAAGGACAGAATAGTAATCCTGTGAAGGACAATGAAACTTGAGAACCACAGATGGAACAGATTGTCCAGCAAATGCCAAAATCGGACACACTTTTAAAGCACATTTAGCACGTTCACTAACGAGTGTGAATTTTTATTGAAATCAGAATGATAATTAGCATTATTATACTCACAGCATCAGCTCTAACAACAAGGCGTGCACCCCTGCGATGACGAGCAGTTTGCAACCCAGAGCATGGAAGTCCTAATGAAGTGTCCCGCGCAAACAGAGTAGCAGAAGATGAAGCTAAACACTTTTCTTTGGCACAAATACTGCAAAACATTCCAAATCCAGGTTAGTATATAGAGAAGAAATGAAACTAGGGCGCCCAGTGATATCTCAGGATAACAAGCTCAAACACAAGCCAAGAGAAAATTGAACTTCATGGTCAAAATGATGTCATTAAGCAACTGAGGATCATATGTCTTCCCCCGTGAAAATGAAAATTTACTGACGAAAAGTTCCAATAATGGGAAAAATGACTTATCAAACAATAGTCACAAATCCATGAATGACAGAACTTCCACTGCAACACAGTGTAAGGACAAAAGACACGACAATAAAGGCTAATCTTCCACATCACGTGAAAAAAAAACCCTTTGGATGACTATATATAAACACAAGAAACCATATTGACAAACTCCCAAAGAAAACTTATCACATATCTGCCATCGGAATCTGATACATATACAATCTAAATTGCAAACATTTCCAGACGCCAATGAAGAAACACAACTATAATAGTAACCTAAAATTTAGAACCCGAGACACAACAGACAAAGCGTATCCGAGATAGGCCTGAGACTGTGGAAAAATGAGCCAGCAGGATGTCTCTAAGAAATAACAAAAATGCCATTAGTAAAGGCATATTTCTCAGAAGTATAATATTATCCAGGAAAGGATGATATGAATCGGATTAAGCAACCTGTCAGGTGAAAGATGAGATATTCAGGATCAACGAGAACAAAGAAACTAAACTGTGGAAAAATGAGCCAGCAGGATGTCTCTAAGAAATAACAAAAATGCCATTAGTAAAGGCATATTTCTCAGAAGTATAATATTATCCAGGAAAGGATGATATGAATCGGATTAAGCAACCTGTCAGGTGAAAGATGAGATATTCAGGATCAACGAGAACAAAGAAACTAAACTGTGGAAAAATGAGCCAGCAGGATGTCTCTAAGAAATAACAGAAATGCCATTAGTAAAGGCATATTTCTCAGAAGTATAATATTATCCAGGAAAGGATGATATGAATTGGATTAAGCAACCTGTCAGGTGAAAGATGAGATATTCAGGATCAACGAGAACAAAGAAACTAAACTGTGGAAAAATGAGCCAGCAGGATGTCTCTAAGAAAAAACAAAAATGCCATTAATAAAGGCATATTTCTCAGAAGTATAATATTATCCAGGAAAGGATGATATGAATTGGATTAAGCAACCTGTCAGGTGAAAGATGAGATATTCAGGATCAACGAGAACAAAGAAACTAAACTTGAGGAAAGATTCCCGGGCGTGCACCAGGGAATTCGAGGAGAAAACGTCTTACATTTAATCGCAAATGTCATCACAATGGTACAAGTACCAAAGACAACCATTTTGGATCTAAATTTGCATAACTTCTGGCCTTCTATAAACAGATTCCTGCATGGGCGCACGGCATGATTCTTGATTTTTTCAGCATATAAAGCAGAGAACTAGTTACATTTTCGGAGGTGTGATAATCGCCACTTAGATGTTCTTTCTGAGTATTATTGGCAGCTAGTTGCTGTATTGTGATGACTTTGTCCTCATTCTCCCGCGGAGTGTACTCGAATTTTTTTTAAAATGACAAAGCACAACCAAACTTTTCGTTTAAGAAATATAAGACATCCATTCTGCCTTGTTGCTTATTTCGCCTGTATACTTACCCATATTGATGATTCAAGAATTTAGCGTAGCAACATGAAATAGCCTGTCTAGAATGCGACGAGGGCCTGAGCTGAGCACCAATTGCCAACTGAGCTGCCCACGTGCTCCCGCAAGGTACGATTGCCATACAGGATGTTTAACAGAAGACGACAGGGAAATACTCTTGATTCTTCCACTGCAAGTACAATGAAGAAGGGATCCTCAGTTTAATATCAAATTGATGTAGAACGATTAAAAACACATCCTCCACAAACCCAAAATGAAACAGAAAAAATAACAGCAAAAAATACAGTTGATGAACAACCCTTCGAAGAAAACTACAAAAGTAGAGGGCCAAGCCCCCAAAACTTCAAGAAATCGCCCCAAGTGAGACTCCCAGCTCGAAACTCATCTCCACAACATAATTTCCCGTGCAGGAGAACAAGTAACGCGACAATGAGAAAAGGTAAAGCCGATATCAGTGAGCCAGAAAAGGGACTATGAGAAGGCGAGGAATAAACCAAGCTCTCCGGCAGAGAAGAGAAGACAGCCCGAAGGCGTCGTACCTGAAGGATGAGCGGCGTCTTGCTTCTCCCCGCTCGCCGAAGGGAGTGGGGGGCTGGCAGATGAGGCGAGGGCGATGGAAGGATGAGGCCCGCTCCTCTTCTCCTGGTCCAGAGAGAGCCTATGGGCTTGAGAGGTGAGTGCATTAAAAACCAAAAGGCTGAGCGGCCCAGAAGCGTTCCGGCGGCTCTCAATGTTCTGGATTCTTCCACGACCCTCATCGAAAGTTCCATTCGAGCTAGAAGCAAAAGCTAACGGGCCGGCAGTCCGACCCGAGGCCCGGCTCAAAAGCCCAAATCATATTGGGCCAAAAAATCATTGGGCGAAGGCCCTGAAATATGACCCCCCCACTCAGCAGGCCCATTTTATTTTATCAACTAACGGGCATAAATAAGTAGCCAATCGACTCTCATGGGAAATCACTCATGTGTGGCCTCAGGTATCTGACAATAGATTTAAGCAGCCTTTTCTCTCACTAACCATAAGAACTCATGTAAGTACAAACATGAGAGATTGGTACAATGTGTCTTATATTCCAATCTAGGAATATAAGGTGAAAGAAGGGACTAAAAATAAAGGCTAATGTAAGATGTGGACCTCTCTTCAACCCTGAAGAGCTTCCTCCTTCAGCACAACATTGAAAAACACCTTCAACAAATCTTGGTGAACAGAAAAGAAAATTTGAAGGCTATGGTAAAATCATTTCATATTATTTATACCTCAATTTGTGGTGTGTTGATTGGTTGAGACACCTATGGTGTGCCATCAACACAGTCACATTGACTGATGTTTGTGGATTGGTTGAGACACATGTGGTGTGTTGTCAATGCAGTCACATAATTCGTTGAGTCACTTGTGGCGTGCTTACAACGAGGAGACCTAGGGACCTATGAAGTCTAGGGTTAGCATTCTAAGTTAATTGGTCATAGGCTTGTGGAGCCTAGGAATATAAAGGGTTCTTGATCCCTTTAAAATCAAGCATGTATTACACACTTCCTTTAATTCCCTCTATAACCTAGTTGATTCTCATGTTCGGCTCTTGTAGTGAAAATATCTCCCCTTTTGAGTTACAAAGGACGTAGCCATCTCCCTTGCTTGCTCATATAGGGACCTTATCTCCTCATCCATTCAACTAGATAGAATCTCAATAGGTATTACTGGCCCCTAAGCTTACTCCACCTATGTTAACTGAGCCTCTATCTACTCTCACAAATATGTCCCTCTTTTATTTGATTCACAAGCACTTCAACAAATCTCATTGTCACCTATTGCTCTCTTATAGATGGGCAATTCTCAACTTTTGGCTACCACTCATACCATCATGACTTCCTTATGTCTCTATCTCTGCTAGCAATAAAAAACAATCACTGAGGATAGAATTAATATTTCTTAAATTGATGAAAAATTATATAGTATGTTCATCAGCTCCAAATCATCAAGTTTTACTTCAATTTTATCCAATTACTCATTTTTCCTGTCACCATCAAGATAAATTCTTCACAAATGAATATTTGATTTATTCATTATTTTCATATTTTTTAACACTTGTAATAACTTAGAGAACTTTTTTAATATCATTTGAAATATGAAACAAAAAACACTAAAACACTATTTTTAGATCATCACGTATAATCAAGATGAAATATATTATTCTATAATAGTGATGGCACATGTCAACTCGTACCATGTGACTATATATTTAACTTTTAGTTTCTAGATCTTTCTTTGATTTATAATTCTTTATCCTCATGTATTCTTAAGATAGAAAATAACTTGGTGTCAAGGATAAAATATTTAGATTTAGTTATTACTAGTAAAATCATGATTTACTTAATTATAGAATATATAAACTTGATGAATATAGAAACTATTAGGTCATAGAAGTAAAGTATATAAATAAACACCAGAATGAGATAAAAACTTCTTAATAAAATTTTACTTGCAATCATTACATCTAGGGCCATAAATAACAAGAACTCGACCCAAATCCAAGAAGAAGACCATGCAAATAACAGATCACCACCGTGTGCGAACAAACTATGATTATGGCATCAAGGTCATCCATGTGGGGTATTGAGTCCAGTTTGCCATCTCATAATCTGATCTTTAGCGGGACACAAGGAGCAACACTTAGGTGCAAATGCCTCTAAGTTGATAGCCTTAACTGAGTCATCTACTAATGACACTTTACACTCATCTATGATGCCTCTTTCTTCAAGGAAAACTTATGGGTACCTTTATTATTGACCATCACAAGTGTGGTCTAGTCTTTGATGTAGGCCTTGATATAGATCAGCTTGGACTCATTACTTTACTTAGCTTCAATGTGTTGTTACAATGCACCTAATATGTATTAAGGGTGAGTCTTTGTTTGTAATTGTTTATTGTGCTATCATTGTGTTGATGGTGCATTCTTTTAGGCAATCCTTTTGTAAGTGCAGACCTTTGCAAGTGAAGCAATCATTCTTTGTTATCTAGTCTTTTGTAGTTGATGTAGTTTTTTTGGGTCCTCCCTAACCCTTGGAGGGTGCCATTCCTAAGCACTCTATGCATTTGCTTTTACCCTTGCCCTAATTGCCTTTCCAAGATCCTCCTTAGTCCTCTTTCAACTTCACACTTCTAGACAATTTGGAGTTGCTAGAGTGCTATGAGCCAATGAAGGCTTTGATAATCATTATTATTAACTTAAAATTTTGACCTCCCCCGCCATGCTCAACTTTCATATGAACCTACAATAACAACTTAATTGTAAAGTTAAAAAGCGTACAATCCTTGGACATGATTCTAATGTCTAAGATGATGGATGAGAACTTTTTTAACATAGTCACTGCATGCCTTGTATATGCTTTGGACTTTGGAGCTTTTTCCCAATTAATATCTTCTAGAGGAGATATTGTGGCCACCAAATATTTCACAAACGTCATATTGGCCAAAAAGGTTTGATAACCCTCTTGTAAGTAAACATGTAGCTATATTGAGACAATCCTTGCAAAGTCCATCCACTCTTCAAAAATAAAGATTTAGTCATTGTTGCTATTAATTTTTCTCTAACTTGGAGACTTTATCCTCCACACAACTGGTTCACAAATGTTCTGCTCGATCCACTGCAACCATATTAAATATTTCTTACCTAAGCAAAATCTAACTTTGATACCAATACGGCAATCGCCAATGTGTGGCCTTAGACATTCAACATCATGTCTATATAGCTTTTCCTCTCTCCAATAGGAGGAAGAATTAGTAGAAGTACAAATAGGAGATGTTAGAATAGTGTAGCTTCTGTTCCCATCCAAAAATGTAAGAGGAAAGAAGGGGGGGGAGAGTAAGGAATGGTTCATATCACTACCTTTGCCTCAATTCAGCCTAGGGTACCCCTACTTATATGGGAGGAACCGGGCTGTCCACTTCCATAACTAGATGAGAAGGCCTCTTCCTACTAGGCAAAAGGTGGCACCTTCAACTAGAAGAGTTATGCAAGACATGGCCACATCTGAATCATGCTTATAATCCCATAATACTTACACCCACATCTAATGCACACATCCTAGTCACATGCAAGTATGTCATGCCTCATCTGCCTGCTCACCATGCAAGCTTACTATACTCCTATGCACTTGACTATATGTACCCTCCAAGTGTGTGACTCCATGCCACTCTTGGGATGACATCATGTCACATTGTGCCAATAGCTAGTAAGACCCATGAGGGTCCCACTCAGTGACCGACTTCACCACCTTTGCCACATAGGTCCATGCACTTCAATGCACTATCATATACGTTGTACTATACCATCGTGCTCATTATGCATACAGTCTTGGCTCCCATGTGTCATACCACCATAGCATACTTGCCATGCATGCATATGCTTAGGCTCCATTTGAGGAACCTTGCTCAATTTATGGAACAAAGGACAAGGAAAATTATATCAATTTTATTATTTTATTAATTTTGGCAACTTAAGAAGCCAAAACCCATTGAATGAAGACAGATGGTGAATGGTAAGGAAGTCACTACATTGACAAGCTCTTCATCCCAATTTGAGAAGGGTGGTAATGGTCCTAGTGGCCCATATTAGGGCCCATTATGTTAACGGCCGTCCTCTCCCTCTTTCTTGTATCCTCTTTTATTGAAAATATTAGGTGAGACATGTTTTTGGGCCCAGCTCATCTCATATTTTGGGCCACATTCCTTGGTCTGTATTATCGGGTCGGGTTCTGACCCCGTAAGAAGGTCCAATGGAAGACACGGAAATCACCCGCCTCAGTCGAGTTCTTCGCGAAGAAACCTCCACCAGGCGGCTGCTCCGTCGAGGGAGGGACCTGCGCCGAACTGTCTTCTGCGGGGTTCTTCTTCATTTCTCCACTGAAGAAGGAGATGATCCGAGTGAGTCTCCGCTTCCTCAGCTACCTCTCGCTCACCGTCTCTCTCCCACTTTCGATAGTTTCGTCTTTTTCGTCCGTTCTTCTGCTGTTGAGCCTATTTTGTTCTGTCTTTCCTTTTTGTGCCCTGTCGGATTTCCTGATGGATTGATTGGATGTGAGCGAATTTCATCTTCTTTTGCCATCTGCTTTGGTATTTTTGCTCCATCGCGGCGCGCGAACTTTGCTAATCTTTCTTCGACGGTTCGTTGGCGTTTTCATAGGATCCTTTTGGACTGAGGGTATGGGCGAAGAAATGAGCAACAGAGGTCGAGTGTTTTGAATTGTAGAACGTTTATGCGGATAAAATATGTCGTTGATCAATCGCGAAATTTCATGTTCAGTTTGAATTGTAGACCAAGAGTCTAGATTATGACTTTTCTTGGTTTCAAAAGTTATTGAAGATCTATTATGACCTTAAATGATCATAAAAATTGGAGGTACGTAGATGTTATTTGTCCACAGTGGGCCCTTCATATGGGAATTTACAATTAAGAGGAGAAGACAAGTTATGCAAGCTTTACAGTGCTTCCGCATAAAGCACAAAGTTATTCCGCTGATCATAGGTGATAAATTGATGAGATAAATCTTATGTGATGTCACAGGGGTTTGGTTTGCAATACCTGAATCTCCTCTGATATTCCAAGCATTATTACTTTATCAAAATCTGGCTAACAGGGGTTGGGTTTGTAATATCACATGTGAAAGTCAGACTTACATCGATTAGTAAAATTGAAATCCCATGTTCGTGCGTTTTTCTTCTTTTTTTTTTTTGTTAGACTAGTGAAATAACTTTCTTCAGGCAGCAGTTGGCCAATCGAGGTTCGTCTAGCTCTCAGGCAAAACATATACCCTAGTTTCTATGTGAATGTGACCTTGTGAGAAGTTTGGAAGTTCTTGAATAATCATTGAAAAAAGATAGTTTAGGGTTCGAAGATTGCCTTTGAGCATGCTTCCAGCTTTCATTTGTGGCAGAAATGTTGCGGAGGTCTGTGTCTCACTGTTAGATGGTCAATTCATGCTTACTTGCCACCTATGGACTTTAAAGTAATCCTACTAAAGTTCTGAATCTCTTGTGCGTCTTTTGACCATGATAATATGCGATGATCTCTTCTCCATTTCATTGAAGGTTATGCATTTAGTAGGCAGCGAATTTATGTATAAATTACTCTTGATGTACTTCACGAAATCTATACTCCAGTAAGCATATGGATATATTTATCCGGATTGAAGATTGAGAAAAAGACTGCTGTGTGATGATTAAGAACGATTGAACTCTCTCCGTGTATGGCAGGTGGGTTTATCATGAAAATGCTTATTTATTTAAATGATGATCAGATGGTAAGGCAGGGTTGTGCTTGAATTGTCAAATATCTTGATGGATGTAGGTTAGAATCGGGAAATTGAGGTTAGAAAATTCTTAGCATAACTTAGAAACCCATTTTCTGTGGAAATACCCTGGGTCTATCGTCATGAAGATATTCACGTGATAACTATGAATGACCGATGGATTGAGCAAATTATGCTGGAATAATCTTTGTATGTTTTTTTTTCTGACTGGGGCGTCTATCTTTTATTAGTACATCTCACTTATTGACGATTTATTTTCCTGCCCTAGCTTCATTTTTATAATTGGAAAAAAAAAGATGTCGCTATACATGTCTCGAATTACTGGGACTTGCAAGCAATTACCTCATAATTTATTTTTTGTCACGTCAGTGGGCATACTTTCCCTGAATGAATCAAGTGATCCAAGTTGATATTGTCTCTAAACCTTATATTGTCTGAAATGTAACTTTCACTGTTTTTGCTATTTATCGATCAATGTCGTCATGACAGAGAAGTACAAGCTCTTTTTCAACTAGTTCATGCATTATTTTCGATCTTAGGAACGGTAGTCATGAGAGTAGAATGATATTCCTTTTCAATCCTAATCAAAGGTTTCCTTTTAAGGAAGGTGCATTCCCAGAAATCTCGAGGTGATGGTCAAGCATTCCTTATACACCAGTGTCTGGTGAAGCAAAAATAAATGACTTCTGGAAAGGCTTCACTCCAGGAAAAAAAGAGAATAATGCCGAGCTGCCATTCAGTGCTTTGATTTGGGTATGCAAGTCTCCTTTCTGTTTGATTTGGGGTCACTTTATGTACCCAGCGTTCTATGTTTTGCCTTTTTTTTCTAGTAATGATAAATGGCTCACTTTTCTATTTGTTTTTCTTTTCCAGAATGATAATGTGGGACTCTGATCTTTAGTGTAAACCATTTGTGCATTGTCACTGATGTTTCCGCCATGGCTAAGACACTGGTTTCACGTCTTCACACTTTTTGGCCATTTTCACTGTTTAAGAAAGACGATCTAAAAGTTTCAAGCAGATTAGTTCATGGGCTTCCAATACCAGAAGCGACAAAGCAATTCACCTTTGCAATCCAGGAACCCTCTTTGCAGACGGTGGTGTATATATTAGCTGTACAAAACCTGTCAGAACAGTCTTCTCTGGATGCTGAGTGGCTAATAAAGTCAGTCCAACCAGATGCCGTTGTGGTTCAGATTGCCCCCTCTGCGCTACCTGAAATCCAGGCTGAGGATAAGCTACCAGATTACCAAGTGGGCACCATACCAACGTCAACCCTTGGTGTATTGAGGAAGTGCTTCCTTGATAAAATCAATAAACAGGAGTATGAGAACGTTGCAGGGAATCTCATTCTGAAGGAGATTTTCGGCGTTGGATTTTATGGGCACCTCTTGGCTGCCAAGAGAGCTGCCAAGATAGTCAATTCTCAGTTCTTATTGCTCAATTCTCCTTATGAAAGCATATACAAGCAGGATCCCAAGCGTGATACCATAACCGAGGGCCAAAACCCACTTTTGCCAGCCAACTCTTTGGTCCCTGTTCAAGCCACCAGTGTTGTTTCCTCAAGAAGATTTTGCCTCACTGACATTGGGCAGTCACAGATGGTGAAATCATTGACTCAATCATTAACTGCAACCATGGCGGAACCAAGGTCGTCCATGCCCATCTATGAGAACGGGCTCGGAGAAGTTCAGAACAAATTGAACTACCAGGCTCCCTGGTTCGCACGGGCTATCTACACCTTGTTGGCAGATTTGCACGACCTATTTGCCGACCTCCCAGCCATTGGGAATGCTCTACTCTACGCACAGAAGCTGCTTTCCGACGTCAATCAAGGGGAACCCGTGGACACTCAGCTTGTCTCTGAAGTGCGCAACTTTCGGATCGCAGTTGAAGGTCTAAGAATAGCTCTCAATAGTGCTGCCCGTACTCCAAACGGCAGAAAGGAGACTACAAACCCTCCAGTTGAGTTCAATGAACTCCCTCCCGAAGAAAAGTGTCATGTCCTCTTCGCGCAGGGTCTCAAGCACCAGGTGAAGAGCTTCAAGTCTGTTGTAGCCATTGTCGATGCAGGCAGTTTATCAGGCATCCGGAGACACTGGAACACGCCCTTGCCTCCAGAGATCATGGAGTTATTAGCTGGGCAGGGCATCACAAGATACTATGATGATGAAATCGAAGATGCGGCTGAACTTGCAGAGAAGAAGAGGCTTCTGACCGCCAAACCAGTTGTGGCAGTGGGTGCAGGAGCAACAGCATTCCTCGGTGCAGCCTCGTTCTCAAAGGCCATCCACGCATCTACTTTATTCAAGATCATTGCCTACAAGCTTCCCATCTCCCTCAAGATGAGCCTTGCAACTTTCCAGAGGATGACTGCTCTTGGGCTCGCTAAGATTCTGGGGCCCTCCAAGATTCTAGCCACTGGGGTTGCTGGTAGTAGCACCAAGGCCTCCGCCTTGAAGGTGACGGCCTCAACTGAGAAGATCCGGGCTGTGGCCCACAGCATTGTGACGTCAGCAGAGAGGACCAGCTTGCTAGCAATGCGTACTTCTTTCTATGAGATAATGAGGAAGAGGAAGGTCCAGCCGGCTAGGATTTCCCCTTGGGCGACTTTTGGCTGCAGCATGGTCGGCTGTGCCGGGCTTCTGGCTTATGGGGATGGAATTGAGTGTGCGGCCGAGTCAGTTCCCTCAGCCCCTATGATTGCCTCCCTGGGACGAGGCCTCCAAGGCCTGCATGAGGCATCACGGCAAGTGAGCCAGAGTAATAATAATAAACGACTGCAAGAGGCCTTACAGTCTCTGATGTACAGTTTAAAACAGCTTAAGAAACAGCAATAAGAATCGGTTTCCATCTTCTTACTCATCGCTTCCTTTCATGACCATAAATGTGATGATCTTATGTTGAAGCAGCTGCATCATAAGCTCCTAAAGCAGCTTCTGAAGCTGCCCGGACTTTTGCTTCACCGCTATTTTTTCTCATGATCTTACTATTTTTAACCCCCTTTAGTGATGAAATCAACATTTGATCCTGTGACCCTTCTTCCTGCTGATAAAACTCTCCATTGACAGGTTTTTATAGCTGCAGAATGAGGGGGTCCTGCCACAATCTGTCATATTTTTTTAGTCCCACGCAACTAATTATTATATCTCTGTTTTATGTAAATAAGACAAGAATTTATCTCCCCTGATTGATTAATGTTCATATTTCTGCTTAAATTTACACCTCAAAAGCAGCAAAACATGGTCTCAGCCTTTTAGTGACGAAGTTCTTAGAAGCGCAAGGTGATGGTCGTTTTCCAGACCTCCAACTCAACTTCCAGAACAAGTTTCCAAGATCAGTGCATGAATATACACATACATACAATTTTCCGTTCAAAAGGTTTTTTGATCCAAAGGTACCCAATTTCGCAGCTGATTGTTTCAGCCGATCTTCACTGCCGCTGACCTCTCCAGGAGCTCTTCAAGCTGCTCTGCCTTGAGGGCCTCGATCTCGTAGCGGACCTCCTCCAGATGCTCGTTGATGCAGGTCACAGCCTCCTGCACGCCCCTGATGGCGCCCTTGAGGGCCTCGTCATATGCGGCATCGGCCTCTGCGTCCTCTACACCATCAGCCTCCGTCAGCTGCCGGATGTGGACGCACTCATGCTCTGAAGGCCCCCTGGAGCAGCCCTCATGGCTCACCAGCTGCTCCGAGGGCCGGCCCGCCTTCTTCAGCACCTGGATCTGCGCCGTCTGTTGCCACATGTGTAGAAATAGCAAATGATTTGATCAAATGGGAACCCTCAGTCTGCTTCGGAACTTGTCTAGCAGAGTGGTGTATTGATCTTTGCTCTTAATTTTTATTTTTAAAGAGCAAAAAAAATTAATTATTTTTTACTAAATTCAGTATCTCCTTCTCCTGTTCTTGGACGGCCTTCAGTATCACTAATGGGGAACCCAAATCCGTTTTGGTGAACTTGTCTGGCGGATTGGCTTATTTATTTTGCTCTTAAATTAATTATGATGAAGGATGAGAGCAAAAAATAAGAACTTACCAGTCGCAGCTTGTGCTTCTCCTGTTCTTGAACAGCCTTCAGAAGGGCGGACAGATCGCCCCGGCACAAATCTGGGTCAGCCAGCAGCGATTCCATTTCAAGAACCTGCAGTGAGTTTTTCTTCATCTGGGATCTTCCCCTCACAAAAGATTTAAATCGAGAGAGGAATGTTTTGACCCACTCGCTTTGAGCAATCGCTGAACTCTGCTGTAACCTCCGCACATAGCTCTTGGTAGGTTGAGTCTCCTCCGCTGACCATGTATTCAGAAAACCCCCTATGGAGACAACCAAATAGTTCATACCAATAAGATTTAAATAATTTAATTTCTAGATGGAACTAAGCAGATGTACAGAATGAAATCACCGAAGAGCACAAAAGCTTATGTGAGACATTAAACACCGATTTCTCTCTTATGTGAGAAATCATATGGTTTCTTTACATATTTTTCTGCGGCGGTTCATTTTCTCAAAAACCCCAAGTAATATTCCCCTTTCAGAAAAGCCCATTATACAACTAGAAATATAAAAAAATATCTTTTAATAGGCACCATGATAGCAGGCAAGCCATAAAATTTCGAGAACTATGGAACCACATCTTAAAACAATGTCAGCAATTATTATAATAAATGCAATCACAGATGTGTATTTATCTATCTCCAATGGCCGAATGTGCCAAACCACATTAAATTAAAAAAATATTTATTTTTATAATTTTATCATTGAACTCGTCTAAAAATTACTTGACACGAAGAAAATCATAGATGAAAATGAGTACGTCTTAAAACGCATGGGAGAACTAACTGCCATGGAAACAAGGAGATGAGCTCACACATGAATAAAACAGAAATGGATTAGGGCTTTTCAGTACCTCCGTAGCTTTGAGTAGGCTTCTGCTCTCCTTTGTTGAATTCCAAGGAAGCTTCTCAGCACGTCAATCAACTTCGAAGATCTCCAGCTACCATCAACATCCATCACCTTGTCATCTTGATCTTTCCCTTCAGTTTTTTCACAGTTTTCCATGGCCTATTCCTCCTCCTCGGATTCAAGCACACCCAACAAGGCCTAGCAGATAAACAGATGGAAATAAATAGATATAGAAGGCATCCGAATACGCCTAAAGAACATTCAGCTTCCACAATCTATGGAGTTCTTGAAGGCATCTCAACAGAAGGACCTCACAAAAAAAAAAAGGAACATAAGAGGAATAATGCATTTCCATAAATACAAGAAATTCACTTTCACTTAACCAATTTTGTACACAGATTGCCTATTTAGGATGCCTTTTGAACACCCATTATTGACTATTGTTTAAATAAGTATGCCTACTTACTATTAAAGACTCATCAATTCACATATTTTTTTAATAGTAGACTTTGGTCTGTCATCAACTGAGATACTCTGTTACAGACCAGTAGACCTTGATCAGTGCACTCACTGGTTTCATGCATACAAGTGTGGAGCCACAGGAAGCATGGTATTGCATAGATCACTGCAACTGACTAAGGCCATGCACAGAAAGACGGGAATAAATGTTGAAGAACCATGATTCGACTCTTGAGTTTTTTTTCTCTGAAAGCTGAGAAAAATCAGCTCTGCCCCATGAAACTGCAGTGAATAGGGATTACTGCAAAGGCCATATTTTCTACATGGTGACAGTTTTTCTCTGACGGGAAGGAATGGATCAACGGATTGGAAACTAAGAATGACTTGATTCCGTTTGCTTGATGGTTCAAACCGAGCACAGAGGGGCTGGGATCAACCAGACAGACGCCTCTTCTGCTATCGACTACGAGACCCTTCGGCTAGATCCACACGCGCATTCTCCCGCTTCACCTTGGCGTGAAGGAGATTCTTCTTCTGCCGAATGGTAAACAGGTTATAATCAGATGGTCCCTCTTCACCAACCAGGAGCACTCCCACATTCTTGCCGTAAAATCAGAAAGAAAGAGAAGTAAGCACACAAGTGCCGGGTTTTGTAGTTTTGTTTCTAATTATTGGATCTCGATGGATGAGACTCCCGCTAAGAATTGAAAATTATTTCACAAAAAGAGGGTCTCGAAGGAATCCTCGCCCCATTTTCGACACGCTCCTGCGCACAGATGCCCATCTTATTCTGACAAAGGATCGAAGACGAGTTTCCATGACCCAGGACCTAATAACTCACACCGTTCACCCTTCCCTACTCCGACCTCCTCCCCTCTTCCAACGGACAAAGAGAAAGCAGTGGCTGATGGGACAGAAACAGAAATTTGAACCGTGGATAGATGGAGAGAGAGAGAGAGAGAGAGAGAGAGAGGAGGTACCCTCGATGAGGATGGAGATGGCGATAACAGCAGGCTCAAATCCAAAGGACAACAACGTCCGCCACCGATGGCAACAATCCGCAGACTCAAGCTCCGGTGGGCCGTCCAAGCCGTCGCCGGTTAGGCGCCTCTGCCTAGTCGACCAAGGAAGGGGGAAGCTGTCGCCCGTTTGGCACCTCCGCCTACTCGACCATGGAAAGGGGAAGCCATCGCCCCGTTCGGCACATCCGCCCACTCGATCGTGGAAAGTTGGAGATTTGCCAGAAGTTAGCCCACCAATAGCTATCTTGCAAGAAGAAATACTGGTTCTGCACCAAGCTCTCTCTCTCCACCCCAAAGTTGCAACATTCATGATAGTTATAATTATTTATTTTTATTTCCATTCGATATATTTCATTTAAATGAGTAATTTTATTCAATTTTGACGGTAATTATAGATGTTTTATCTCATCAGGAAAACATAGAGGTGAGAATTAAGTTTGGGACAAAAGGAACATATACAGCTATTAAAAGTTAGCTTGTAGAAAATAAAATGTGAATATTTTTTAAAATAGATAAATATTTAAATAAACCATAATCATATCAGCATTTAGTTTACATCGTGGAAAATTGGTGGATGGAAGCTTGATCATAAGACTTGGCATTGCCACCATATTATTTCAATTAATTCTTCCTTTAATTCATTATTTGCAATGTTCTTTAGTAATCATCTACTACTATTGCATGATATTCATTGATTTTAATTTTAATTTTCAAATAACTCAAAAATTGAGTACATAATCAAGACAAAAGCATAAATTATTTATACATGAAAGGAATTGCATTTTCAAAATTAAACACATTATGAATTATGAGGATATTCTCTCATTAATTTTTTCATCAACTAGTGTGATTAATAATGTCCATTGGATCACCAATCTTATGGTTTAAGGTAAATCACTTGGTCTCAACCATAGTATTAGAGAGGTCATGTCACTTTCCATATGGTGCACCATACAAAATCTGTTTATTGTGGTCTACCTACCTCACATACCATTCTCTCTAAACTCTCATGACTTTCTTCATTAGGAATGGCAAAGCTAGGAAGAATCAGAACACATGTTATCTGCTCTACGAGTGTTGAGATGTAGGGGATGCATGGCAAAAAGTAAACACCCACCACCCACTTATAGAGGTCAACCCACAAGGTCAACTATCCAAAACCAAAATTTGCATCTAATTGTCAATTGAGCAATGAATGCGAGAACCCATTTCCCTACATCTTCACATCCTCTATAGGTCTGAAATTTATATAAGAAAATGTCCATCATAATATCATGGCCAACATCAAATCTAAGGATTAACACTCATTTTAGTCTCAAGATCATATGCCCAACATGGCAAGAGCCACATGCTAACTAGAGGCTCTTTACATGTAGGGCACCTTTTGTTCGAGGAGAAAAACTCATATATATAATGAAATTACAACATGAATAGTAAAGTTTTGTGACCTAAACATTACTTAGAGGTGCATGAATTGCGTAGATATAATATGATGAATTACCCTGATAGTGAACCACACAACCCTTGGACCTTGTATGGCATAGCAGATGATGGCATAACCCACCCATGCCTGGCACATATGATCAAAGGCCATGCACGTAGAGGACCCCATCCTTTGACTAGAAGCATCACATCATGTCTTCACCTTGTCCATTGCAATGAGGATGATGAATGTAGCATACATCTCCCCTAGAATCATATCCTTTACTTATCAAAAGCCTTTCACATTTCAAAAATATATCTCCTTTGTGACATGCATCTTCATCAATTTGAGAGTTCATATGGGGTGTTCCCCTTTGAGGGTTCATCTTCATCAATATGTCTTATTTTTAATTATTTTTATTTTTTTTCTAGTCGTATGTTTTTCACTTATCTAAGGATGATAAATATATTGAAGGCTCCATGATGGTTAATTTCTGACGTTTTTTTTCAACATTTATATGGTTTTATTTCTGTATTTTGGGAAGAAAATTTGTGGAAAAACTGTATGCTTGGGTGGGGCCCATTCGCGGCGGCAGCTATCCACATGAAGCTGAGATTCCCAATACGAATCCCAATATTGAATCTGTGGTGGACCCCGCGGATCCCACTGCAAGCCGTCTGATCAAAGTTTGACGGATGGGATCACAGATTGCAACGGTCTATAAATCTAGGTGGAAAGATCAGAAGAAGGTCTCTTTCCGCCTCCCCCTCTTCGCACCACAAGCTCGTAGCGGCAATGGTGGGAAGCATTGTTGCAGATGCCATGCGCGCCGAGGATGTCGCCGCCGGGAAGGCGGAGGTGTTGCCGGAGGAATTAGATTTGGCGGAGGTGCCTGAGGAGGCGGTGGCGATGGGGCTGCCTGATGCGGCCAATGAATTCGGTGGTGCCGTGGAGAGGTCGGGGAGGAAGGATATCTCGCTCGGGAGAAACGTCCATTCTACCTGCTTCGCCGTGACGGAACCTGACGCCGACGATGAGGAGACGGGCGATCGGGAGGCGTACATGGCCAGCGTACTGGCGAGGTACCGGAGGTCTCTCGTCGAGAGAACGAGGCACCATCTCGGTATCTCTCCCTCTCTTTCTCACTCTCCCTCCCCCCGGGGGGCAGAACTTTGCATATGAACCTTTTTTCCTCTTGAAATTTTGGTTTCCTGAAACTTTCTCTCCATGGGCAGTTTCTTTTAGGATTTGTCACTGTATGAGGGAAATCTTGAGTCGACTTTGAAGGAAATTCCATTAGGAATTCTTGATCCAATTTCGGTCTCCCTTTTTGGTTTTAACCCTGTGTTTAGATGACATTTTTCTATGATTACTGTGCATACTAAAAATCTATGAGAGCGGCATTTTGTGAGATGTGTACCGTTGCTGTAGAACACAACGCAGTCAGAATCTATCATCTCTGTTGAGAAGGAACAGTTGGTCTTGAAATATTTTGATAATTTTCTTGCTAAAAAAGTTTATGCAAAGGAATATTCACCTTTGTTTACAATGAATTATTGTAAACCAACTCTGTTCATTCTTTGACGATTGATAGATTTGACACAAACTCTAGTCGATCTCCATCTTAAGAAGCCTTTAATCTCCATCGTTGGAGATTGATAGATTTCAAGTCCGGAGATGCTTGCCACTCACCCGCATTTTGAGGGATGGCGAAATCTGTCAGATGAATGTAGCTTAGTCTCCATCGAATAGCTGTGAAAGTCTTGATTTCCCGCTGCTGCAGATAATTCTTTTTCAAAGACTTCATCGTTTATCAATGCGAACTCATAGCTGACTCTGTGTTCAATGGCTGTAGGTTACCCCTACAACCTGGACTTCGACTATGGTGAACTGGCCCAGCTGCAACATTTCTCCATTAACAATCTTGGTGACCCCTTCATTGAGAGCAACTACGGAGTCCATTCCAGACAATTTGAAGTAGGAGTGTTGGACTGGTTCGCTCGTCTCTGGGAGATAGAGAAGGATCAGTACTGGGGCTACATCACCAACTGCGGCACAGAAGGCAATCTCCATGGCATTCTTGTCGGGTTAGTAGTACAACCCGGCTTCCACTATTAATACTGGGGGTGGATTCTTTCTTATGATTAGTTTCCGTTTTGATGGTATGCAGGAGGGAGGTCTTCCCTGACGGGATCTTGTATGCCTCCCGGGAGTCGCATTATTCGGTCTTTAAGGCCGCCAGGATGTACAGGATGGAGTGCGTCAAGGTGGACACTCTCATTACAGGCGAGATCGATTGTGCTGATTTTGGAAAGAAGATTCTTCTGAACCAGGACAAGCCGGCCATAATCAACGTCAATATTGGTCTGAAAGTTTACTTTTCTCCCCCGTTGCCTCGCAAGAATAGCTCATTTGGTGGCATAAATTGATCCGTTATGTGTGGTATGCTGTTTCAGGGACCACGGTCAAGGGGGCAGTCGACGATCTCGACTTGGTCATAGAGACACTCGAGAACAATGGATTCAAGGGCCGATTCTACATCCATTGCGACGGCGCCCTGTTTGGGCTCATGATGCCTTTTGTCAAACGTGTACGTCATATCATCTGTCCCCTAAGTTCCAATCTATGTATATATATATTGATTTCTATATATGGTGATGATGAATTGAATTGATGAATGTGGAAGCAGGCACCAAAGGTGACGTTCAAGAAGCCGATCGGGAGTGTGAGTGTGTCTGGCCACAAGTTTGTGGGGTGCCCGATGCCATGTGGTGTGCAGATAACGAGGCTGGAACACATCAACGCCCTCTCGAGGAACGTTGAGTACCTGGCCTCCAGGGATGCCACCATCATGGGCAGCCGCAACGGCCACGCACCCATCTTCCTCTGGTACACGCTCAACCGGAAGGGCTACCGGGGCTTCCAAAAGGAGGTGCAGAGATGCCTCCGCAATGCCCACTACCTCAGGGACCGCCTTCGAGCTGCCGGTGTCAGCGCCATGCTGAACGAGCTCAGCAGCACCGTTGTCTTCGAGCGGCCACCAGATGAAGAATTCGTCCGCCGATGGCAGCTTGCTTGCCAGGGGAGCATCGCTCACGTCGTGGTCATGCCCAATGTGACCATCGACAAGCTTGATCACTTCCTCGATGAGCTGGTGGCGAAGCGGGCTGCCTGGTTCCCGGCCGGCGGCAGTCAGATTCCCTGCATTGCAGCTGATGTTGGCGAGGAGAACTGTGCCTGCACCCTCCATCGCTGCTGATTGTTGTACCCCGAGACTATTCTTGTCCGCATGAAGACCTCCTAACCAGGGTATGAAGTTCATCTCTACCAGTTCTTGCGGCCTCTCTGCATCGTCTTCAACCATGAAGAATTCCATCTTGTTGTGCCCTGAGTCTTAGTAAAAATGGGCTATTCTTGTTATGATGAAGTCCTCCTAACTAGACTATGAAGGCTATCTACCAGTTCTTCTGGCCTTCTCCCATGTTGTTGTTTGCATAAAACTCCCTGGGAGTTCTGGATATTGGCGTGGTATCCATATATATAAATATTTATGTGTGAACAATGTTCTTGATATGATGAGGACCTACTAACCAGACTGAAAATCATCTGTAAGTTCTCCCATGTTGTTATTTGCGTAAAACTCCCTGGGAATGCTGCGTATTGGCGTGGTATCCATATATAATTGTTTATGTGCTGTGACGAATTATCATACAAGCAAGTATCAATGACTGTCATGTCATCGAGGAGCACAAGATCGACGGTGCCGATTCTCTCCCCTCCCTACTCGACCTAGGGCTCATCTTTCGGCAAACGAAATATTGAAATACTACACTTTTTATGGTACATTATCGTTTGAAACAATATAATGATTATATATTACATATATCCTCAGTTTGGCCGTCTTTCAGAGCGTTCACGTATCGTGGCGGTGCGCACGTGATCCGAGCCCACACTGAAAGACGGGGGCCTCTTTTCATCACGCGCGCCGCACTCGTCACGTGCCGCCGGGTGTAAAACTATTCATAAATTAAGTGGTGCTGACTTTTAAACCATATAATAAATGGTGCACGTTCTTATTTAATGGGCCGGTGGAGGATAGCCCATTACAGTACCCGATTTCAAGGCCACACCGACCCGGCCCAGCAGCATTGACCAAACCAGCCTCTCACCCACTCATATGATCCATTGACCAGGGCTAGACACATCCTACTCTCATAGAACATAGTCAGTCATATGATCACATCCCTTGTGTCTAGCGCGGCTTTTCAGCCGGGTCATATGACAAACTGTGACGGTTAAAGACCATAGATCGGCGGGCCCCACCGTAGCATCAATGTTGAGGATTCTTGTAGCGATTAGAAGGGACAATGTGGAGTCCACAGGATGCATTCAGGAATTTTTAAATTAATTAATTAATTATATAAAATATTAGTGGTCGATATGAAAATAATTTTCCTTGAAATTTCCTCGTACATTTAAATAATTTCAAGAATTTTGGGTCAAAACTCAATTTGAGCTTTTTATTGGTGCGTGTGAATAATAAGTTGCTTGGATCAATTAAGTGGGTTCAACCACCGACCAGTGAGGATGACAACTGAGAGAGAGAGTCGCTGTTTATATGGGTCATGGGGGCGGGCACACGGTATTACGATGTGCCGCGGATAACCTTAACGCTGGTGTCGACCCACCGACGGTGGCAAAATCGAAAATACCCGCCTTCTTCTTTCTCAGTAACTGCGCTTGAAGCCACCATAATCTTCTATACCGACACGCGCAATTTGCTAATGTGCGCCCCCCAATTTGTTCCTCTGTCTCCTTCGAAAGCGTCCGCATAAAACCACAGACGCCCCTCTCCCACTGTCGAAGTCTCTCTCTCTCCTCTCTCCTCTCTCCTCTCTCTCTCTCTCTTACCTCTACGCGGCTGTGGAATTGCTGGTATTCCAAGGGAGATAGTGAGGGTACAATGCCATCTGGAGGGATGGAGGACGGGACGGGGGATGGGGCGGACGGCAATGGGGGCTGACGGGAGGGGATGGGGAAAGCCGAGAGTGAGCAGTCCCCGTCCGCCAACCAGGGGCTGGAGGAGGGCGGGAGGCGGTCGGAGGGCAATGCTTGTTCGAGCTGCAGACAGTGCTTGTGGATCGGAAGGGGGGTGAGGCTCAGATGCGTGGCAGCGCTGGCGCTTGGCGTAGCCGTACTTCTGTCGGCAGTTTTTTGGCTCCCGTTTCTGAATGGCGGTGCTCATCCGGAAGGGGGAGACGATCGAGTTGGAAGTAAGGATGAGGACATTTGTCCTGGTTTGTCGGTTGATGCTCTTTTATTACATGATTTTTGAGTCGTTAGATTGGACGGTCATTCTGTCCTGCGGATAGGTAAAAGGTGGATTGCATTTCCTTCAACAAACAGATTCTCGATTGCATTCAATTTTTTTCCTGTCCATTTAACGATTTCTTCTGCGTTTTGAAGTGATAACTAATTTTCAACTCTCTCTGTGTCTGTTTCTTTCCCTCCCTCCCTCCCTCCCTCTCTCTTTCTCTCTTTTTTTCTCGCTATCTCTCTCGCTCTCTCGCTCTCCCCCTCTCCCCCCTCTCCATATCTCCCTCTCTCTCTTCCCCCCTCCATTTCCCTCTGTCTCCTCGCTCTCTCTCTCTCCCCTCTTCTCCTCCCTCTTCTCCTCCCTCTTAATTGACGTGAGTATCTCTAGATTTTTGGAGATCTATTGACTGCGAGATTACGACGATGAGATAAACTGTGGCGGTGGTGGCGCAGATGCGGCAACATATTTTAGCTCTTTCTAATATTCGCTCATGCTATTCAACGTACATTGGCTAAAATGTTGTCTGGGTTGAGCTTAGTAGGTGTTGTGTGGTTTAGCTGTGCCAGATTTCCTGATTTCAACCAGCTTGATTGTCTACAAGTTGATACTCTCTCTAGTACTTGGACCGGAGTAATGAAGGGCATACTCTATTTTTAACACCATAGTTGGAATCGCATAGCAAGTAGATGATCCGTATGCTATATATCTTCAAATACTGGATATTAAATTCGTTACCTCAGTTGCTAGAGATATTTCATGGATCAGTGTCCTCATCCAGTGGATGTAATCCCTAGCATCAGAAAAATTTGGTTATGTAGTCTCCTATTCAGTAGTTATTTCCCTACAGGTCTTCATCTCTTTGTTGTCTTTTTACATGCCTTCTCATGGCAATAAAATGCTTGAGTTATTTCCGTGAACCTAATTTTTTTAGTGTCTTCTACTTGTATTTGCACGACAACATCGCTTTATGAGTTCAACCAAAGCCATGTTTTTTCTGTTTAAGTATGCATCCTGCCAACAACTGCAGCTGCATTGATATTTTGCAAAGGGAAGAAGATTGATTGACTTGGGGAATTAACTGATTTTTTTTGCTTATTCTTCATTTTGTATATGCGTTCTGTAAACCCAGGAATGCAATAAAGCTTATGTTTGAAAAAGTAAATACACTGATAATCTTTGATTGATGGAAGAAAACATCGGACTATGTGATGCCCATCGATTAAATCTGTCATACTCTATGATTTGACTAAAAAATCTCTCTGTATCTGTCTCTCCCTCTCTTCATGGTGTCTTCATGATCTCTTCACGCTGCAATCTAGCAATTTGAAGAATAGGCTGTGACATATGCATCTATATTTTTGACTAGACAGATCTCACAGCTGTGACTATGCATCTATATGCATCTATATTTTTGACATATGCAATCTAGCTATGCACATGTTGTCTTGATAAATTCTGTGTGATGTTAATTAATAGGCTGTCATGGTAATTCGATAATCTAATTCAGTGACATAATTTTTCTCTTCAGCCAACATAGTAGCAAGTTTTCAACTCCAGAGGCCTCTCTCACAGCTGGATGCAAATATTTCACAGCTTCGACATGATATCTTTGAAGAGATTGGTGTTGCCAATTCTTCGGTACCTCTCATCTGCCCACTTTTTATATGCCTGCGTGTGTGGGCATCCATGGGGGTGTGCATGCCTTCATGCCTTTATGTAGTGCATGGATGCATAAGCAAATGCAATTCCTCTAAACTTTTTCTTTTCTCAGGTGATCATTATGTCATTGGAGCCTCTACCTGCTTCAAATTGGACAAACGTGGTTTTTGGGATTTGGCCATTTCCGAAGAGTTCAAACATATCTTCTGCTGGGCTTAGCATCCTGAGATCCACTTTTGTTACACTGGTTACAGAGCCATCAACTCTCCGGTTGACTTGGTCATTGTTTGGGAATCCATTCTTCTTCCAGGTGTTAGAATTCCCCGGGGGAATCACCATCATCCCTCCGCAAGGGGGTTTTCCTCTCCAGGAACCACGCATGCTTTTTAATTTCACGCTGAATTTTTCCGTCTATCAAGTTTATGGTAAAATTAGCGAGTTGAAGAACCAGCTTTCATCTGGGCTACATCTCTCTAATTTTGAGGTTCGATCTCTTACCCTCCTGCTGTTCATGCACATTCTTCTTTTTGCAGTCCTTTTTTCTTTTAATTCTTAGATCGATTGCTGATTTATGTTTCGTATTTTCCAGTAAATGAGACAGAGTGACTGATAATTTGTTATGTAAATCTTCGTTTGGACATTGCTACAGCTCATTTGGCGCATCTAGAGATAGATTCGAGAGGCTGTCAGAATAGAAGCCCTCTGTGACTTGATAATTCTCACTTAGTGCATTTCATAATAGTGTAATTTCATCTGCATGAGAAAGATTTTGCCGCGGAGATATAACCGTTTTGTGTGAAGATAACTTCAAAAGTCTTGGCACATGACATATAATGCATTTATTTCAAAACCTTGGATCTCAGTGGAAAATTCGGTTCATCTTTTATTGTGAATGAAATATTTTTGGTCCAGTTTTAAGTCATTATTTCACTGATATCTATGCATATTTTTATTTATTATCTTGCAGAATTTGTATTTCAGCTTGACAAATTCGCACGGCTCCACCGTGAGCCCTCCGACAGTGGTGCAGACATCTATTCTGCTCGCGGTGGGGAATCACCCGCCATCTAAATCAAGATTGAAGGAACTGGCTCAGTCTATCAATCCGGCAAGGAACCTCGGCCTCAACCACACCGTGTTTGGCAGAGTGAAGCAAATTCGTCTCTCCTCCTTCCTCCGACACTCCATCAACAGTTCTGGGCCCTGCAACTATTCCTCGTCTCCGAGTTCAGCCCCTCAGCCTCACCCAACTCACCACCACCGCCACCACCACCACCACCACCACCACCACCACAGCCACCACCACCACAGCCACCACCACAGCCACCACCACCACAGCCACCACCGCCACCGCCACCACCTCAACGACCACCACCACCACCATCCTGGTTATCTTGCTGCACCCACGCCTTCCCCTCTATACAGCAATGCAGTTCCACCACCACCCAGCCGCCAATTTGGATCTTCTAAGAAGCCCAAAATTGGGTTCCACATAGATCCGGCGGTGCCGCCATCTGTGGTGCCTTCATCACCGACGCCCGACTCAAATTCTGAGTCATCTCCCATTCCATATGTAATCTTTTCTCGAGTTCATCCTCCCACTGAGAGCAGGGCATCTCCTGCAAATCCCTCCGATAAGATGGCATCCTCATGTGAGTATTCATCCTTTTTTACCATCTCCATCCATAGTTTTTACCTGTCATGACATGAAATTGAAGAACAACTTTCATGGGCTGCTCATAGATTTTGATCTTCTTTTAGTAAAAATCTTGGTGAATTCATATTCTTTCAGGGTTCATACGTTTTGGATGTTTTCTCTGCAGGTACCACGACGCGGCTCCATTTAATTCCCCGGGCCCTTGCTGTTGCGCCCGTCCTCTATTTGTTCCTCTGCTTGTGAAGAGAAGGGAAGAAGCAACCCTTCCAGCTTCTGCCAGATAAGCGGCATCCGAAGGTGGAGGCCCCTCTTGTAACCGAAGTCTCTGTATATATTTCAGCGTAGGAATAGCGACCGTTGCGGCGGAGGGAAAGAGAGAGCACGCCGCCAGGCGGCAAATAATGTGGTGGCGCTTGCTATTCTCACCCTCCTCTCTTAAACCCGTCACCAACTTCCTCAGAAGGCTGGCCAAATATTTTCAACTGGGTCTTTCTCCTTGGGTGAAACCAATCATATTAGGAAAAGCTAGTAACAGACTCTCAGGGGGGTTGGGTCGACTCCTTTGGGCATACAAGAAAAACATACAGGAAAGAGAGAGAAAGTGGAAGAGGGTCGATAATTAGTCAATCCCCTGGGTCTAATTATATCTATATTTATAGAAACCCGAACCCTAATCTTCTTCTTCTTCCTCTTCTTCGTCGTGGGGATTGGTTAGAAGGAGCAGGAGGTACCCAGCCTGGGCTTGGGCCCCTGGTGCCTCTTCCTCCCTTCCAGTGCAGCTGGCAGGAGCTCCTCGAATGCCTCGAGGAACAGCCGCCACTGCTCCTCGCTCGTCCCTCTGAACGATACGTAGCCCTCCTCGGGTACCGGGCTGATCCTGGAAACGCAGAAGCTCATACTCTTCGTCAGGCATCCCGCCGCCGGGGGATCGCCGCCGCCGTCGTCTTCTCCCGCGGGGCGGGAAGGAGGGTCAACGCTCGAGGGCTTCCCTATGGCCGTTGACTTCTTTGGCACCTTGGGGGGCTTCCTCTGCTGCTTCAGAAGAGGCGGGACCTCCACCGTCGCCGCCGCCGTCGCTGCCCTCACCGCCGCCGCCTGCTCGCCGTCGCCGGCGACCTCCAGCTCGAACTGGAACTCTCTCTCTTCACCTTCCCCTTTCAGCCCTCCTCCTTCTAGGGTTTTCGCCGCCTGCCTGCAGAGCGACTCCAACTTGCTGGGACCTTCTTCCACTCCGCAGAACTCTCTGGTCATCATCTCGCCGACATCGGCCAGGCATAGGCCAGCGGCGGCGGCGCTCTTGAGGAAGACAGTGCAGAGGATGAGGATCCTGATAGACTCCTCTCTGAGCATGGGAAGCTCCGATCTGAGCAGCTCTGCGTCTCTGAAAGGATCCAGGGAGGTGATGTACTCCAGCTCCTGCTCCGAGAAGGGAACCGAGGACTGCGGCCAATGGAGCCACTCGAAGTAGGGGTCGTCTAGTTGCTCCGGCAGGCAGAGCCCGTGGTCGATTGGTACCAGCTCACAGTCGTCGCCACCGTATCCGCCATAGCCGCCGGCGGCGGAGGAGGAAGAAGAGGTTTTTACCAGGATGTTGCCGGCGTGGCGGTCGATGTTGAGGAGGCGGACGTCGAGGATGCCGATGCGGTGGACAGAGGAGACGGAGAAGCGGGAGGGGCCGAGGTCGCCGGCGTCGAAGTGGTGGGGGACGAAGCGCTGGATGGAGGCGACCGTCCAAGGCGGAGAGGCTGCGGCGAGCTTGACGAGGGCCGTCGGAGGGACGCCGGAGAAGCGGTCACGATCGAGGATGAAGGCGGCGACCTCCCGAACGCCGGCGTCTGGTCTCTGCGGTGAGTATCGCCGGAAACTCAGGCTCTCCTGCGGGTCCTCCGTGATGGGCTTCAGCACGGCGAAGCTCTCACCGCCGCGGTTGCTCAGGCGGAAAGCGCCGCCGTGGCCGCCGGTGACGGGAACCAGCTGCGTGCCGGCGGCCATGGCGATAGCCGCCTCCACCACTAGAGCGTGGAGCCCCCGGACTCCGCCGCCGGCGATGATCTCCAGCCGAGGAATGTGCCCGAAGGCCTCGTCGGCGCCGCCGGAGCTCGTCCAGCAGGGGGAAGAGAAGCTCCGGTGGAAACTGGAGGTAGCGCCGGTGGCGCGGCCGGCGGAGGATGGCTTCAGTTGGTCGAGCTCGAACAGGTTCATGTCGGGGTAGGGGAAGGATCGGAGCCTGCATCGCCGGTTCTGAACCGCCGGCTTGAAACCGTGGCGCTGGTCGACGGCGATCGCCATGGCCGAGACCCCCTCTCTCTCTTCGGTTGTTAGATCTGCGGCCTGGACGAGATTCTGATCCCCATGGCCGGATTCTGCGTGACGATCTGCGGACAGTGGATGAGAAACAGTGATGAACCATGGAACCCTAATTTTTTTCATGATTTTGAAACAGATGATAGCGACGATGACGATGATGATGATCTTCCGATCAACGTTAACCTGTTGGTTAGCCTCTCCCCTTCATGCGCATCCTCTTGCTGGCATCGGTGTGGTTCCTTGGATTCCTGCAGATTATGAAGACGGAAGAAGTTGTTCATGTCATCCACAGGAACCCTATCTGCTATCGACGAAGATTCACAGGGTTGGGAGACAACCAGAAACAAACAGACATTCACCAACGGCCAACAATGGAATAACCAACCTGCGCCTTCTGATCTACAACATCACCGACCGGGGGTTTAAATCGCACAGATTAAAAGCAATCCTTCTTCTGCCGTTCAGAAACCGGGAATAACACTTCGAGCGTGATGGCGGGAAACTCCATGAACACAAGAGAGAAAGAGAGATAGAGGCTAGAAGATACCTTTTGCCGGAGATTTGGTGAGCAGTTCGTCACCGATATCAGTGCGGGGCCTCTCAGCGATTCAGATCGGAGTGGTGGCGCAGATCTGAGGAGGAAGCTCTGAGGGCGGCGGGGTTCCCCCCCTGAACACCGGCGAGCATTCAGGGTGGGCGAAGGGGGAAGCGCGGCAGGGGACCCTGAGCAGCAGAGGATCAGGGAAGGGAGGGAGAGAATGTAGGAGAGAGAGAGGGCGAGAGAGAGAGAGAGGGCGGTCCGGGGGAGACAGACACGTACGGTTTCCTGTGCGGACGACCGAGAGGGGCGGGGTCCACGAGGACCGCATGTCTACAAACTGTCTCCGACCGGCCGGCCCGGGTCGTACGGCGGCCGGCCCAGACAGAAAGACGGTTTCCCTCTCTCCCTCTCCCCTTCCCGCTGCACTTTGTTTAGACCTCCTATTTCCACTTGTAAACAGGTTCGAGCGTCTAAGTTGGGCAGGTCAACTATGGCTGACCTCTCTCCCCCCGCTTCAGTTATTCCGCTTCAGTGAGTATAATTTGATTGATACCCTTTTGACTGACTCAATGATAGTTATCATGTGGTTAATTTTTTTTCATATTGTTTCATTTATTTTTATTTATTCGCTTATTATTCATATTATTTAATATTTAATTAACATATTATTTTATCTAATTACTAAGAGAAATTGAATCATGAACTAGTTGTTATGAGTTTATAAATAACATATAAGTATGAATGTCCATTTTGATCATTCTAGAATACTAAAAAATATAAATCGTTAAATACATAAAAAATCAATATTGTGACATTAAGAAGAGTCCACAAGACCATAAGAGTACACAAGTAATATTGTACTAGGCATTTTTAACTATTTTTTGATCATCAATATCTAAAAAATTGCAAAAAATTCACTCTACTCTAATAAAGTGAGGAATCAATTCTTTGATTTTTTTTTACATATTTCTCCAGCATTCAAATGCCCCATCTCTAAAAATAATTCATGTACTAGCAATTTCATAACAATAGGACCAACATGCCAAAAGTGTAAGAACATTTACTTCTTTTACTCTAGCTGAAGCCTTTATATCTAGCTTTTGTGCCAAGAATAATGGATTTTACTAATTTTTATGTTAACAAGTGGATCAGATAAATCTTTAGGTCTAAGTATGAAAAACTACCATATAATATATTGAAATACACTTCTCTCCCAATCAAGATCTAATTCTTTAGATCTAGTTTTTGTTGTTGCTTACATATATTCTCAAGCCTCAAATAAATAAACTAATACGAAAAATCCTTTAGCTTCAAGCCAAGTCAAAAAAAAAATAATTTTAGATGAAAAATCAAAGGAGAGAGAAAATTGCTTGACTTGGTGTGTTGATCCACATGTATGGTCAAGAGAGATAAATTGATGAAAATTTAACATGAGACAATGGTCCATGATAGTGTTCCCAGACATGTGGCAAGAAACCTCTAATGGGGAAAAAATACAAATGATAAGTGACAATCATCTAATAGAAGATCAATATGGAAAAAGTATAAATTAAGATGACATGTGACATTGCTTGGTAACATGTGTCATATCTTGATAGTCAACTGGCACATTGGAGAGGTGAGACATAAAAGTGGCACATGACATGTGACAAGGTCAACATGCTTACTCAAAGTGTAACATGGCAAAACATCATCAAATGCACTTAACATGACAAGATCTTTGATACCACAATGTATATGTTCTAGAGAAGAGTCTAACATACACAAATAATATTTGATATGGACAACAAGATTGACATGTGGTAGAAGGATCTTTGATGAGTCAGCTAACATGTGATAAGAAATGTATCTTGACATATCATAATATTAACTATGCATTAAAAGATTGTTGGTTGACATAACTAAAATAGTGACCTAGTCAAAAGCTTGTTAAATTGATAACTTGGTTTGGTTTGATGTCCTTCCATAGAATCTCACACTAAAATTATTATACATAGATTTGAAGAATGAGATGAATGCAATTTTTTGAAGTTGATACTCTACTTAAATATTCATCAAATGACTTTTTATAAGACCTAATATCTTGATCATTAGAGTTCAAACAGTTGAAGATATGATCAGTCAAAGACTATTTAGGTCAGCACTTGGTACACCCTATAATAGATAGAATGCCACACCATATAAGTGGAAGATGACTTGTACACATATGGGCAGCAGTCATGTGTCACATGTGAGTAGCTAAGGCTATTGTGAAAGGTGCACAATGCCATACATGGGACATTGGGGATAAAGGTGCACATTGGTATTGTTCATTGATAAATACTATTAGTTAGATATGAAGCAAGACATCAGGGTATGTGTTTGGTCTTACCTTATGTGTTACTAAGAAAAGATGAAGTATGCATATGAAACATAGATATTAGAGCCTTTATCTATTTTTAGTTGAGCATAAGAATACGTCTCTGTGGACTTTATTGTTGGGGTACTATGGGTGAAGGAGCCCAATACAATCTTCATTAAGTAGATAATATTTTCAACTAAGTTGTATTTGTACTTGTTAATGCCCTTGGTTTTGATACTTCAATTGAAAATTCATTTACGGAATATTTCTAGAATATTTACTGAATATGTTTTGAATATTTAGTATATTTTATGAAAACCCATGTTAGAAGTTTAATAACTCTAAGAAGTATTCAAAGCATATACTGATGATGGTTGAGTTATATTCTTTGGCTAAAAGAATAAATCTAAAGAGTTATATTCTTAAGATATTTATATATTGAATTTAATGTAATGCCATATAATTTGCATGTGTAGAAAATCAAGTTTTAACACATGTGACAGAAGTTTCTAGAAAATTAAGAAATATGAGGTCACTTGTAAGATTCAAACTTAGGACATGAGTAATGTAAAGTTAAAAACCTCAACAAGAAAAATGCTTAAAAATCATATAGAAAAAAAGTCACTAGCATAATTCAAAACCAGAACCTAAATAATGACATGATGCAAAGCTGAGCAAAGAAATATGTGAAAATATGAGAGTATTAATAATGTCTTCAGAAAAACTCGACCTCAAGGCCTATACAATGATTAATTTGAAGTATATGTAGTAAGTCATCCAAAAGTCAAGAAATAAGAGAAGTTTTTACCACACATTCCGAATAGTGACATATTAATATAACATGTGGAGACAATGATAGAACAAATAGATTTATTTAGACTGAAGCTAAAAAGTAAAGATTATAGTTGATAAATCATGAATCTCTAGAATGCATTTCAAACATAGTAGATGTGCGAATAACAAGCCTCAAAGAAAGGGACGAGCAAATACCATTGCAAACATATTTTGGATGGTGACACACCAACAAAAAATGTGGACATAAAGATAAACTTAACAACTTTATTTGAGCTCACTCTTGGAAGAAAAATCCCAAGTGATAAGTTACAGATCTTTAGACAAAGTTTCAAGTACAAGGAGTGTGATAATAACAAACTTCGAATGGAAGAACAAGCAAAGGTCATTTGTGCACTAATGAAACAACAAGAAAAAAGTTAAATTTACTTGACCATTTTTTAGGTGGTGAAAGGACATGAAAACATTAGAGAATAAAAGCTAGGAGCTTGTGAAGAAAAATAATTAATCCTAAATGAAGACATCTCTATCATATTATTCATGCTTTATTGAACATTCTTCTCCATCAGTCAATGATTCATCTACTGAGAGCCTAAACAAAGATTTGAAAGTTACATCAATACTTTATTCATCAATAGTGATTCAAGTCAACATCTATAAGAACCCATGTATAAAGAAAGAGACCCCTGAGTAAAACTATACTCAGAACTAAGAAGCTACGTGAGAACTTATGTCAACATATACACTTATAGAAAAAAAATGAAAATAGAATAGAAATTATAAAAAACTAATTCACCCCCTTTCTTGGTGTTTCACTTGGACTAATCAAAACCCTTTGGTACTGATATGAAAAAATTACTCAATGGAAGAAATGGGGCAGCTCTTCCTCATCAATGTTGCAAAACTGTGGAGTTTTCCAAGGGACATTGCTAGTGATTGGGAAGCCCAATTTATTGGGAAGTTTTGTCCTCTTCACAAACTTGAAGTTCTCAATTGAGGTTCTCCTCAAACCTATATTTATAGATAGACAAGTAGATGGAGCGGCTGCTATTGGAAGAGTACCTTTAACATTATATGAAAACTAATCAAGAGAATTGGGTGGAACTATTAGATCCAATTGATAACACTCTAATCTTATGTGATAAATAAGGTAAAATAAATATACTAATAAACTAAATTTGTGATTGAATGTATAAATTTGAATTATAATACATTTACTTGTGTTGAAATACTATATAGAAAATTCATGATTAAATTTGTACTTTGGATGGTTTATATTAATTTATGTTGATATTTTAAAATTATATGCTAATGTAATAATCCAAGGTTTATTAATTTTAAATATGTTTTATCTTTACAAAGAATATTTTCATGAGGTTATATTTTGAATTAATATATTTCATAATTTTCTGAAAGAAATGTAATTGTGTTGAAGCATGTGGTAAGTAAGTTAAGACCATTGTTTAGGCTCCAAACCCTCTTAGCCATGTCAGCATAAAAGATGATTTAATCCACAATTTTGACAAGTCAATAAGCTCATATGTCAGCAATTAAAATCATTAGCTAAGTCAAAAAAGTAAGTCTAGGAAAATGAGAAAGGAAGAACAACTAAGTGCTATGTTTGAATCCTTCCCATTAGATTCAATTTTTTAGGCTGCTTGCTAGGGAGATTTAAGGTGAAAAATTCATGCCTTTTTAACTTAAATAAAGAGGGAATGAAAAAGGGGATATCTTTTGGCTGGTTGTCGCTTCTCCCTTCTCTTGGGTGGTGAGGAAGGCCTTATTCTTATTTGTAGTGACACAAAGGCGTATGAGCATTCCTATCTTCTTAAGTAAAATTTTGTGATTTTAATTTTTTATTTTCTTTGTCCTTCCTCTTTTGATACTAGTTCTTTTGAAGATCATTTGAATTGATGTCATGGCTTGATTTTTCCTTTAAAGCTCTCTATGTGTGATGACGGAGTTGCAATGTGATTTTATAATATTTTCTCTCTTATTTTAGAATTTATTTAGTTAGAGATCTACTCCATTTCATTACAAGAGGAGAATTTAATAGTAATTTTTTTCTCTCCTCTTCCTTTGTTTTTGTGGTTTGTCTAGGTTATTCTTCAACAGCCTTTGAATCAATACAAATTAGAGGTGATTTAGAGGCAATCAATACATCAATAAGAACATATCTTTCTCTTTCAGAATTCAATAGAGACATAGGAGAATGATCATGACAACTTGGCAATTAGATAAATCATTTACTTTATATGTTTAGTTTTCAAGTGTTCAACTTTCAATAAGTGTCGAGAACAAATATGATATATGTTTTTATCTTTCATCCATATGAAGATGACCTGAATTCACTAAATTTACTATTCAAAATATATTTGAAATTAGGTTTAAAAATTATTAAATTTTTGTTATCTCATAACACAAAAATTAAAACTCACCAATGACTCAATGCTTCTACAACCTACATTGAAGCTCAATGACATATCAGTCATGACTCTGCCAAAATTGATAAAGTGGGTGTGCTGCACTTCCTAGTTACACACCACTTCATGTTAGATTGTGACAAGTGCATTGAGGAGACATATGAGGTGCTAGCATGTGTGGCACACTAGATGAAGAAGAACATAGAATAGAGTTGACCTGATGTGGAATTCAACGTTGGCAATCAAGTGATGCTCTAGATTACCCTGACAATGTGCAAGTGCATCAGGTGGTCCAAGCAGTATCATGGCTTGGTTCCATACTACAATGGGCTATTTGAAGTGGTGACTAAGGTAGGATGGTTGACTTATCATCTTAGCTGACCACATAAATTAATATTGCATCCAACCTTCCACTTTTATTTGCTCAAGTCTTGTCACAAAGATAAAAATGATACATACATGAGTTATCCTCAATGTGTACCATCATTGGTACACAACAATTTCACAAACAACGTAGAGATAATTTTAGATCAGCAGGTCAACAAGGATTGATAATGCAGGGCAAATCATTATCTATTACCCCATCAAGTGCCAGGGCAACCAGAGGAAGATTTGACGTAAGAGTGCAAGGTCAACTTGTGGTAGTTTGAAGAGCTCATCAGGGGTACCTTGAGACCCAATCCTCCAACAAAGACATCAGGTCCATCAAGGGGGGGGGATGTGATGGCTCTCTTCCATCGAGTTAGGTTTCACCACTAGTAGAACCTCTACACGTGCTTGAGCAGTGCGTGTGCACGCGTGCAAGTGACAAGTGCACCAGCATGACACGACACCTGTGTGCTTGGACGTATTATATCTGTGCCATGCACGAATGTCATGCCATGCTTGGGAGCTACTTGGATGTATTGTATGTGTCTAAGGCCACACAGTCTGTCTCAAAAGAGGGTCACAATGACCGTGTAACAAGTGGACTAGGTCAGGTGGCCCGAACCTCTATGGCTCTTGGTTTCACAAATCAAAAGAAAACTAAAATTCATCAAGAAGATTTAAAGACAAATCATCCACCATCCAACAAGGAGATTAAAAAGAACAATTTTATCAATGAGCTAGAGAGAGAGAGAGAGAGAGAGAGAGAGAGAGAGAGAGAGAGAGAGAGGGAGGGAGAGAGAATTGTTGAGGGATTAAATCAAGGGTCATCAAGAAATGGCTCATAAAATATCCCATCAAGATAAGATTGCAAGAAAATTCAGTCGAACCATTCAGGGCTTAGATTCTAGCCCCATCCATTAGATTGACATCAAGGTTGACTCATATCCCATTATTGCTTTGAGCTCCAAAATTCTTGGCAATTTTTTGAATCTTATGCTGCTTACAGAAGACAAACGAAATTTATTTCCCAGCAACACTTTATTATTCTTTCATAGTTTCCTGTTGATTATTATTCTTCGAAATCATCAGAAGACTCTATGGAGGAAGAGCCCCACATGCACCTCACCTTTTCTGTGCTCTCATTCTGATTGAACATTGACTTGAAGAGGGATTTTCACCAACCCATTCTGGATTTGCTTCTTACATTCAGCGTCTGAATGCACGGTTCTCCCACCTGCCTCATGATCTTTGACTTGATCTCTGACAGGATACGATCTTCCACTCTCCTTGACGAGATCCTTTATGGTCCCTTTCAGTTCCTCATCGCCCAGTAAAGTCTCCAGGGACACATGCACACCTGACCACGGACAAAAATGTCAAGACGAAATCTCAGAGGCAAACCCCATGGAATCCTTTCAAATGATAGCTCAAACCGCTCAAGATGGGGAAACATTCTAATTTAAAGATCAGGAATTTATTCCCAGTTGTTGCTATTGAAGTTGTTGCTTTGTTGCTTTAATTAGTGATCTACCATTTCAGTCCTTTGCTACTGATTAAATTACAGGAGAAATTTGTCCCTCATTAATTCTCAGACCCAAAAAAGAAAAAACGCGAGGTTATCGATTTAAACAGTTGTTCGACAATGAGGCTAGTTGGATGCATGCGCTGTCTGAATGGTTTGCTGACACGTAGCTAGTTGGAAGAGTAAGCTCTCTCTCTCTCTCTTTCTCTACATATATATGTCTTTATATCATGGACTATAGGAGGGAGAAGAATAGAGGAACAGAGTAAACCCATGAACAAGCATCTGATGATATACTGGGCAAGATCAAGAAATTTTGAAAAGGATTTACTTACGAAATCGCCAGTAGTGCTTTGGGTTTGTTGGGTCATTTATCGTCTCCTCTGTTGCAGGACGGGTAGTATATTCTTCTTTCAACGCCAACAAGTCCTGGGCAGTTACACAACATTATTCTTCTCTTAGATGATGAGGATGGCTCAGCCTTCAATGCTTAAAAATGAAACGAAAGTCTGAGATAATGTAGGATGATGATGAGGGGTCAAGATCTTATATGAATTAGAATGCTACGAATGGGGGAATTGTGTTTCGTACCTGAATGGGGAAGATAGCCCACATTGAGGGTGACTCAAAGTGCTGCCGGAGGATGAACTGGGCTAGTTCAGGGATACACCGTGAGGGCGGCGCCTGGTTGGATCCCACTACAGTCCTATAAAAGCGAAACCTTCTCTCCTCATCTTCTTCCCACCAAGCTCGCATGGTGGAGCAATCATGGCATGATGGGGCGCACACCTGTTATATCAAACAATGCGGGTCGGTTCACAGAGGCTTGCATGAAATTAATCAGAAAGAGTTCTTTTACTCGATTTATATCGCTGCTTCCTGCGTCAATGGATGACTTTTTCTTAAATTAGAATTAGTTTGTCAAATGTTCCTTGCAGCTTCTGAAAGCTTTATGGCTGAGATGTGGTCACTATGGTATACCACAGGCAAAATATCTAACATCATGAGAATAGCGAGATGAGATGATGGGGGAAGCAAACCGTCATATAGTTGTAGTTAGAAGGCAAGCCGAACTCGACACCTGGTTCGGCCGCCATTCTTTGGATACGCAGACCAATTAAGCCCAGCTCTTGCATAACCTGTCCAGGAGCATGGTGGTCATGGAGGGACATAAGTTTCTCAATCAGGAGAGGAAATAGGAAGAAGTAGAGTCTCACAGGGTAAACGCAGGAAGGAATGAAGCCGAGATCTTCCCCACATGCCAGCATATCTGAAGAGTTCAGCAGGGCAGGCAGGGTTTTGAGAGCATTTTGGCGCCAGAGCTCATCTTGGCGACAGAAATAGTAATCATGGTACAGTCTCCTCATGACGTTTTTGCTACTCAAGAAAGAGCCCGGGAGAAAATTGAAGTGAATCACAAAAATGGTATGCAAAAAGCTGAGAAACAGATTTCGTTGGATTTTCCTAATTAAAGAAATCTTTCTCTATAAAGAATTTTCTTTGATGACGGTGACCCCTCCGGTGCCCCAACGAAACCATAGATCAATTAACCCAAAAGAAATCCAGAAGATGATCAATGTCATTACCAAGGCTAGCTTAGGCAATCAAAATTGATCCTCTGGTGATTTAAATGACCAAGCCAAGGTATGAATCAATATTCCTTTGAAATTAACACTGAGATATATGATATGAGGATTCAAGCAGAATGGAAATTAGGAAAGAGCGACGAAGGGGGCCCACCAGTGTTCATCAAGGTCTCTGAAACTTGATGTATCTTCCATGTTAAAACGTGGATAAAATTTACTTCCATCTTCTGGGTCTCTGATAAGAACTATGTTCTGAAGAGCACAAGAGGAGGTTGCAGAAGGATGAGATGCAGAAAAAGTTTGCCAATCACTGGAGACACTTGGAGAGTCGGTTTCACCAGGCTGTACCTGGAGGAGATCAATGAGACCCCGCAGTATCTTGTCCTTTCTGTCCAGCCACAGTGACTTGCCGGTGCCTGTCTCAACTTTGGCCACGATCTTTTTTTCTGTGTTGCACTGATCCTTGAACTAAATTAAGAAAACAATTATCAATAAAAATATTTTCTTGATGACAATAAATTGCATGAGGAACGGAATCTTCACTTTGTGAATAATATCTATAAAAATTAATACACCTAGGAACATGAACTTTGCTTTTGTGAATTATATCTATAAAAATAATAATACATAAATATGATATGTTAAAGGATTGCCGCAATTCTTAACAAAACACAAAAGTTCCAAGATCAAATGATATGTTTACGAAAATCTAAGGATTGCCGCAATTCCATGTGCATATACTAGCATATTTTTGGTTCTTAATAACCAGTTAAATTTATAATTCATGCATAAGAAATTATAAACCCTTGAAATTGCACCATAATTAAGACGCTCTATAAATTTGAACATATTTTATGGATGTCCGAAATACAGGTTATGATTATTTATGCTTATGTTTTGTTGTTTATACTTTATCATAGAAAGTATGATAATCAAATGAACCTTTATGGCCATATAAATATGCTTTCATGCTAACGGAAAACTTTCCTTATGGTCAACAATTCATTTCTCTCAATTTTTACAAGAACGAGAAAGAAGAAATCTAACCGACCCTAGTGGCTGAATTTCAAGTATTCAGTTTCAACATAGGATATGAGGACTTTCCTATTTCGAATTGCATTACAAAATATACAGACCACAAAGTCAATATGATAACAAAGCAACTGTTTCTTTTTAATATTTGTTTCCAGTCTCCAATCTACAACGGGTAGATCTATAGGACACACAAACACATAATTCACAAGCAATAAAATTATTAAATTCTAAATGGACTAAACCATCTTCACTTTGGAGAAATATACTTCAACTATTAATATTAAAGTGTCAAATGAATAATAAATACGTCAGAGTTGAAGAGAGATATCGAAACAATACGTCTTAGTTTTCAATAATCAATATACGTAATAATGAGATATTGTTCGTATATGAAAGTGTGAGGTCGACACAACTCTGAAGCAATAATGAATATTATCATCAGTTTACACATGATTTCAATGTTCTATTCATGCAGAGTACATTTTTGAGAATGTAATAAGATAAATAGATAAGGATACGCCCATTCCCGTTACTGGAAAAAAATGTGCATGGTTTAGTACCCGGACTTCATATCTAGCAGGAAGATATACAGTACCTTGGTTTACTGGAATTCAGAGACTAGCCTACACACCACTTCGGCAGACTTAAATACCAGATGGATCATAGAGGACAGTTTTTTTTCTTGAAATTAGGTGCATTGCAGTTTTTGGCCGGGTATCATCAAGCTTTGATGACATGCATCAAACCTTTTAAGGTGAATGAAGAAGATTCTATTGCTTCTGTTTTTTGTTTATTTGTGAAGACTCTTTTTCGAGATATCACATTCATATTCCCATCTATTTTCGAATTTGATCAATTGAGAACATTCATCTTATGGAAGCCTTCCATTATCAATGAGAGAGAAATCCCGAAGTTCCATAATTTTTTTACACAACCCCTAAAAGCTTATAGTCAATTGATTGAGAAATCCTAAATCAGAAATCTAATAGGTATAGCAGAGAAAGATAAGAGTTGTAATTCAGTCATCCTCAGTACCCCAGACTATATATCAACAACGAGATGACTTCCAAATGGCCAAAGAATAAGGGCTTGAGAGAAATTTCAACGAGTGCACAATACAAGGCCTAGCATACATGGCTCTAACATATCTACTATGAAAGTTTAACGCCTGTCTTTAACTGCCGTACTGCAGAAAGAAAAATCTTGAGTAGTTTCCATCATGATGCTACCTCACCTGGAAGCAGTGATTTGGATTTTCATCCAAAAAATGTGCAATAATTCCCGGCCAGAAAGTTCCAAACTTATCCTGAAACAAGTCATAAAAAAGTTATGCATTTCCTAAATGAATACAATAACTCATAATGAATAATATCTTCGTAAGAAAATAATAACCTGTAGTGTCTCTTGTCTAATATATGGACGACTTAACCGGTCAAAGTCCCATATTCCCTCCCTCTCAAGCTCATCCTGTAGTGGGAGTACAAAAATTTTCTTTACATAGAGAACAAAAAATATACACAGTGCAAAATTCTACATATTCCATGACATTTGGTACCACACAGAAAATGAGCTTGTGGTAGGATACGTGACGAATAAAAAGGCCCAATTGAAATCATTTGACCACCTTCCTACTAAATCGGATAATTCATAAAAACATATTTGGGAAGACAAAATTTCACACACATTGAGGAGACTTGCCATAATTTTTTTTCTATTGGAGTGAATTAACGAAACACACAAATACCTGACTCAAAGCAATTGAAGGTCGAAATTTTCCCACTAAACCAGTGATTGCATGTTCAGGAAGCTCCCATATTCTAAAAAAACCCAGGATGTGATCTATCCGATAGGCAGTGAAATATTTTGCCATCTGCAATGTCAAGAGAGGAGAAAAAGGGTGAGAAAAAAAATATGTAGGACCAATTTCGTAAAAAGAAGAGTCAAAGTGATCATTGGCACCTGTGTCAGACGAGCACGCCACCATGCATAGTTATCTTTTGACATTTCTTCCCAGTTATATGTAGGGAAGCCCCAATTTTGTCCATTTTTATCAAAAAAATCTGGAGGTGCTCCTGTAGATGTGTTCATTCGAAACAAAGTTGGATAAACCCATGTGTCCACACTATTCCGATCTACACCTATTGGTAAATCTCCCTTCAGGACTACCTTTCTCTTTTTTGCATATTCTGCGGCTTCTGACAGCTATCCATAGAAAATGACTTAATATAAGCAAACAAATTCTAAAGGTAAAGTGGACGACCTTGCTTAACATCTAGAAGAGGTTTCTACCTCTACCATGTAAGCAGATATGCATACATACCTGTAGATGTAAGTGAAACTGAATATAGTAATGGAAAGAAATAATGTCGTACTGCAGACTATCCTTGGACAAAATCTTTTCAAGCTGAAAAAAAGAAATTTATAGAGGTTATCAAAGGATATATTTCAAGGTTTATCAAATAGAACCTGCGGTACCTTTTCCTCAGAATAGTTAGAAAAACGTCCCCATTGGCTGTGGTCTGATGTCTCAAAGAAGTCCCTAAGGAAACAAAACGCTGCATAGGGTTTCAACCATTCCTGTTTACATTATAATCCAGGCTTATTTTCTTGAAAACTTCAGCCTTAAACTTGATAATCAATGAAATAGGAAAATTAGAGAATTGAAATTAGGAAACATATGTTTACCTTATTTTCGGAAAAGAATTTCAAGAATGAACTTGAGCTAAGTATCGTCTCCTTCTCCAGAGAAAATATTTTCTTCGCAATGAACAGTTTAGTTGCCATGGTGGCTTCATAGTCAACGCTCTGTTTTACAGTCGAACAAAATTAATGATCACCATGAATAGACTGCAATAAGTAGTAAAAAGATCACTTTGCCAAGTGTAAGATAAATATTCATGAAGCCTCTCAATGTTTGAGAAAGGTTCCCACTAATGTTTCCACGAATTTCATGGTCACTAGTCATGTTCTGTAATTATCTCAAACTTGTTCAAGGAATCACGTTGACTCACGTGCTATGAGTTCAAGTCAGTCGGATCTAACTGCCTTAACTTAAATTAACTTTCATTGACAGACCTATTTAAACTTGTACGATTTAGACTGAGCTCATCCAAGACAGTAAATAACGTTTTAGACTATTTAAATAAATCCTATAGAATAACATCCAAGCATCACAACTTATACAAATTATTTAGCGTTAAATCTAGGTAGTGTTTGGAAATAATATATATTTAACCAGCTCAGCGCTACATATATTCCAACACTGCATCTGTGTATACGTCAAGTCCAAAACCCTCTCAAAAGCCGCAATAACAAATGCATGATATGGTATAATCAAAGAAAAACATGTAACAACTTCTAAGCAAATCATAGATACTGGTACACCATGCTTATGGTAACAAAACCAAGGAAACATCGTCTTTGACCATGTTGAGACAACAGCTACTGTTGAAAGGTAAACGCATAGCCACTAAGAGAGAATACCTGTCCATTCAGCTCTTCCTTTTTTATGAAGATCTCTTGCTGCAAAAAAAGGTACACTCTCAATATAATGCCAAAAAGAAGCATCAAAGAAACTAAAGTATAAAACTTCTGTCAGGTACATCTTCGTAAACTTTATTTACACCGGAAAACAAGCACCGAATCACAAACTGTCTTAGATCTGGTACCTTAACCTCTTCTGGAATATTTTGTGAAAGTGCTTCGAGTCTCAAGTATAACGGATGTAGTGCAAATACAGAGAGAGAACTGCAAGTAAAAGGAAGAACAACTTTTCTAAGGAGCCTATAGATGGTTATATCAAAACAACTTTTGATATAGTTTCATTTTGTTAATAATCTTAAAGACTAAAATCATGATGTAACATGCAACTACTGTCGTTGACGAATTGTCAACCTAAATGGATACGATACAAACAATAAAAAACAAGAAAGGTCACGTCTGGAAATCAAATAAATAATTACAGCAAATACCAGGACACCACAATGGATATCCGAAATAGAACACGAACATTTCGAACAAAAAATTTAATGAAAAGGTGGCCCCCCACGCTGTATCAGACTAAATGAATTCTAGAAAGCACTTCTCAAGATTTTATCTTCGTTATCAAGTTATTTCTGATAGATTTGATAATACATTTTTTTTTTCCTGCTATGAACCAGATAAATATCTAAGGTTCCTCTTCGTCGCTAGTCAAAAATTAAGACTCCGAGGAACTCAGTAATCCTGGTTAAAATGTCGTCTTTCTTCAGCAAAGATGAACATGCCAAGGGAATAGGTTTAGAAGTTGGATGGTCAAAGATGTACATGGGCAGTAGAACAGTCATCACTATCATTCATCATCGCATCTGCGTTCATCTAGCTAAAGTTCTTTCAAGTTGTTGTTCATGGCATAGAAGAACTCACATTGAGCCATTTAGTGTAACAGTTCTCACCTTGTGAAGGCACCACAGGAGGGTGGTTTTGGCAAGCGATCATAATTTAATGGTAAGTCCTAATTTTCAACTAGATATGGCATGACCTTTGAGCTCTTCAAACTTAAATTCATTTCTCTGCATTTCTGTCAGTTGCATCAGCTTCAACAGGCTGGGATGTACCCAGGCTTTATGAAACCCGGGTGCTCAGGATGTGAAGGGGGTGATTAAGTGTAAGGGTAAGGTGGAGCTGGTGAGAGACTACTACCTCCAAAGTAATACCATGGAAAACTGAATTACCTGTAGGGGTATGAGTCCCACCACGTTCCATGAACGGATGTGTCATTAACAGGCAAAAGCTGAACGAGATGAAAACCAGAATCTACTGCCCAGTCAACCAGTAGCTTCAAGTCAAGAAATTCTCCAACACCAAGATCATCTTCAGATCTAACTGAAAACATTGGAACAGCTACACCAGCACCCCTCCATGGAATCTCCTGCCACATATCAAGTAACGGCGTATGGACTCCCCATTATCACCGTGAGAAGTGATCAATGGACGAGTAATAACGTCCAAACTTCTAACAAAGTCGGGATGAATAATGGACGGATTAAAATAATGCATTTAGAATTCACCCGGAAGCTGCCATCAGATAAATACACGAAATTCGGAGGATTTCCAGCTGTCAAGTCAAGTTTAAGCTCCCTATTTTGACCAATTTCCAACAAAGAATCGCCAGATTTTCTGTTTTGGCTATACTTGTATGTGAAAATAATGTTAAGGATAAAAGAGACATGGAGTGATAAAAGAACATAAATGGGTTGCTAACAAAAGGAAGTTGAATTAAAAACCTTGGATCAGCTTCTGCAATTTCATAAATAAACGGGTATCTGAAATGAACAAACACAGAAAGGATATTTTATCGGGAAATCATCCTTCCTCATCATGCACTCTCCTTGCCAGACTGATCCTCCGACATAGAAAAGCCTCAGACCATTTTGAGCGTTCCAATGCCCTAGCTCAGAGGCGTTTCCTGTTACATACACCTGCAATATTTTACCCGTTGTGAGGGAATTTCTGGGATGTAAATTCAAACAATCATAGTTTTTCTAGTTAACGAAGGACTTCTCATCTCATCATCATTTGAGATAAATTTTAAAATTAGCTTTCTGAAGTAGTGACCTTTCTCTACGAAAATGTCATTTCTCTGGAACTTTTGCAGCCATTACCATATATAATTACACATGGAAAATGTAACTATAGAATTCTCCACATTCAATTAGTCAAATGTGCAAACGTTAGAAGCAGAGGAAACTATTAATGTCTGCATGACCCGTCTTTCCTAGAATATATTATTTATTTTTGAATATATGATAAAATTTATGAGTAGCACCATAATATCGTATATTATCAGAGCAACAAGATGAAATAAGATCAACCCTCTCCTGTCCGGAAGTTATTTATAAACGATGTACATCCACTTCTCCATCAAGGGTTGACAAGGATAAAAAGATGACCTGAAAGACTTGTAGATATAATCAATTAAGTCAAGTTATCTCACCAATGTGCCTTCATCTATTCTTGGACAAGAAATCTTAAATTGAATAACTATTGAACCTGTTTCTGTGAAACAAAGGAAAGTGATTATACTATGGTAGGGTACAAAATGAAATCAATTAAGACCCCGAATTTTTCGAAGTAACCATATTGTTTTTCTGAGGGTAATACCTTCTTTCTGAGGGTTCTGACAATCGTATTCGGAGGCTTCTTCTGATTCCAAACACCATTCTTCAGCAAAGATAACATTTTTGAAAGCACTTCTGAAAAAGAGAGTCTCTGTGGCCGCCTAGAAGTTTATGAGAAAGAAGGTTAGGGCCAACTACCTTGAAAAGCATTCAGAAGATGTGCGGCTACATATCATTAATCTAGGGACATTATTGCGGTAGGCATCTCAGTTCTAATAGACTGGCTTTTGCTGAATATTTATAAATGGAACTAAATACCAGATGATCAAAATTTTCATTTGAACCAGTAGTAGACCATCTTACCAAGAAGAGATAACACCTAGATGAAATATCGAGAAAAAAACTCGAAACAATGACTAAAAAAGATAAAAATTGTAATGTTAAAATATTTCATAAAATAACATGAGTCCCTAAAACAAGATGAGCATACGTGGATCCTAAATTTACTGAAATATTACTCCGATATCAACTGACATCAACAACTAGTAATTATTACTAGTTGACCGAAAAATAATAATTATTTTGAATACATGACAAGGAATCTCCATGCCTGGGAGTTAGAAAAGAAAGCTAGAATAGGATTTTAAAATGTAAAGAAATAAACATATTTGTATCCATAGGGAAACATTTTCCTTGAGCACCTGAGTCTCATTGTTGATGCACGACTGTAAGCTTGCATTTCCCACATGAAATATTATTTTTTGTTCCACATGAAAACTGGTTGAGGACGGCCTATGAGGTTCCTTTGAGTCGTTATTTTCAAAGGCAGTACGTACAAATGAGATATATTTTACGGAAATGCAGGCCCACGCCTCATCAAGCTCTAGTTCTGACTATAAATTCCTGCAATCTATCAAGATTTCCTTGGTGTTCCTGAAACTACGCCTCTTCTGATTCCATCCTCATCTCGGAACCAGACTCCATCAAAAGCGTTCCCCAAGAGAGTAAATTGCCTGGGGATGAGGACAGGGAGGTGGGGAAGAGGAACAGCTGGAGGTGACGGGGGTTGCTCCGTATGAAGCAGCGAGCTGCAACAGCGGGTCGTGGGCAGATGCCATGGACTCCGAAGAGCTGGGGAAACTGACATAATTGGATGAACAAACCTTCCCTGATGACCAAAGTTTCATTAAACAATTGAACTACCCGTAACCAAGTGAACATGTAAGAGGATGCTGAAGACATGGAGAGGGTAAGACTTAAAAACTACAAGAGGCCTACAGAAGTTCGAAATGATTTCATTCCAAAAATTTCAAAGAAAAGCGACACACGGATAATGGTATAAGAAATTAATTCTAAAAAAATTCCAGTACCTGCCAAAGGTCATATATCTCCACTACACCTTCTTGAGTGCCTTCAGGCAAGATTACCTCACGCCTCCGTCCAGCCTCCCACCTCAGGACGTTTCTATCATCGTTGACCACATAGTAACTGTATTCAGACCTGAAGCCACTGGCAACAGTAATTTTTCCCCACCACAGAAGGTCGTCGGGCTTGTGTACTGGACTCAGAAGTAGACCCCGTTTCACATCCCAAGAGCCAAATAGCGGTTCAGAGCCGGAAATCAGTAGGCTCTGTCCCCACTGCGTATAATAAGGTATCTTAAAGACCAAGGTCACGGTCTTCAATGTACTTCTGAAAGGAGGTAACTCTGAGGTCACCATCGTTCTCTAATAGCACCAAGCCGGATTATGTCCGCTGCAGTACAGAAAACATGCCAGAAATCTATGAAATATTTAAATTGATTACGATCAAGTACGGAAAAATCGATCATTGAAAGTAGCAAAATCCGCAGAAGTGGATATTCAATCTACTTTGTGTTTGCGTGAAGATATGATCTAAGAAAAGCAAATGTCAGACGAGGCAAGAATATCATCATTTACTGAGATCTACATTCGACTTTCGCCGAAGAACGCAAAAGGACAGGGAGACAGCAGCCATACCTCGTTTCCCGGATGCAAAACCGACTCAGAGTCTGCTAAACTGATAGGTGAGGAGAACAAGAGCCTGCCAGTGGTCGGACGAAGGCAGAGAGTTCCTCTGCATTCCTATTCTCAGATAAAAACACCATCAACCACGAGAGATCCCATTCCCACCGTCACAAACTTCTCATTCGGTGTCGTGTTTCCCTAGCTTTGATCAGTGGAAGAGTACGATTGGACCGTCCTTTGATTGTCCAGCTCTCTCTCTCTCTCTCCCTCTCTATCTCTGTCTCTGTATCGCGCCCATGCATCCTCACTCTCTCTCCGTCTGTATCTCCGTCTTTATTTCGTCGCCATTCTCAGATATTTTATTTCAGAAAAGTCCTCTGACTCTTTTTCTTTGCACAATACTGTCGTTCCCGTAGTTTTGTTAACCCTAATTTGCACATAAGCCCCCCCCTCCCCCCCTCCGTCGCAAGGCTCTTCTAACGATGACGAAAACGTTATAAATTGATCTTAATCATCGAAGCTTAGACAAGGAAATTGTACAATAATTTGCTGGAACTAAAATGGGAAAGTAAAGGTTTCTGAGACATTAGTTAGCATTTATGGGTTTCATGCAAAAAAGTCTTCACAGGTGGCCGTCTTAAGGCCATACGAATCACCCCAAAAGTGTCGGAATCAGAGCAGAAGGGCCCTTACAAGTGGCGCTGCTTTACGCGCCACACGGGCTCTGAGAATGCGACGCAGCGTGAAATCTGGACCGTCCAGATCAGCCGATAGAACGGCCCCGAAGACGTAGTAACGGGCTTACGAATTATACCACTTATTACAATTTTGTCCTCTCCCAATCGATATAAAACCAATTAGCTACATTTACTCAACCATGGTAATTAGTGATTAAAAAATTATTTTTAAAATAAGTGAATTTAATGCCATTTTTCTGTTGGAAGAATTAATTTTTACTCCAGAAATAAAAGGATAAAAATGCCTCCTCCTCATCAAAATATGAACATTAATATCCCCATCAAGAATATGCAGATTACCCACAAAAAAATATACGTCAGAAGAGAAGCATTCTACATATATAAACATATATCTGGTTATTTATGGGTCACATGAAATCTAAATCATGGCCATGCTCAAGAACAATGGAAGCACGGGAGAGGCGATAGGCGGTGGACCTCATGTTCCTGACCAGGACGAGCACCTCCGGTCTGCTCTTCTCCAGCATCTCGCTCCACTGCTGCTCTCTCAGCTGGGCCAGCAGCGTCACCTCACAGACGGCCATGGCCATGGGATGAGCGCTGCATGTGATGGAAGCAAGCAAGTCACTGGCTCGGTCGGTACATTTCAATCCATTTTCTTTTTTTTCTTTTTTTTATGAGTAAAATAGAAACGTTCTTTATCCTGGGAATCAGGGAAATTAATTATTAATTAAAAATAAGGTATTTATTGTCACCAGGGAAGACTTGTTACCTCCCTCGGGTGAACCCAGATGTGACAAATCCAATCGGCCAGCGGTGAGATGGGTCTTCGGGAACCTGCATAGCCCAGCTGCCAGAATCCACCGTTGACTGGGAAATCTGAAGCTTCTCTCGCTCCTCAGCTCTGCAAGGCCAAAAAAAAAAAGAGGGCACTTTCATTCTGAAGCTTCTCTTGCTCCTCCGGTGTTGTACAGAAAAAGGCGAATACTGATTCTATTTCTGAATACCCAAAGTACTAATACAAATAATAACAATGTATTATTATTATTATTATTATGAAATTAATATTAATAAACTCCCAGATAACACCGTGATAAGCATGCAGGCGGTCACAAGAATTCCCCATCTCTAACCGATCTGTGTTCATACATGTTCATGGAGAATGAGCGGAAACCGTTCTTTGCATCTCATTAATATCCCTTCTATGACATCTCTCACTAACTTGGGTCTCTACTAGGGTTACTGATACTATTAGGATCCTACAGTCTAGCTAGTTAAGCACTGGAATGCTACGGGGGAAGCTAGCTTCTACTTGACTGGTTAAACTAGTAGAATTGCATCGAATCATTCATATGATCATACAGGAAGACTTGAAATTTTTTTATAAATAATTCTAGCTTGCTTGGATTGAACTACTGACCTGGATGCCAATGACAAGATATCAGATAGGAGAGGGGCACAGACAACAGCTCCCTCCTCAAAGGCGCCTTCCCTACAGGGACGCAAGAGTACCCTTGAAAAAAGAAGGGGTCTGCCTGCATGAAGCCTTTTGATGCTTCTGGGGACCCAGTTGACCCTTTCTTTGTTCATCAGATCAGAGAAAGCCTTTTTTCCCATTTTATAATTTGGAAACACAAGCAGATGGCTAGCATTAATATGATTCAAGCACCGATTCATAGCATCTCCTGTCCTCGCTATAGAACCATGAAAATACGAAGGAGCAATTGCCTGAGCTGTAAGGCTGCTTGTCCCCATGGATGAGTCGAATCTTGAAGTGGGCGAGGGCAATTTTCCATCATTTCGCATCTCAGTTTGCAGCATCTGAGAGCTCCGAATTATGTCGGGAAGTTTCACAATCGAAGACCTTACACAATCCCATGGAGGAGGTATGGGAATCCTAGATGGCCTCACGGAAGGGGGACGAAGCTCAGCCATTTGTTCGACCTCAGCCGCAACAGCAGACATGAGCGCCATGTACGCCTTGCAGTCAGGGAAATCAAAAGGGAAACATGGTACCCCGCCCTGTAATGCAAATTAAGTGAAAACTTTGGAGAATCACCAATATAAATGTAGAGCACTGCATTTAGAATAACTGTAGATTACTAACATCTGATGCAACCCATCGCTTCTCTCTCAAGCCAATTGCATGGGCTCCACAAGACACGAGTGGAATCCAGAAAGACTTGACCCAGCTCAATGGAAGGATGATTGACCACCTGTAGCACAAAAAAGGAGAAAAGTCAACTCTGATTAATTTTGTTTCAGAGACAAGTCCTTAAGGTGAAAAGGTAACCATGATCATTGGAATTTCTTTTTAACAAATAATACAGAACAAAAGGGCAATGATTGCCCTTGAGGCTGTATTACCCCATTTATTTAGTCCATTTGAGGACACAAATCGTTGGCATGCTTGTGAACGGATGTGATCGAAACATTTGTGAAAAATAAACTAGCGATAATAAGGCTGTATGCCCAGAACAGCTCTAAGATGGTACCAAAGTGAACTGCTATAGTCACAACTCATGGCATCTTGCTGGTCTTCTTCCAGGTACTCATACCTACTATATATTGTCATACATCATGTGTATAGATTAAGACCTTCTAAGCGTGTATGAATTAGCATGAAGCGAAGAAAAATGATAATTAACAAATGACATTTCAACACGTAGATACTCAATCAAAACAAAAATAATAGAGAAAGATAAGCTCAAAAAAATTACCCCTGATGAGTTTTATTCTGGAATTTATGTTTTAGTAGCAAGACAGGGCACGTTCTAGAACCACGTTCTTGACTTTCACTAGGCGAAGTGACAGGATTGGTATCATCCATATAGAAACGCTTCAGTCGCTTGTGATGTTTCTCTAAGCAAAGGGTACAATCATCGATTGGTGGTTTCAGGCTGTCATGGGAATCCCACAAATCTTTACAGTCAGAAATGAACTTGGCATTCCGAGCAGGATCAGGCCACAGTGGCAACTTATTCTCTTCATTCAAGTTCAGAGATGCGGGAGTTGGGATGCTGGATTCTTCTAAAGCTTCTTTCAGCAAATCAGACTGAATATCAGCAGAAGTTGCTAAAAGTGCAGCTTCGTTTCCCCTGCTTAGTGCCACATCGCGAGGATCAACGACATTTAAGGATATGATTGCACAGGATGGAACGTCCTCTGCCCCTCCAGAAAGCATCGATATTTTAGTTGTGGAGATTGAGCAATGTTCTATACTTCCAACTGATTGAAGGGAGACGGAACCTTCCTGTTCACTAAGTCCCGATTCCTTCTGGAAACTATCACAAGGAACTGAACATGGATGGCTAACCATGAAAGAATCCTTTGATGCATTAGATAACCTGGAAAGGAAAAAAATCTTCATAAGTTCGAACACAAAAGAGCCCAGTGAACCTTTTTACTCTATATAACTCGAAATAATTGGCATTTCTTACTCAGAAGCGGAATGCAGTATTTTCTGAAGAATCTGAGTAGCCTCCGATCCAATGAGTTCCAATTTGCCAAGCTTTCCTTTGAGTGAAAGGCAATTTACAGACACCCCGTCTGTGTTCCTCTGTTATAGAAAGCATAAAGAACTTTTACTGCGTGGAGAAAATGTAAAACTAGATCAGGTTTTCCTAACCAAGGCACTTGATTATGCATGCCTCCTGAACTAGTGCTCAAAATCAAATCAATCAGGCCAAGGACATTAGAAATTAGGTGCCATAATCAGCGTGGTGTCAGATGATTGGCAATTTCTGAATCTAAGATTTACTGAGAATACCCCAGCGATAGAAGGTGCATAACTACGCATTAATAAATTACTAAAAGTGCAATATCGAACGAATGGAATGGAATACTAAAATATTGTGACGAAAGAATTGATATGAAATATTAAAATCTCGTCAATTATAAGGAATTCTCACGCATCAAATGATGGTTAAGGATATTCAAGCATGGACCCATTTTAACAATAAACAACGGTCGTACAAGTGTTAACCAACCACAGAACAACTTGAAGAGAAAACTACAGCGATTAAAAAAGGAAAACCTGTGACTGCAGTTCAATCATGAGAAAACGGAATATCAAGGAGATACAAGCACTCGAATGTTGCGAAATGATTATTGATATCTTCTCATGGTGTGTACTACGATATTTCGTATGAAAGAGAGAAATAAACATGAAACCAGAGAAACAGTGTGGGATACATACAAGGAGAAGCAATCAAGGATAAACAAGGCGGCAATACTTTTCACATGAAAAAAACGAATAGTAAATGAGTTACCTGCTTTTGGGATGCAGCTGCAAGAACATCAAATGCTTCATTAAAAGCAGCAGCGTGTACCCATATCCACAACTGCCGGTATGGAATGCTGAGCTCATTGCTACAAGCACCATTATGAACAGGGTTTGTATCAACGCTGGCATCACTATGCCTTATGACTGGCCGCCACATGTAGGTTACTGGGGAAATCAATTTGGACAGGGGCCCTCCAATATGATGAAGCTGAATGAGATTCGTGTTTACAGGGCAATCAGCAAAGATACGAACATGTAAAAAAAAATATATATATATATCCTTAAAAAATAAGTCAACAAACCATAGCACTCTGGTAACAAACTCCGTGGAACACAAGCTGAGAGGTTCCTTCAGAGAAATCCAATTGTGGTTGAACCAAGACCATTCTTAATACATCCAATATTGAATCCTGATAGCGAGTGGACCAACAGCATAAGGGAAATCAAGTTCGTATTACTGACAGCAAGACACAATGGTATTTAAAGAATTTCAGTCCAAACATCTTCGTCAAAGTTCAAGTGGAAAATTTAATAATGCAGAACACCATCTATTTCTAGATGCATCAAAGAAGCCAAGCTTAGGAAGAAAAGAAACCTACCTCTGGACCCTCTAGTAGAATAGGGCTACAGTAGCTTGAATCATGTAGAAGGGCCCCAGATTTCAGTCGCTTCAAGATAGCCCTTGAGCCTCGTCCTCTACACCATAAAAACACTTGGGTTAAAAGATTTTAAACGTAAATTTTTCAGGGTAATAAGTCGACGAAAGTACTCAGTCAGTACAGGTTCAACAGCAAAACTAATGAACATCATAAAGCTAAAAGAAATATGATTTTACTTTTATCCGAATTGCAAAATCTTCAAGCGAAACCATCTGGACGATTGTAAGCAATGCCCAATGTACACCAGGTCAGACGTCTTTTTCAAATGAAAGACGGTGAACCTCTTAATCTCTTAAAAAATTTCCTTTTCTGATTGCATTGCACGTCACAAACGAGGTGAAATGATGTAAACAAGAGGCACTGATCGAGGATTACCTGCCATGTAGTCCCAAAGGGAGATAGAACCCCCACCTTTTCACCATGGTGAACCGTTTAGCATGCCAGAGGTGGGTCCGAAGCCTCTCTGTGCCATCTCCCGATACACTGAATCCAAATTCCATGTTCTTCCGCAACATCATCCTCCTACGAACCCGTCGGGGCAGCTTCTTCTTCTCTTCACCTGATTCCTCCTGCCCCTTCCCTGGAGGCGCCTCATCCCTCCCCAGTCTAGGCCTCTTTCTGCCGCGCCCACCCCTGGCGATACGAGCATCGTGGCTTGAGGTCCTTCTCCTTTTACAACGTTGGAGACGAAAGTTCCTCTCATTGCGGCTGGCCACGATGGCGTGCAGGGCTTCGAGCTCAGCCGCCCGAGACTCCGCGAACTTCTGTACGTTGAGAACTCGAGGCGGCAAGGCTGAAGAGGAAGGGGTGGAGGCGCGCCGGTTCCTCACAGAGGATGCCATGAGAAGAGCTCACCTGTAGAAAAAAATTGGTATTAGAGATGGCAATTAATTCAGTTCAGAACCTATCCCAAGCAAAAGAAACAGAGGAGGAAGAAAAGCAACACATATAAAACCTCACCTTGAACCCAAACCTTTGAATAATACTGATGGGAATCGCTTTTCCGCCGCGCGGATGACGACGAAAACGGCAGAATGCTCCAGTGACAGGGCAGTCTGGATCTCCCACAGCCACCTAGGGTGCCCCAGTGGAAAAAGAAACGGGCTTTGTCCCTGGCCGGATTGAGAGTTGGAAAGAGAGCGAGAGAGAGAGAGAGTAGGAGGAAGGAAGCAGAAGCAGAAGGGAGTACAGGGGTTTAAGGAAGCATAGGAGGAGAGCCGATCAAAGTAACGAAGCAAAGGCCGGAGTGGAAACCTGGGCAAGGGGCCTTACTGCGCCGACCCACCAACGGTCCATACCTCCATGCAGGCGCGCGAGGAAGAGAGACGAACAGACACAGGACGGCGACGGCGGCAACAAAATTGCGAGAACGGGGTAGGAGAAACAAGCGTAAAGTTCCTGTTTTAAGCGGTGAGAAACCCGTTGGTTGTTAATGGGTCAGTAAGACGAATAGCGGCCGGCCCAATTTCTAATCCTTTTTTCACCAAGCCCATTAGTCGGTAAATCTTACTCAGTCATCATCCCTATAGATCTACAGGAATAGTCATATATGCATGCGTGTATGCAGGCTGTACATGGATGCGACAAGTTATCTCAATAGTCTTTCCACTACCATGATATTTTATGTAAATGTCTCCTATGAATGAACCATATAAAATATAGATTAGTGGTGTCACTTTTTAGTTTAGGGAACGATGATATTACATTTGATAATACATGGTACGTTCAAAGGTAGGTAATTATTATGAAATCTTACTCGATCATCATCCAAAGTATGGTCCTCAAGGAATGTTGTTGGTGGTGTTCACAGGGCATGATTTGACTAGCATTACGCCACATGGAAAGTGGCTCATTAGTTGTTGAACTAGCCAAGGATTATGGTGTTTACATATTGGGGAACAAGAAGATGAGAAGTGAGTGGGCCAAAAAGGGTACCCATCATAGAGCTGTAAACCAATCGATGTTGATGGGATAAACTTGTGCAAATGTCAAGATCAAAAGGTAGTTCATTAGGATTTTAAAATTTGAAATGCTTGTAATATTTGATTAAGTTCATTAGGATTTTAAAATTTGAAATGTTTGCAATATTTGATTAAGGCTTGAGAGAACTATTTTTCATAAGTAATTTGTTCAATAATGGCTTAAAATCATTTCTACTTGTAAGCCTATATTATTTGTCATTAAAAAATGGAAAAAATGCTTGCATAGGAAAACACATAATTAGTTTGTATTTATCACCATGGTTTCCATAATTTAAAATTTAAAATTTTAAAATATTTAGGTATGCTCTTAATTTTTTTTAATCAGTTTATTTAAATGGGAAATATTAATGGCACTACTATTGGGTTTTTATTTTATAACAAAAAAAGTTGATTGAAGAGTAGAATAGTGATTTTATACTTCCAAACTATATGAAGATAATAGAAAAATACTAACAAAATATTTAACTAACTCTTAGAACAATCCCATATAGTTTCTAACTTACATCAAGCCAAAAGTAGCTCTTTCTATTTTTAAGGAAACGATTCTACTTAGGAGTCTTGACTCACCTAACTCAATGAGTTTTGCACATGATTAGAAAAATATTTTGAAATGGTAATGATTTCTGGTGGTCAGAGTGTCCCCATTTCCCCTTCTATAGTGAAAATCTAATGCAAAATGGAATGAGGGAGGGAGAGAGAGAGAGAGACATATATGTGGTTTGGAAAAACCTCTTACACGTGTTTCCCTAAAAAGAACCCTCTCTTGTTGCCCTTCAACGGTAGTACACATATGGATGCCTTTAGAACAAACGTTGTGACACTATTTCCTCTTAACACAAGATAAGGGTGTTTTTTTGAGGGTCCACTTAGATCAACAAGGGGGATTTAAATTGATATACTTCTATTTATAAATTCAGAAATTTCTCTTTGAAATCTTTGATCTCATCGTTAGAATCCTGAGTCTAATTATTTTCTTAGATCAATGGGCATGAGACTCAAGAATCTTTAAAGTGGTTTGACACTTTACCTACATTCACTCTCCAAGAACAATCTTTGTTCTTATATTTCCTTAAGGTCAAACTTTTGACCACAATTTTTGATTATTAGGTTCAATTTCTTTAGAATGTCTCTCAAAAATTATTTTTTAGATTCACAACTCTAGGTTGTCAATAGCTAATTAACATGTTTAGCTATCTCAAGGGATTAAGAAATATTAATTATACATTTATCTCAAAAATAATAAAAAATATTTTCTCCATATGATGTTTTTAAGCTCTTACATTGACTTTGAATGCTTTCAAAATTTTTATGAAGAAGATGAAGTGTGTAACTTTACTTTTCATTGTTCTATTCTTGCATTGATGTTGACACATTGTCAATGGAGTTGTCACTTGAATTTGGTCGAGGAGAGACTTTGAATGCTAAAAAATGACTCCTTGAGTTGTCACTTACGTGCAGTTTGACCAACAGCCCAAACCTCTCAACTTCGCAGAGAGTTAAGATTGTAGCACGGAGGCTGCTTAACAAAGTTCAAGAGCTATTCGGAGAGATGGTTGGAGTCTTGATGCTCAAAAGGGGTAGATGTGTTTATCAGGGCTCAAAAGGGGCATTTGTGGGGTTTGAGTTTTACAATCTGACAAAGTTGACTGAGGTTTTAACATCAGTAGTGTTTGATGTTCTTCCGCAGGAACCCCAATGAAGGGTAAGCTGGTAGGAGTTGACGACCTGGAGGTTGCTATTCCCGGTGGGGTTTTATCCATGACCTGGAGGGAAGGATCGAATTTTATGGGACACCTCACCAAAGAGGAGGATTAATGGTGTAGATAGATGTTTACAAATTAATTCATATATAGTTGCCACCGTATAGCTGGGTCCATCTCTGTGGGTGGGAGATTTTCCCTCGTCACATTTTACTCTATTTGTTAAATTTCTGCATAGATAGAAATCGATACAACACTTTTGTTACTATGTAAAGCAGCTGTCTTTAACGACATGCGTACGAGAGGAAGTTCCCATACCTCATGTGGGGGTTCTCTTCAACTCTCTCTCCATTTATATACAAAAATAGCGGGAAGAGGCAGCGGCAATGCTTTCCCTTCCCTGAAGTGGTTGGATCGACTGAATGGTACTGCGACAGAGGTGGAGGGGGCAGAGAGAGGGAGATGGGCCATGAAGAACTAGTATTTATTTACAATGCATAAGAGCACACACCCATAATTACATGAACGCTGAATAACAAACACATTTACATTAAACTGTGTCTACGGCCATACTTTGTTGAACCCTTCATTTACAGTAGACATTTTGATAAGTTGATGAACTTCGAGAGGAAGGATTAGAGTGAGTTTTGAGTGCCGACAGTAAAGAACCTGTCTGGTACAGTTGAACTGGTCCATCCCCTTCCTCCTACCTTCTTCCTACTTTCTGGGGAAGACTGTGAAGTGCACTTGGATTGCAGCCAAAGCGATGAGAACGCCAGCGAATACGGAGAAAATAGCCCAAGGGTTGCTGAAGTAGTTGTGCACCAGGATGGCCCGCCATTTGTGGGGGGCGAATTCGCAGAAGGCCACAACTTGCTCGAAGGTTTTGGCATTGTAGTGCTTCTCGTACTTGAGATGGGTGCCCTTGCAGAGATTGTTAAACAGGTCGGCGACCTCGCCGTCGCTTCCGAGCTTGCTCTCCAGGATGCCACGGCTCCGTAGGATAGCAACGTCGCCGGCGGTGTTGATGATGTTGTCCATGAAGACGCAGTAGCTGGTGAAGTGATTTCCAACAATGGTGCAGGACTGCTCCAGGGCGATGAGGTTCCGCAGTCGGGCGCTGGTGGTCTCGTCCACCGACAGGAAAGGGATCTCTAGTATCCCTTCTCTGAACGAGACCTTCATGTAGCAGGCGATATTTTCTCGGGGGACTCCCTTCCTCTTGAATTGGATCCCCGCCGCGCGAAGCTCCGTCGCGCAGGGAATCTCTCTTGGCGCCTTCGATTTCTTGGTGGCACCGAACCAGGGGGGCCACTGCCAAATGAAAATCAGATAGAGGAAGGCGAAGAAAAGCATGGAGATCAGATCGATCCATTTCTTCAGTGGGAGCATCGCCGACTGGCCGCATGAGCGCCGATGGGGCTCCTCCACGCATTCTGGATCCAGGCAGAGGTGATAGACGTGTAGAAGATGGAGCACCTTGCCCGGTTCGAGGTTTACCTTCGGCGGCTTCTCGATTTTGAGGAATAGGAGGACCAACTCCATAAGAGCAAGAGGCTCCTTTCGCTTGCCGGTGATGGGGATCGTCGTCTTATTGAATAGCTCGGTTAGAACAAAGAACGGGATCTGGTTCTCCAGCAGCAACAGGTCCCTCCGCAGGTGACTGAATCCCCATCTGACGCCGGCGAGGGGGGCAGTCTCCCTCGTGGTGCCGAAGATACGCTTGGCCAAGTACTCGATGATGAAGCAGCCGTCGACCACAAGCATCTCCACAAATTCGTCATCAGAGAGCTCGATATTCTCCGAGTACTGCGCCATGGCGGCGGGCAAGCAGCTGCGGATTACGGCGATATAGTTCTCGAGGCTGTTCTCGTTGTGACGATTTAGGAGGTCGCGCAGATACTCCAGTTTGACCTGTTCCATGGGGAGCAGTCTTACCTTGCCGTAATGAAGCGGGCCGATGGAGACCAGCTTGGGCTCGTAGGCTTCCTGCTCTACCCTCCTCATGTCGGGATAAACCCTGCAGATAGAAGGGCTCCGGCCGCCGCCTGCGTTCGGCTTCGGGAGCTTCTTCTTGATCAGAGCCACTAGAGGATCCGCATGAAGGGAGGAGCTACCATCGGCGATGGGAGGCAGATCAAGTACCAGAGGGAGGGATGCCATCTCGGAAGATTTGTCACTATAAACCGTCACCATGTCGAGGAGGACATGCTCCGATCCCCGTCCTCGATCTATCACTTCCCTCGCCATTTTTTCTCAGCAGAAGGCGAGGAGGAGATCATCTTATTTTGGCCGCAGCGGTATGTGCGCGTTAGATGGGGACACTACGCGCTCCTTAACTTTCTGAGAAAGTCTCGTAGAAGCGATCTCGTCTTCGATCAACACGGCGAAGCGACTCCAGTCGCACAACTCAGTCATATTGTCGCCGCCTGAGAACCAATCGGATCTATTTTTATGTTCCAAATCTTCTCTTCAACCAGGCATATCAGCATTAATATCTACCAAAGAGAGGTTCTCTGTGTTTCAGTCTCTCAAGGTCGCATACGACCTCCTTCCCCACAAGTTCCCGAAAGTCAACCGGTACTATCTATTGGTCGGCTCTCCCACATCCTCCTCTCCCTGTCTCCGAGCCGATCTCTAGCTCTCCGTCGAAACCCATCTGGATGAGTATTTTGCTACAAGGAGATCTGATCTGATCTCATCTCATCTCATTGACTATCGATCTATTGAGTGTGGGTGGTCTACGACTGCCCTGACACGACGAAGTGATTATTAGAACCCTAAAACGAGAAGTAGCTTCCAGAGAAGCACGTCCTCCATTTTGTTCTCGCTCTTAGCTTCTCAGCTACTTTCTGTACCATATACCTTTCGTATAATGCTCTTAAAGTTGTTGCCTTTAAGGGGTCCCAATCCATTCCACGTGAGGCATAAACTAGTTTGACTTTATTCTGTTGCACGAAAGGAGGTTGAGACTTGATAGAACGGCACTAAGGCTTTATAGAATGGTTTGGATTTCTGCTTAGTCTACAACCTTTCTAGGGACAGACCACTTACGAACTCATTATCTATAATCCTAGATTTACATGTCTCATTGGTTAAATCTTCAGCACTCAACACTAGATCATCACTATAAGTTCACAGCACTTGCTTTAATGTTATTTATTTTTTTCCATTTTTATCATTGGATGTGAAAGACATGTATTGTTCAGAAAGAAGATCTTAGTCTTTCCTTATTAAAATTATCCGATTTTTACTAAACTTATTGGACATATATCATTTTCATAGAATAAAAATAGTTACTGCACAGGAAAGAAATCTTTTAGTGATTTTCTTTGCTCATGTTTCGCAGAAGAAATTTCTTTTTATTTCTCATTAATAATCATTTTTTCTTGTTCTATGTTTTTACTGTTTTTTTTCTGTATCTCCATTGCATACAAATAAATTACTACCTTAAAGTACAATAAAACTAGCATTTATTCTGATTTTTATTAATCTGATCACCTATATCAGGTAACTCATTAAAATCTTTGAACTTCGAGTGTAGAATTATTGGCTTTCAAGTGTAGAAAAGTTATTGCGTAGAGCATATAGATATAAAACTTTTGGTGCCTATTTTTGTCCTTGATTGTCTAAGCAGTTGCCTATCTCTAATCGGTCTGTACTCGTCCATGTTCATGGGGAATGAGTGGGAACCATTCCTTGCTCAAAAACAGCCAGAGAAGAATTTTTGACAAACAATGCCATAATTGACGGCTGAGCTCTGTAACTGGATTATTTGCAAACCCATCTTCTCATTAATATCCTTACTATAACAACTCTCACTAACTTGGGTTTCCACAAGGGTTACTGATACTATTAGGATCCTACAGTCTATCTAGTTATGCATTGGAATCCTAAGGGGGAAGCTAGCTTCTAATTAGCTAGTTAACCTAGTAAAATTGCATCGAATCATTCATATGATCATAGAGAAAGACACGAATTTGTTTTTGTAAATAATTATAACTTGTTTAGATTGAACTACTGACCTGGATGCCAATGACAAGATACTAGATAAGAGAGGGGCACAAATGATAGCTCCCTCCTCAAAGGCGCCTTCTCTACAAGGTGATGAACTCAAAATTAGAGGTTAAATATGTTGTCATGATGCAATCAAGTTCATGCAAATAATATTTATAAAATTTCACTCTTCTATTTAAGATAAGGGTCGATCCTCAGAGAGTGTGGATAATGAGAGTACGAATTCTACTTATTTTATTTCTTATATAGATATATATATATATATATATATGTGAGATTGTGAAATACAGAATTAAATGTAAAAAGATGAAGACAAGAGTTATGAAAAACATGATAAAGGGGAGAGAATAGATCTAACACAATAGAATAAAAAAATAAATGATAAAACTAGTTCAAATTAATAATTAATCTATCCATGGAGATGATTATAGCAACACCTTAAATCTGAATCTTGCACAAACCTCATTGTGTGCCAGTCGTAAGTCAAGTGATGCTTGATCCATGATGATCTTGATGCGCTCCAAGTAATCTCTTCTCCATGATGATATTGGGCACAAAAATACCTTTGATTAGGCCTTGAATTTCTTCTTATTTCCTTCAGCTAGTCATTGCGAGAGAGAGCCAAAAAGCACCCTCCAAGAGGGGGGTGAGATGTCTTAATCTTTTCGTGAGTTAGGCCCCTTTAAAGGATGGTTATGATTAATAACCAACTCTCTTGGTGAACAGCCCAAATCATTCTATGAGGGTGGGACTCTAATTCTTCTCTTAATCTCATTTTAAGACACTTAAGACACTCTAAGATAGACGGCCTAAATCTTATCTCCTGATAGCCGTTTTAAGTCTAAATAGGCCAGGCCAAAGTGGTGCCTTTCTTGGGCCCATAAACATATTAAGCCGACCCTCTCTATAAGACTTGAGCTTTTTATTGGGCTGAAGGCTTGGGCTTCTTATATTACTTCCAACTCATATTAAGAACTCACTGAAGTCTTTACAATCAAATAATTATCAAGAAAGTGTGAGAGAATCATCAATTGATTTCATAAAAGTCAAGTGAGGTTAGTCTCATAATATAAATAAAATAAGTACAATAAAATATGTATTAGGACTTAAATAATAAAATATTATGAATGTCATAAAGAGTTGGTAACACATGTATAATTATATTATCTACTTATTAATTAGCATCTTTATATAAGATATTAATACATAGATACAACTATTAATTTATAATTATCACAAGGATGTAAGAGGACCTTTGAGAAAAGGATGTGTTTGCATAAAACCTTTTGATGCTTTTAAGGACCTAGTTGACCCTTTCTTTGTTCATTAGATCAGAAAAAACCTTTTTACCGATTTTATAATTTAGAAACACAAGCAGATGGCTAGCATTAATCTAGTTCAGTCACTAATTTATATCATCTCTTGTCCTCGCTATAGAACCATAAAATTACGAAGGGGCAATTGCCTAAGCTGTAAGGCTGCTTGTTCCCATGAATGAATCGAATCTTGAAGTGGCCGAGGGTAATTTTTCATCATCTCGCATCTCAGTTTGTATCATCTGAGAGGTCCGAAATATGTCGAGAAGTTTCACAATAGAAGACATTACACAACCATTGTTTCTCATTTTTTTTCATATGACCTCTCACCACTTTATACTGAAATCTCTGAAAAACGGGTTCAATTTAGTTTTCTAATTTACTTTCCAAACATGATGTTTTCCAATTTAACCTGTGTAAAAACTCTGTCAGCCATATTCGCTGCAATTTGTTGCCAAAAATTTCATTATATTTTTCTCACCTGTTACCTTTCACTTTTCCCTCTTCCTATTTGCTCAGCATTGTATGCAATCAGGGAAGATGTTTGTTGGGCCATCACTTCTCAATGAGAAAGATATTTTTAGAATGAACTAGTTATGTCTCAATGTTTCAGCTACTCTTTATTTTGTGCTTAATGTTTAAGATGACAGCTGGTCAAATCAGTATGGCTCTTGTGTTCTTCTAGGAATAGAACACTGAAGAATTTCATATTTACGAATTAGTTTGCATTGTAAATTTTAGCCAAATCACTGCAAACAAGGCAGAAACTGATGGTGAGCTTGATATCTGGTTACATTTGTCTACAACCCCACATAAAATCTAGGCTTAATTGCACAAGAGACGAGAAATATATTTGAACTTGTCCATTTATACCCTCTGGCTTAACGATTTAAAATGTATTGATTAAGGCTTTACCTGCGTTTTAGAATCAAAAGTTCTGTTTAAAGCATTAGTCCTTGCCAAAAAGCGTCATTGCCACCCTGTGTCTAACAAATTATGGCATCGTATCTGCTTTCTAGAAGGGTTATTATAATCACCAATAATAGATATCGAATGGTCAACAACCATAGGAACTTTTTATGTCGCAAGGCTTATCATTTTTCTTGTCCTAGCAATAGGAGCTTGTTCCTTGAATTCTATCTCCATTATACAACATTCCGGAAAGATACTCGAAAGTGTACTTTATTCATTCAACTGATTGTTTTTAGCCAAATATCTGCCTCAAATACTAAGAAAGGGGAATTCTATCAATCTACTTATACCTTCATGTTGTCATATAAAAATATGTAAAACTCTCTGAAGGATTACTAGCCATTATTAGGCAAACTTTCTAAGTTAGAAAATTATTAGCATAAGATGAGCAAACATTTACAAAAATAATAACTTAACATCTGAAGTAATGATCCCAAAGTCATTTGGAATTTTACTTTTTATCATTCTACATTGATTTTTTTGAGTCTTTAGGAGTTACCTCCACAAGGCCTTACTGATAAATGGTTAAATCAGAGAGTTTACTAACATGAGGATGATAATGATCCAGCTTAAAAACTCCACTAATGAAACTGAGGTCGATGGATGGAATGGAGGTCGGCAGACCCACCTAAGTGCCACAAGCTATAATTGAAATGAAGATAATTGAGGCGGCTGGGTGAGCTGTGATATCAACATTGTTTTTTGTCTGCTATGTATGAATGATTGGAAAGGCTAGCCCGGCAAGCGACGGTGGGAGACATTCAATGCTCGGGAAGTTTCCATGGGATATTCTTGAAGATAAAGCTACACAGCACATGCATAATCAAATTGGAGCCAGCAGCCGACGTCCCCGTTGCAGTATTTTATACTTCTTCGTCGATGGAGACAGCGGAGCCAGAGTTGGTTTCCGCTGGCGTGGGGATTTCACACGCTCATTAGCAGATGAAAGAGCTTTAGAGTGAAGGATGTGCCGTGAGTATTGCCAGCAAAATTAAAAGTGTATGATTTACTTCGTGTAAATGAGTCCCGAGTTTTCAGAGGTATTGTAGCTCCACATGGATGCAGCAAGCGTCGCGTCACGCACGTTTGATCGGTCAAGAATGTAAGGCGTGTGGGCATCATGACGACACTTTCACTCCACTTGAATCTTTCAACAGCCTCTTCAGAGTCCCGGAGAACCGGGTCAAATTGTAAAAGTTTCGTGACGTTGATGTTTACGATGAGTTGGAGTCATCTTCAATCAAGTTGTGGAGTGGTTGCTACTATAAAATTGACCCATGCTTCGTCCCAATGCGATTGGTGCATCGAAGTGGCCGATCTCTCTTCTGCGGTTCTCAACGACTTCCTACAAGATTTGTCTCAGGCAGGCGGCGAATTCAGCAAGTATGTATCTCTATACAGTTGTGTACACATTAATTTGGGAATTCATTCATTCATGTATCCAGCTCTCTCTCCTATGACGCCATATTATAAGATCTAGGAGAACCGATCGGTTATGATGATTTTCAACGTGGTTTCATATATAATTCAGGGATGGGATCCATCGGAGTATGCTACGGAAGGTTGGGCAGCAAACTCCCCCCGCCCGCTGAGGTAATCCAGCACTATCAGTCGCTTAACATTCGAAAGATGAGAATCTACGACCCGAACGTGGAGGTTCTACGGGAACTCAAAGGATCCAACATCGAGCTCCTCCTCGACTGCCCGGCACCTCTCAAGACCATCGCTGAGAACCCTTGGGCTGCCCAAGGTTGGGTCAGGAATGTTGTACTGGCCCACTGGCCGGATGTCCGTATCCGGTACATCGCCGTGGGAAACGAGGTGATCCTCACAAGAGGGGAAGCGGAATACATTCTCCCTGCGATGCAGAACATCTATATAGCCCTCACGGCGGCCGGCCTACAGGACAAGATCAAAGTGTCTACCTCTGTACAGTATAACGTCCTCGGGGCTTCGTTTCCACCTTCGGCGGGTGAATTCTCATCGGAGGTTAAGTCAGTGATGGTGCCGATAGCAGCTTTCTTGGCCATTACGAATGCGCCACTGCTCGTCAACATCTATCCTTACTTCAGTTACGCAGGGAATCCAGAAGAAGTCGACCTCTCGTACTCCTTGTTCACGTCGCCGGAGCCGGTCGTCTACGACCCCGATAGTGACCTCGAGTATCAAAACTTGTTCGACGCCATGGTCGACGCTGCGCACGCAGCACTGGAGAATGTCGGAGCCGGAGGTGTAGAGATCGTCGTCTCTGAGAGCGGGTGGCCTTCAGCTGGCCATTCTGCTGCGACCGTAGAAAATGCCCGCATTTACAACTCAAACTTGATCCAACACGTCGGGAAGGGTACGCCCAAGATACCTGGGAAGGAAGTGGAGACATACATCTTCTCACTGTTCAACGAAGACCAGAAGAAGCCCCCGGGGATTGAAAACAACTGGGGGTTGTTCTACCCAGATAAACGGCCTGTGTATCCCATCAAGTTCTAGATCTTATCCCTGTGAGTCCGACCCCCGGAAGCAATAAGATTTGCTTTTAAAAAATGACATTTTAGAAGATGATGTATCGACATATGACTCGAGAATATAAAGGCAGAGGTTCCCTGCTCACTTGTCCTGTTAGAACTACGGACGATTAAATACGCTCAAAAGATTCTACTGCACGACAAGACATAATTTATTGCCGGTTGGAGTTGTCCAAGGGACACAAGCTGGACCCCTATGGAGTCTTCTAGCAGTTGTTACCTATGCAGCCCAGAATAATTCTCCAAGAGTTCTGTTCTAAAAATTCGATGCAACAATATTGAACCAAAAAGAGAGAAGAACATAGAATTAACAAAAGCCTCAAATGTCATTTAAAAGAGCGTAACTTGCCAACGTTAATGTTAAACTCTAAACTTTAAGGATCTTCTCATAAAGATTATATCATTAATATATTCTTACAATGCTAAAATTTTCACGACATTTTCAACATGTTGAACTTAAGCATGCACAATTTTGAGAACTCTCTGAAGCATGAAATTCGGAAAAATGTTTTCAAGCAACTAGATAACTTTATTCTCGTCTAGGACCATAATATATTCTTAAATCTTGGTGTTGTAATGTCTGAAAAACAATTTCGAACTGTATTTCTAATGGCTAGTTGTGTAGTACTGTAACACTTTGTTTTTCTGTACTTCCTCTTATAGCCAATAGTCATGATACCAAATGACTCTACTTTCTTCCTACAAGGTAAAAAATCATGCCAGTTTTGTAAATAAAAAGTTTTCATTGCTTCAAAGACCTTTTCTGAAGTTTAGAATATAGTTGTGGTGATACACATAAGTATCGCATAAGTATGCAAATAGGTATTTTTTTACTCAATGTTGAGCCTTGTCATGTCAAATGAGGATTCATTTATTTAGAATGATTTATTGGTTGTGTTGATGATTGAGTCTTCTAGTAATAAGATTAGTTGAATCACTTTGATAACATAGAAATTGTGCGTTAAAACTTTTTCTTATCAATTGTGTAGACCAACTTATTATAAGGAAGTGGAAACATAGCACTTCCAAGCAATAAAACTGAAACGCATCAAAGACTTTGTCCTGTACATACTACGTTTTTTATATAAATTTAATTTTCTATCCTCATATGCTTTCTTTCTCAATACATAAGTGTAAACTCGCCTTACTAAGTGACTTGGTTTATTAATCAACTATCTTCCTTGAAATAGAAAGAGAACTGACGGGTTTAGCAATGAGTCCCAAAGTACCAAATTACTTTTATGAAGGCTGTAAACTTATTTCCAACAATTTTATAAATGCACTCATATATTTTGCATAGAAAAAAAATATTATTTTAATCTTCCACATATCTTCTCAGAATTAAACATGAAAAGGTTCCAAAAATGAAAACTTTAGAATCCATAAACGAATTTAACTTCCTCTTTTTTTTGGTACAGAAGAGGTCGAAAATAATTGATAACTGAGAGAAAAAATATTTTAGTCCACATATCAATAGACTAGTCATGGAAACTTGGAAATTATAGTACCAAGAATGCAAGTCCAAATCCTTACAAATAAAAAATGAATGACTCATGTAGAGTAGAAGGGGGAATAACAATAATTGTGAGTAATACTTAATGAAAATTCCTGACACAGTTGATCTTAATATTTGGACTAAACCTTCTAATTTAGTTGACTGACAGACTAGTGGTCCATATGTACTGTGTTTTGAGATGCAGTGAAACTAGAATAAGCATAGTTTAAATAAGGTGACTATTGTGTGCAGGAATGGAAGTAACCCAATGAGTTAATTATGTTATCAATAATTCTATCTGGTGCAGAAGATGTGTGAGATATATAGAATTACATAAAAAGGACAAATAACAGATAAACAGATTTTATACTGGTTTGGGCCCCTAACAACATCCACCATCCTAAGCGCTCACACTCCTTCATGTTCTACTTATCTTCCCTATTGATTACACAGGTACTCACAACTCTTGGAACTCGATCGTTATTAGGCTATCAACCACTCTATTGCTTAAGGTTACTAGTTACATGAGCATGAAAGTACTTGATAAGTAGAATCTTTTTGCAAGTAATCAATTTCAAATATTAACCAGACGTAGTTAATATGATATGGTACTAATATATTATATGTCACAATATGACATCAGAAATATTAAATTACCATCTTATCCTTGTTTGGTGACTTTGTCCACTGAGCATGAATCCTTGTTTGGTGACATTATTTGTACGATAAAGGTATTGTAGTTGACTACTATATGCCGTTACTTCTCCAGAAAGTAAATTATTTTCTTTAGTCTAAAACCAAACTTCATTTGTATTCGAAAAGGTTACAAGGAAACAAACTTCCTTCATTTAGAGAAAAATGACACCATGAAAAAATTACAAGGAAAGTAAAGGTGGTCATACCTTAATGAATGCACTATGTTTAACAAAAGCCATCTTTAGCATGGCTGAAGAGAGTATCTCTTGCATAAGATATTAAAGCAATGTTTGGTCTGATGGTCAGCTTATATTTGTGTGGAAAATTACCTAGCTGAAATTCTTTGGAGAAAAACTAGGAAAATAAGGCTCAAAACGACAAAGAGATCGCTACAAACAAGAAATGAGGATAGCAGAGGATCACACCATGATCAGAAGAAACTAATGCATGTAACCGCAATAAAGTAGCCAAAGCCTTGGGGATGAGTATCGTCCTGGTTTTGATATAAATTGACCTCAAAACAACAGAGAGTGGCGATTGGCGTTTACTGGTTTTACTGCAGTCCCTGGCACCCGTGTGATCTGCTTCATGTTGACAATATCAATTACATTATTTTATACCTTTTCGAGTCTATATTTATATATACCGCTTGTACTGAAGGAATTTTTTATATATTTATGCTCTCCGAGTCACGCTCACAGTTCGGTGCCTAGTTGGGATTGTCACGTCAATCATTAACTATGAAACATTTGGTCGGAGTGGGAAAACTGGAGAGAGATAAAGAGAGAGAGAGAGAGAGTTGCAAACAATTTATCTGCTGCTTATTGTTTCCTTTTCAGCATGAATGTATACGAAGATTTTATTATGAAGGTTTGAAAGGTGATCGGCGTTGTGCTAGCAAAAAATACTCATGATAAAATTCAATGTAGATATACAGTCCGTACCAAAGCAGGCGAAGGTATCAATTTTGCTGACGAAAAGGGCCTTACGGTGCTCCTCAAAGGCTCAGCACCGACGCCCATGCTTTCTAGAATTTCTCATTTCTAGTCCTTGTTCCTCCAACTCCACTAAGATCGTTTTCTCTACAAACGAGAAGCCAACTCTAAGACCCCTTTACGGAGTTGTTCCCCGTTCCAGCATCGCCATCGCGATCCCCACGTTCCTTTGGCTGAGGGTTCTCCTCTTCAGACACCCACCATACCCTCAAGTTCTTGTCCGTCGCCCCGCTATAGAGCCAGAACCCACCACCCTTCCACGAGGACTGCAGGCACTTGACAGGGCCTTCGTGCCCCCATAGCACCCTGAGCCTACACAGTCCCCCATCCATCTCCCTCCAGACGCCGATGCTTCTATCCGCCGAACCGCTACACAGAAACTTGCCGGTGGCGCAGAGGCACAGCACCGACATGTCATGTGCCTTGACGTCGCACAGCAGCCTCCACTCTCTCCCTCCGGCTTCCTCTCCCCACCCCATCACCCTCCCGTCCGACCCGCCGCCGTAGACCAGCCTTCCCTCCTCCATTAGGACCACAGCGTTCCACGACACCAGCTTGCGCCCCTCCATGACACCTTTCAGACGGTGAGAGTCACTGGAGTTCTCCCACGCCTTTATCTTCCCATCTGCAGAGGCAGTGTAGACCATGCCATTACATACAGCGAGCCCATTAATAGCGTCGTCGTGCGCTCTAATCGACTCCAGACACCGCAGGTCTGCGGCCCTCCACACCTTCAGTGTCTTATCCCAGGAGCCAGAGTAGACCTTGCCGCCCTCTACGGCCAAGCACGAGATGCTGTCGGCGTGCTCGACCCACAGTCGCCTGTGGTTCCGCCGCGTCTGAACGTAGTTGCTCCGCTTCAGGAGCTTCCCTATGCAGTCTTTTCTGGTGGGCAACGTGGCGACTAACCTGAACAGATTCTCCGATCTCTTCGACACCTTCCACACCCTGATCCTTCCGTCCTGGTGCGCCGTGAAGACCCTGTTGCCGACTGCCTCTAGGGCCTTCACCGATCCATCGCCATGGCCGAATCTGGCAAAAGGGCTGAGATCGGGCTGCCGCCAGACGATAATATCCTTTGCCTGGGAGGCGCTCAACACGAATTCGCCGCACAAAGCGAGGGACGAGACCGGGCCGGTATGAGCAGAAAGCGCCGCCGACGGCCCGTTTTCTCCGGTGGCGGATGATTCATGGCGAAGACAGAACTTCCAGGCTTCGCTAGGAGAATGAGAGAGGAGGCTCTTGGAGGGCTCTGGGCGATCCATACGGGCGGAAGAGGAAACTCTCGAGGAAGAAGAAAGGCGGCCAATTTGGAACAAGAGCACTGGCGCTTATTTATTGCTCTTGAGAGATGGCGGTCGCCCCCGGTGGCCGCCATGTCGGGTCCCGCTGAAAAAGCTTGAAAGAGAGTGGGGGGGTGGGGGGTGTGGGGTGGGGGATGGGTGATCTTCAACGGCTACTTTGAAAGTGAAGCGCCGCCGCTCTGGCCCACTCGAGGAGGCTCCTTTGCTTATGGGTGCGGACAACGGCGTCTCCCTTAATGACTCTCAGAAAGCTAAACCAGGAACATTGAAGTTTTCTTGTACTGATGGTTCACAGAGCGACGATTACTCAGAATGCATTTCACAAGCCATTGGCTAATGCGCTCCCACGCAACGCATCCCTCAAGAACATTTCTGGTAGATGGCTTAGGAACTCGAAAGAGAGTCCCGCGCTTGACCGACGGAGAACGAATGATGGCCTGCCACAAGCCCTCCTTGAACTTGATGTGCACGCCTGGCATCCTTCGAGTCTCTGAAAATCTCGCTGTTTTCCTGGTCCACTGCTCAGAAAACTAAAACTAGAGTCCTTGACAGCAAATTCTCACTGAAGTCCTCTTGTTCCACTAGGCCGTGATTTCTTCTCTCCTTCCCTAACGTTCGCCTGATATCTTCCACCCTGGTCTCCAAGACCAGTTGAGTAGGTAGCAACGTCGTTCCAAAGATTATCTGGTGACCAGACCAGCTGAAGCTCCACCCTCAGCTTCGACCGCCGACTCGCCCACGCAAGGCAGAAGTATCGCCTCACCTGTCAACAGTTCTTCTCATCCTCCGGTGAAAGTTGGCGATGCTCCCTCGTAAAGAACTCCTAGAACCGATTCCAATGCACGCTACCACTTTGCACTTTTGGAATAAAAGAACCACCAGTGCGAAACAGAACAGAATAATGATCTATCTGAAAAGACGTTTTCTCATTAAAAAATTTCCTTTTTATTTCTTCACTTCACGACCTACCTGAATTCAGAGTTTATCCATCTTGCTCTAGGACAACAGTAATTCACCATAATACATGATTACCTTAATGCACGACCCACCAATAATGTCTCTCCATAGAGACCTATTGACTTCGTCCATAAGGATATCAAGCTTAATCCTGAATGAAAATGAAGAATAATCCTGAAAACCTCAAATAAATCTATTTCGAGCCAAAAAATAGCTCATCATAATTCAATGTGGGATGAAGTCCACTTTATGAGCTTCATTTTCTTGTTGGAAATAATGTTTTGCAAAGGCTAGAACGGGCTCATATTCCAACCATCATTTGTAACATTATGTGCGAGGAAAAAAGCTATATAACTTGTATGTTAATATTTGAAATCCACATTAGTAGTAATAATTTTAATTACTAAGATATGAAAAATACACTGTGGTATCATCATCACCTTTGAAGTAAGGATATTTATTCTCACACATGTGACAAGCATTTCAGTCTGAAAAATATTTGATTGGTTGGGTTTTAGTCATACACTTATAGAGCAAAATTCCATGAATTGAATTCATTCTAAATTGATAACTTAGTCAAGACTGTAACAAAACAAGACAGCTCTGAAAATATTTCAATGATCATTATTGGGAGTTTGCATTGATACAAGTTGGTGAACCGGTCACAATGATGTGGACATGAGATTATCAATTCCTAAGTCTAAAGTACATGTGGTGGATTAAACTCTGTAAAATCTAATGATGGAAATATTTAATCCAAGACTGCTAAATTTTAAATATCATTATATGTTCAATCAATATCGTTATCAAAATCAAGACTTCAAAAAAAGCTATCTTTTGAACTTGATTAGTAGGCATAAGAAGCTTCGAATCTTCAGAAGCCAGCACACAATAGGTTAAAGAGAACTCATATGAAAATTACTAAATGAGAAGTACGAAGTCCAGACTAAGTTGAGGATCAACCTAACCATTATAAAATCACACATCCCACTACAGTGTGCATTTCTATTTTATTTTAGAACAGGATGCAAAGAACTACAAACGTGAGCATCAACGTATGAAATGAGAAATAGACATCCCTTTCACCCATAAATATTTTAAAATTGAATATTAAATACATCTAACCACACAAAGTTGTAGAAACTTCTAAGTGATTTAGGAAAACAACATCAATGAGTTATCCTAGGAGATTAATCGAGTTTGATTAAAAAAACGGAAGATCTTTAGAAAGAGGAAATACTCCAATAGAATGCCCTCTCAATAGTAGTCTCCTCTACCGAGTGTGCATTCCTCTCCTACCTTTACAGTGAATTCAAGTGGCCACGTAAGATGGGGACGAAGTATTACCTGAAGATGTATAGTAAGAGTTCCCAAGAATGGGATGAGATTGTGTACCATCTTTCTCAGAGGAAAAGAGACTGTTCATCAATGCATATTTCTTATTCTTTAACCTACGAAAGGGAGACATTGCCTAGAGTCACCGTAGTATAACATAATGCTTTCGTACGGCTTGGTGCCTGTTATGACATAATCACTGCATACCAGACACGACTAAAAGAAAAATTGTTGCCTATAGTGCAAATTAAATGTTTGTCATTTTCAGTAATCATCAAAGGTAATAGACTAATGAGTTTTGTTTTTGTTGCTTGAAATATCTGAGAACAAAGATCCATAATTATATGACTGCTTTGGCATTCAAGAAAAAACCAGGCACCAAATTTCGTATACCAATGTGCTCTAATGATAGCATGATATTTTAAAGTAAAAATAAAATAAACGTGAACTATTATGATTATTTCAAGAATGAATAATATATAATTAATTATTTTTATATTGATATCAACTTATTTAAGTTTCATAATTATATTTTCATTTGTAATAATTTTCGGAGCTTAATCATTTCCTTTCTATATTTACGATACAAAAGAGACTTCGGGAATAAAAGGAGGGCACTTAAGTCTCTATGGATTCATCAGCCAGCCTTAGGTCACCACGTCTCCCTCTACAGCCGCCAACATTATATATATATATATATGTATATATTTCATGCATCTTTTCTCCCTAAGAATCTGCTCTTCCCTCTTCTTCCACCTCATCTCTTCTCCCTTCTCTTTCTAAAGTTCTCCCTCTTTTTCTGTGTTCCTTTATTCTCCCTCAATTTTTCCCATGTGATTGGCAGGAAATCATTCCCCACTTCTTCCTCAACGTTTTAGAATTTTATTTTCTGAGTTTTCAGTTTATTTTCGTCCCTTTTCGCTCTCCCTTTCGCTCTCTTTTCCCCGTAACAGACGATAAGAGTTATTTTCTTTTCTTACGTTTACTGCATGTCCTTCTCTTCCTCCAACTTCCACTTCTTTCTTAGTTTTTCCACGTTCCTAACATTTCATGCAGCTGTTTTGAAGCCAATCCGTTTTGTTCTCAATTTTTCATTCTCTCTCGTGCTGACGTTCTCTCCTGCATGTAAGTTTTCTCCCCCTCCGGCAAGTTTTATCCCCCTTTCCTTTCATTGTTATGATTTGTTTTCATTATAAATTATTATTATTATTTTTTAATCCTCCTCCGTCGTTTTTACTCACCAGAGCGAGTTCTTCCTTTTCCTCATCTGTAGAACTTGAGCTTTACGTTAATAATAAAATAAATGATCCATGTGGAGTCTATCTAGACTCACCTAACATTTTATAATTAAATTTAACAACTTCAGTTATAAATTTAAAATTGAGTACAATGATTGGTGTGCATTATCCACACTTGGAGGTTGATATTTCTATGCTGGAAGAGATACCTCTTCAAAGATCTTAATGTTTTACTGATTATAGGGGATCAGATAAATAACAATCAGAATCAATACTAGTTTAAGTGTATTTTAAGATAGTGTTTTATCTGTATGCAATAGAGATACGAAAAAAGCCCTTGAAAATGTACAGCAAGGAAAAATGATTATTAATGTGAAATAAAATTTCTTTCCTAGTACGGAATGTAAGCAAAAAAAAAAACAGTCAAGGTTTTTTTTCCTATGTGTAGAACTATTCATATTTAATGAAATATTATACTTTTGAAATAAGTTAAGTAAATTATAGACACTTTAAATAAGAAAAGACTAAGATCTTGTTTTTAACCAATACAACTTTCATTGCAAATGATAAAATGGCTAACGTTTTTTCTAAAATGACTTTGTCATTAAAAGTGAGTGCTGCGACTTGAATTTCTCTTATGATTGTGAGCTTATAGTGATGAGCTAATGTTAAGAGCCAACCATTTGAGTAATCAGATATGTAAATCTAGTATTAGACAAATGAGTTTGCGAGTGATTTATCCCTTGAAAGGTTGTAGGATAAGTAGAAAACCAAACCACTTTTTAGATAGTCTCAATTCTGTACAATAAAAAACTGGGCTTTACACACCTTTTTTATGGTAAGAGAAAGTATCAAACTTATTGCATGGAATAGAACCAAGTTAGACTAATTTATGCCCTACATGGAATGGATTGGCTCTCTTAAAAGCAACAACATTAACAGCATTATACGAGAGGGGTATAATCTAGAATGATGTTTAGAATCCAACAGTGAGAATAAATTGTAGGATATACTTTTCTGGAGGTTACTTCTAGTATTAAAGTTGTAATAATATGTTCACTTTGTCAGGCCGATTTTACTTTTCTAATTGTGAGTTTATAGTGATGAGCTAGTTTCAAGTGTCAACCATTTATTGAATCAGATAGGTACATCTAGAATTATACAGATGTGTTCATAAATGGTTTGTCCCTAGGAAGCTTGTACAAAGTCAAACCATTTTACAAAGTCTTACTATCGTCATGTAAAAAGAGGACTTTACTCACCTATGTTACAATAAGAGAGTTTCAACCTTCATGCATCCAACAGAACAATGTTAAACTAGTTTATGCTTGGCATGGAATGAATTGACTCTCTTAAAAGTATTAATTTCAAAAATATTATAGGATGTTAGGGAGTGAGACAAAATTTAAGACTTAATAGGCCTGAGATCCTAGAGTAAGAAGGAACAATGAGGAAATAATTTCCACAAAGTAATAAATGATAGAGAGAGTGATAAATAATTTGAATAAAAACACCATGACTAATCTGGTCTGAAGAGGATAAACATACTTTAGGACTACTAAAATAGAATATCTAGTGTTAATGCAGAATGAAATACAAAGGTAAATAGAGTTAATGAAGCTCTAACTCCAGCCGCCAGAGGGGAGAGGAGGAGAAGCCGACATCCTGATTTTTGTCGCTCTCTCTCTCTCTCTCTCTCTCGCTCTCTCTCTCCAAACAGCCTCTTTTGATACCTCTTTTTTTGAGAATCATGTAATGAAAGTTGATGAAAAATGATCAGATCAAGCTGAGCATATCCCAAATAGTGTGGGGCCAAAATCACGTCCTTGAATCCTCAAAAAAACTATGATTTTTTCAAAATTCCTTTGGTTTGAATCTATAGAATAAAGAAAACTCAACCCTTGAATCTACAAGAGTTCACTAATGGAGGAGGAGAACCTCAAACGGTATTGATCCTGAATCCTTAGATCATTTTGTAGTATTGATTGAATACCTTTTGGGCTACAAGGGGGGTCTTTAACAAAGTGGAAATCAGTTATTTGGGTGCTTTTAATTTCCAATTAATTTTTAAATGACTAAAAGAGGAAACAGAAATTAAGGTGGAAAAATTAAATTTGGGCACATTTAAAATGTGTCCTAAACTCTTAATTGGCTATCTCAAGTTGAAATTGGGCTAGTTTGTATCCATGATGCATCTTTGGCCTTCGGTTCGTTTGGACTAGGTTGAAACTTGGCTGCATCATATGGTCTACTTAAATTGGGCTCAAAACAGGCTGCATCAAGGACAAGACTAGTTTAATGTCCGAAATAATCCCTAAAATAAAATATTAAAAATATGAGATGAGATTCACATTGACCTCTCCTTGAAATAAGTTGACGAGTCATACCCTTACATACTAAAAGTGTCTAATCCAGATCAGATCAGATTAGATCTCCTCATAATCGGCTAAATAGTTTCAACGGAGAGGTGGAGATGGGTTCAGACAACAAGGAGAAGAGGATATGGGAAAGCCGATCGATAGATAGTACGTGTTGACTCTCGGGAACTTGTTGGGAAGGGCAGCGTATGCGAGCTTGAGCAACCGAAAGTCAAAAGACCCCTCTATTATAGATATTAGCGATGATTTGCCTGTTGAAAATAAGATTTTGAACATAAAAACAGATGCGATTAGTTATAAACACGTGAGAACTTCTAGGAGAGTTCCATAAAAGTCAACAAACGCGTGGGGTTCTCGACTAAACGCGTAGGGCTCTAGACTAGGACGCGGGTTCGGAAGGTGGAGAAGAGAAAAACTGTTATCCACAGTACAAAGCCGGAGGTAGAGCTCCTCCCAACTGAGAAAAATGGCGAGGGAGGTGAACGACCAGGGACGGGGGTCCAGCCATGTCGTCCTCGACATGGAGATGGCATCCCCCCCCCTGATACCAGATCTTCCTCCTATCGGCGATGGTAGGGCGTCCTGTCATGCGGATCCTCTGGTGAATCTGATCAGGTCGAAACTCCCGAAACGGAACGCAGGCGGCGGCCGGAACCCTTCTATCTGCTGGGTTCATCCCGACATGAGGAAGGTAGAGGAGGAAGCCTACGAGCCCAAGCTGGTCTCCATCGGCCCGCTCCACCGCAAGAAGGACAGACTGCTCCCCATGGAACAGGTCAAACTGGAGTATCTGAGCGGCCTCCTAGATCGACACAACGAGAACCGCCTCGAGAATTACATCGCCGTAATCCGCAGCTGCTTGCTCGACGCCAGGGCGCAGTACCCGGAGAAGATCGAGCTCTCCGACGACGAATTCGTGGAGATGCTCGTGGTCGACGGTTGCTTCATCATCGAGTACTTGGCCAAGCGTATCTTCGCCACCACGAAGGAGACGGCCCTCCTCGCCAGCGTCAGATGGGGATTCGCTCACCTGCGGAGGGACCTGCTGCTGCTGGAGAACCAGATCCCTTTCTTCGTTCTAACCGGGCTATTCCGGGAGACCAAGATCCCCTTCACCGGCAATCGAAAGGAACCTCTGAATCTTATAGAATTGGTCCTCCGATTCCTCAGAATTGAGAAGCCGCCGAAGGTAAACCTAGAACCGGGCAAGGTGCTCCATCTTCTCCACATCTATCATCTGTGCCTGGATCCAGAATGCGTGGAGGAGCCCCACCAGCGCTCTTGCGGCGAGCTGGCGATGTACCCACTGAAGAAATCAAAAGATCTGATCTCCATGTTTTTCTTCGCCTTCCTCTATCTGATTTTCATTCGACACTGGCCCCCCTTCTTCGGTCCCACCAAGAAATTGAAGGCGCCGAGAGAGATTCCATGCGCGACGGAGCTTCGCGCGGCGGGGATCAAATTCAATAAGAAGGTAGCCCCACGAGGTCAGACCGCCTGCTACCTGAAGGTTTCGTTCAGAGACGGGATACTGGAGATCCCGTTCCTGTCTGTGGATGGGACCACCGGCGCCCGTCTGCGGAACCTCATGGCCCTGGAGCAGTGCTGCGGGAAAGTTGGAAATCACTTCACCAGCTACTGCGTCTTCATGGACAACATCATCAACACCGCCGGCGACGTTGCTATCCTACGGAGCCGCGGCATCCTGGAGAGCAAGCTCGGAAGCGACGCCGAGGTCGCCAACCTGTTCAATAATCTCTGCAGGGGCACCCATCTCAAGTATGATAAGCACTACAACAAAGAAATCTTCGAGAAAGTGGTGACCTTCTCCGAATTCGCCCACCACAAATGGCGGGCGAGCCTGGTGCACAACTACTTCAGCAACCCATGGGCTATGTTCTCCGTGTTGGCTGGTTTTCTCCTAATCGCTTTGGCTGGTATTCAAGCGTACTTCACAGTCTTCCCGAGAAAGTAGTCCCCGGCCGCCTCTCCCCTTCCCCTTTCACCGACAAGAAGGTAAGGAAGAAAGGGGTGCACCCGTTCAGCTGTCCCAGACAGGTCCTAACCCAAATCTCACCCTAATCCTTCCTCTGGAAGTTCAAAATGTCAACTGTAAATTAAGGGTTTAGCTAAGTATGGCTGTATACGCTTAGTTTCATGTAAATCTGATAGTCCTTCTGTGTTCATGTAATTATGTGTGTTTGCTTTTATGGAATGTAAATAAATGCTAGTTCTTCATTTCCCCTCTCTATCTCTCTCTCTCTCTCCCCTCCATCTCTATGGCAGCACCACTCAGTTGACCGAACCCGATTGAAGGGAAAACAGGGTCCCCTCCCTCTTCCCGCTATATATGTATATATATGAAGAGACAGAGATGAAAAGAATCCCCAGATGAGGTTAGGATTGGCGGCAAAGATATGGGAACTTATAGAGGCAAAATCTCCCACCCGCAGAGATGGAGCTAGCTATCCGGTGGAAACTAAATCTGAATTAATTTGTAAAACCCTACAAGCTAATCTTCCTCTCTGGTGAGGTATCCCATAAAATTCGATCCTTCTCGCAGACACCACGAGAAAACCAGAGCCTTGGATGAGACCCCACCGGGGGTAGCGAACTCCAACTCATCAGCTCCTTTGAACTTTCACCCCATTAGGGATCCTGCGGAAGAACATGAAGCACTAATGTGAAAATCTCAGTCAAGGCTCTGTCAGATTACAAGCATTAAACACACAAGGCCCCTTTTGAGCGTTGATAAACACTTTCAAAACCCTGAGATACAAAAAATTAAAATATGAACCAAATGGGGAAGATTTTCAACCTTACCGAAGGCAGATTCTTAGATATTTCGAACCCTGGAACGAACCCTAATGATTGGCAGTATGATCCTCGTAAACAAGCAGCGCCAATTTTTCAGAGTTCCTGAGATAAGATACTCCATTTGGGGGATGGCCCAATAGTTAGTATACTTTCAATAGCGGCCGGCGATCCTGAGGACAGCCCGCGTCTTCGGCATATGACTTGGGCATCAAGAACTTCTCGGCCATCTCCCCAACCAGCTCCCAGGCTTCACTCAGCAGCCCCCTCTCGACCATCACCGTGCTGTGAGTGACCTCATCGGGTTGCCCTCTGAATCATCCTCGGAGAACATCCCCCATGCCTTAGCAGCTGCAAAGCCAGGTTAGTGTTGCCCGCCTGACAATGGCCCTTCACAATGGTGTCGTACGTGTTGGTGTTCGAGGAAATACCTGTGTCAGGCATTTCTTCAAACAGCTTGACGGCATCATCCACGGACCCATGCTCACATAGCCCGTTGATGATCGTGTTATTGGTGACTACATCTGGCTTACAGAAACTCTGGCTCGCTGGTAGGCTCCTGAAAGATCTTCACGTCCACCGCAAAGAGCGTCCATCACAGGGCCACGACACTGTCGTCACTACCAAACATCTCAAGCAGGTATGGAGGGAGAGTCGTGACGGACGTGACCGCATCCCAGCAGCCCCACGAACCAGAAGTGCCAGCAGACCTTCAGCTACGTTATAGGATAAGGAGGAGACCGGTATCAGGAGTGAGAGTCCACTCGAAGAGTCTCCCCCTATTATGAGTATTTTCGTCTTCGGTCGAATCCCAATCTCTCTTCGAGGGCTCTCTCTCTCTCTCTATTTATCTCTCAATCTCTATACGAGTCAGTCGGCATTATTTTAATTCAAGTTGCTGTTCAAGTCTACGGCGACTACTTCTCTCGCTATCTCGCTCTCTCTCTCTCTCTCTCTCTCACACACACACACACACACACACTCTCAATCACTATCTCGAGTTAGTCAGCATTATTTTAATTCAAGTTGCTGTTCAAGTCTACGGCGACTATGTCTCTAGCTATCTCTCTGTCTATCTCTCTCTATCTATTCCACGGACCAATCAATCTCACCCATATAGCTTAGCAGCCTGAGGGCCACGACGAGGTATTTATTTCCTGGACTTCATTTCCTCGAACAGTCTGCTCGCATCCTTGACTGATGCGGATGAAATGAGCAGGGAACACAATGGGCAAATAACAAGCCACGAAACTCGCACACGATCGGATTCGAACCTTTGAAAACCGACTGTGATGAGGTGAGAAGACCGTTCTATTCCTCGATCGAGGGCGGGAGGACTTTCTCAGCTCACCGTGATAAAACAAAGCTACACGTTTCAAAATTTTAGTCGGCCTCCAAACAAGGAAATCGCAGCCCACTCGGCTGGTCTCGAGCCTACACGGCTAAATCCGATGGTAGTGAAAGCACGTATGAGGAAAGACGGGATGAAATCAGAACACACGACCACCAGAGAGGGTTGAGAGGGGACCTTCGGCGTTTGCACGCCACAATGTTGACGTCTATGGTAGAGCAGAAGAGGACGAAACCAAATTCCGTTGATGGTCGGAGAGGGGCGCGCAGGGTGCACACGGTGGTCGTCGGGGCTGGAGACCGGCGCGCAGGGCGGGGTGCCGTGGCACGTCCGCTAGGTGTGCTGGACGCTTCAGTTCGCAAGAAGAAGGACTGGGTTCGCGAACGTCCGTGGGAGGTACGAACGCAAAGCGCTGCCAGCGCTCCGATGGACGATCGTCAGCACGTCGTCGGGCGAGCGAAGGCTTGCAGAGGGGGCGTCTGGCCACCGACACCGACGAGAGAGGGGAAGAGTTGACGGCTACAGGCGGCGGCGGTCACAAGGATCCCTTAGGGCACAGTCTTTGTGTTTGATATTTCTTAACCAAAGTTAGCCAAGCCGCTTCATAGAGATCTTAGGCCTATTTCTAGGCCTGGGGAGGAGAGAGAGAGGATGACAACGTAACATAAATGAATAAAGGGAAATTAAACATAATAAAGCCTAGTAATAATAGAAATTCGGATCCTTCACTTGAGTCCGGCGGCAGCGACGTGGGGTGACTTCGATAGTTGGTGTGGTTGCTGGAGGAGATGGCGTGGAGTCCCTGACATCGTGATCTTCGGTGGTGGGGCTTGGGTACATGCTCCACTATGAAGACGTCGGGCTTGCAGCACCAGTTGTCGGCAGTCATCCACCTGAGGAACTCTGCCACCACGTCGGCATTGCCCTTCTTGCAGAAGCCCTTCCTTGACGAGGATCTTCAAGGTCACGGTGTTGGGTGGGATGCCGACGGAGGCCATATCTCCGAATAGAGCGACGGCGTCGTTGATGGATCCTTTCTTGCAAAGCCGGTCGATCGCCGTGAGCCGTACTTTCATGCCTATCTATGCCGCCGCTTCAACATGCTAGGCAACGCCTACTTGGAAGTTAGTTTCCGCTTCCTGGGCTGATCTCCTGCAGTTCAACATGCTCGCCTACGCCTGCTTGGAAACATTTGTTAGCGATAGTGGAAGACAGTCTGTTTATGTGGCCGAAGTATTATGAGAAATAAAAACCTATGAAAGGCTGGACCTTCTTTGTTAATGTTATGCACTTCACAAAGTCTTTTACTTGTGGTTGCTGTTATTTTATCTTCGTGCTGACATTCTTATCAGTGTGTCTCAAACTATGAGTTACAATCTGTCATACTCAAATGGGGTGCAAATATGAACTATCAACTCAGAATCAAGATACCAACAACAGCACTCTTAAGGGGAAAAGTCTCTGAGTACCAATAGAAGGGAGAGAAAACCTTTCTAGTGGTATCATCCAGTAATAGAAACCTTGAATATCAGAACTCAACAATCACTTAGTTGAAAAGCTTCCAGTAAAAAGACTATGAAAGAGTGTTAAATTTTCATATCAGGATAGGCTACATGTCATCATGATATGACATCCATAGGAATTTATTTCTTTTCAAAAAATATTCAACCCACATTCTGAAGGACTCGAAAAATAGTTTCAAACTTGTTGAATCATAATAAAGTTATAATAGAAATCTTTTTTTATGGTAAAATTCCAAAGCTTATATTTTGACGAGAGTAATGAAATCTTGAGACTGAGACATTACTTAAAAGCTAAATGTTTCAAGTAGTTTCCAGCATAATGGGGTACATAATCACTTATTGGATTTGAATAAAGAAAAAACAAGTATTGGTAATGATCTTCATATCTCACTAAAAACGATTTTGTTGTTGTCAAAAAGGGGAATATTGTTGGGTTATTAGACAATGTGATGACAAAGGAGTTTTGAGGTATCTTGAAAGATTGACGATGGCATGAGCCCATAAGAACATTCATTAAAATTGCAATGAGATCAGTAACTAAAGGGAAGTTCTCATCAAGCCAAAATTGTCCAAAAAGTTGAGACCTGAAAAGAAAAATAAATTTTATACATCAAATCCTTCAACAACTGCCTACATCCAACCAGTTATTAGAAAGGTTATTCTAATACGTTTATAATTGCAAATTAAAAATCAGAACCCAAAGCATTCAAATTGTTATTAATTTTCTATCTTTGTCATGTATTTTCTTGAATATTTTAATGTAAAAATAATGTGGATGCATATGCTCATAGGGTGGAAGTAACCATTGAAACAATCAGCAATCAATCTAATAATATGCATAAAATATTCTATTCCACCTAGATTGGCATTTGAATGAGATTTTGAAGCTTCTTCTCTGTCAAAGTGCATTCCAGTTACCTTAGAGTGAAATCATTAATCTCCAATATATCTAACACTTTCAATATGAAGAAATTAACATGTGCATCCAACCTCAATGACTCTAGACAAAAGTTAAAACTTTCCAACTTACTCTCCATCGATTTCAAGGATATAGAAGGTGTAAGTGTCTAATGTAAGCACTATTCAAGTCATTATTGTTCTAGGATAAGTGGAGGCCTTAAAACATAGCAAAGAGCAAGTGAGGTCTATGATTCTCTACCTCAACTAGGTAGCTAACACCAGAAATTTAGAAAGGACTGCTCGAATCCCTGATTTCCAAGAAAGTTGACTCATTTTGTAATTAGTACAGTCAAAAAGCAATAGAAGCCTCTAATTTTCTGTACTTTGGCTTGTTAAGCTTTAAAATCTGAGTCAAAAGACCACAAGAAGTATTAATTTTCTCCTACTTAACCTGATCGATAGCTATATTCATAGTTGAACGATATATCATGGTGGAACTCAAGGACAAGTGGTTGGGGAGGTGGATATAGGTCTAAGGTTAAAACACTATAAAATCAATTTTTTTGATTGTGTAGAGTACGCAGATAAATTTATGAAGCTCCTTAGGCTTTGATTACATCATGGTTGAAGGACTTTAAGTCAAACTATATTAGTTAAATTTTAGAGTGATTCCATCATTATAGGCCTTATGATCAATTCAACCCCCTCCTAGTGAAAAGCATAGTTATACTATTAGATTCAATAACATTAAGGTTTTGATGGAGAAGACCACAGAAACTTAGATCAATAAAATTATTTTGATTATTCATTATATATGAAATATGCATGAATAACTTCCTAGACATGCGGAGGAAGTTAAATTAAGTATAAATTCATTGATAATATGATGAATTTTAAACTTCTGAAATGTACTCAAGGAATATATTTGAGACTCTTTTTTTGAATTCAAAAATTATTATGAATTTATATTTAAATAATTACTCTAATTACTACTGGAAATGTAGTTAATTTAGAAATTTTCCATTGATAGAAAATAATGTTTCGCACAATAGGTCTCAAGTGAATAGTTGAAGAAAAATATTGGTATGAGTGTTTAATCAGTGTAATAAATATTTTTGATTGAAAATTATTACTTTTGGTTATTCTTGATAGAGATTTAACTCATTAAATATGAATTATGTTGAATGACCATTCCAAGCTTTCTACATATCTTTAAATATTCATTGAAAAGTGATTTTGTGGAATCAAGGTAATGATACCATGTATTGCAACCCTGATTAAACGTATCTACTATACATTGGTGTTTTATTTCAAGTTATTGGGATTTAATTATGATTCAAATTTATTAATTTATTAAGGGACGTAATTATGGTTCTATTTAAACAATAATAGATTCTAATCAATCACACCGAAACTTTAAGGTTTTGAGATATATGATAGTACTTGATAATTACATTTATTACTTTCATCGTAAAGGATTTATGATTTTTAAAAGGATGTGTCATAATGGTTTCCAGCCATTCAAATTTCTCACTAATTTCAGAAATTTAACATTGATTAGTGGCAGAAAATAGGGAAATGTTCCAAATCAAATTTGGTCTATATATTTAGCCTGTTTACAATGGTGAAAATATTTCAAACATTCGTCCTTGATTTCGCTACTATTCCAAATTCTTTCTAACCTATTTTATAGAAAAGTGCATACATATTTGAGAGATCTTTGAAGCTTTATCCAACGGTAAGAAGACACTGAGGACCAGAAATTGATTCAAACATGATCTTCCTCAACTGGATTGAAGTGTCAACAGCTTTGTCAATCAGATAGCTTCTCTACTTGCCGAGGAAAGATAGATACGATCGGATCTGAGTGAGTTGTGGGATTGCGGTCCGTTCGCTGTGCAGCTTCGAGGATGAGGTCGCTTCCAGGAGAGTTCCACCCAAAGTCAACGCACATTGTGAATCCCCCCACCGAACACGTTCATACCGCTACGGTCGGTATAGAATTGATCACAGATGTGTCGCTTCATCGATGAGGACCCTTCTAGGACACTTCTTCACAAAGTCAACGGACGCAGCGAAGTCCGAACGCTGAGCGAGAAACTTCATACAGCTGCAGCAAAAAAATAAAAGGTTCTTCTACTCGCCGCTGGAAGCACAGCTCCTCTCAATTGAGAGAAATGACGAGGGTCGCATACAGCGGAGGCGTGTCTGAGCATGTCGTCATCGAGATGGCGAACGTTTCTGGTGATACCTCGCAAAGTATGGCATCCCTCCCCACGATGCCTGATCTGCCTCCCACCGCCGACGTTAGCTCGTCCCCTGACTTTGTGGTTCGCCTGGTGGATCTGATCAAGAAGAAGCTCCCAAAACCGATCCCAGGCGTGGAAGGTCTGAGCCCTTCCATCTACAGGGTCCATCCCGACATGAGGAATGTAGAGAAGGAAGCCTACGAGTCCAAGATTTTCTCCATAGGGCCGCTCCATCGCGGGAAGGCTAGACTGCTCCCCATGGAACAGGTCAAACTTAAGTACCTGCGCGACCTCCTAAATCGGCACAAGACAACACGCTCGAGAAATACGTCAACGTAATCCGCAAGTGCTTGCCCCTCGCCGAGGCGCAGTACTCGGAGAAGATCGAGCTCTGCGATGACGAATTCGGGGAGATGCTCGTGGTCGACGGTTGCTTTATCATTGAGTCCTTGGCCAAGCGTACCTTCCGCGATAAGGAGGAAACGGCCGTCCTCGCCGGCATTAGATGGGGATTCACTCTCCTGCGGAGGGACCTGCTTCTGCTAGAGAACCAGATCCCCTTCCTCGTTCTAACGGAGCTATGGAAACAGACCAACCATTTATCCGGCGACGGGAAGAAACCTCTGGATATCGTGGAGTTGGCCCGCTGTTACCTTAAGATCGAAATGCTGCCGAAGGAGCCAAAGCCGGACAAGATACTCCATCTTCTTCACCTCTATCACTTGTGCCTGGAACCAAATAGCGCGGATGACACGTCCTGCGGGTGAGAGGCGATATACCAGCTGAAGAAATCGATCGATCTGATCTCCGTGCTTTTCTTCAGCCTGCTCTATCTGATTTTCATTCGGCGCTTGCCCCGCTGCTTCGGTCCTACCAAGAAGTCGAAGGCACCGAGAGAGATTCCCTGCGCGACGGAGCTTCGCGCGGCGGGGATCGAATTCAAGAAGAAGGTAGCCCCCCAAGGTAAGACCGCCTCCTACTTGAATGTCTCGTTCAGAGATGGGACACTAGAGATACCATTCCTGTCGGTGGACGAGACCACCAGCCCCCAGCTGCGGAATCTCATCGCCCTGGAGCAGGGCTGCGGGAACGTTGGAAATCACTTCACCAGCTACTGCCTCTTCATGGACAACATCATCAACACCGCCGGCGACGTTGCTATACTACGGAGCTGCGGCATCCTCGAGAACAAGCTCGGAGGCGACGCCGAGGTCGCCAACCTGTTCAACAGTCTCTGCAAGGGTACCCGTCTCAAGTATGAGAGGCACTACAACAAAGAGACCTTCGAGGAAATGGTGGCCTTCTCCGAATTCGCCCACAACGAATGGCGGGCGAGCCTGGTGCACAACTACTTCAGCAACCCATAGGCTATGTTCTCCGTGTTGGCTGGTTTTCTCCTCATCGCTTTGACTGCTATTCAAACGTACCTCACAGTCTTCGCCAGAAAGTAATCCCCCTCCCCTAACCGACAAGAAGCTTGGAAGAAAGGGATGGACCAGTTTCTACTATCCCAGACAGCTCCTCTACTGTCGGCGCTCAAATCTAACTCTTATGCTCCCTCACTCAAGGCTCTGACAAATTACAAGCATTAAACGCCACAAAGGCCGCTTTTGAGCCCTGATAAACACTTATAACCCTGTGTATGAAACAAATGGGGAAAATCTTCAACCAAACCGAAGGTCTTCGCATCGTAATAATCTAGCATTAAACTAGCGTTTGGAATGATGATCTTCGTAAACAAGCAGCACCAATTATGCACCCGCACCCTGAGAAAAGTTATTCCATTTGGGGGATGGGCCATTAGTTAGTATACTTTCAACAGCGACCAGCGATCCTGAGGGTAGCCCACGCCTGCAGCGCAGGGCTTGGGCACCGTGACCTTCTAGACCGTCTTCCCAAACAGCTCTCTGGCTTCACTGAGCAGCCCCCTCTCGAAGAGGAACCCCATCACCGTGCTGTAAGTGACTTCATCGGGCTGGCCTCAGAATCATCCTCGGAGACATCCCCCTGAGCAAATCTACCGCCTTGTATGTGTTGCCCAACTTGCAATATCCCCTGGCGAGAGCATTGTAGGTGATGACAATCGGCTTGATGCCCATGGGTAGTCATCTCCTCGAAGAGGCTCTGGGCGTGCTCAACCAGGTCTTCGTCGCAGAAGCCGTTAATGACGGCTGACCTTGTAGGAGCTACAGGCTGGAGCGGCCTGTTGAATGATACATCTTTCACATCCAATGATAAAAGAGAACATTTTTGTAACACAACTTTGTCAGTAGAAGTGAGAGTGAATAATTTGATTTTCCCTTCTTATTATGAGTTATAGCAATCAGCTAATTTTAAGTGCTATCATTTAACCAATGAGATCTTTAAATTTAGGATTATAGAGATGAGTTGGCAATTGGTTTGTCCCTAGAAAGGTTGTAAGTTAAGTTCAAAGTCAAAGAAAATCTGAAAAGTCTAATGTTATTCTATCCAAAAGAAGACTTGACTTTGTTACAATATGGGTGAAAGTCTCAACCTTACGGCATCCAATAGAACCAGGTTGGAGTATTCTGTGCCTCACGCGTAATGGACTGGCTCTCTTAGAGTCAACGACTTCAAGAGCATTATACTAGAGGGGGGTACGATCTGGAAAGTGGTTGAGAATCCAATAGCGAGAATAAAAATTGAGGATAATACTTCCCCCGAAGCTACTTCTGGTATTCGCATCGTAATAATCTGTTTGGTTGACGAGTCGTAGACCACCCACCTCCGAATAGATTGATAACCAGTCAGATCAATCTCGTTGTAATTCTCTATCACATGGTTACGTAGAGATCGATTCAGGCAACAGGGAGAAGTGTCGACCAAAATAAAAACTAGCCGTTGACTTTCGTTAACAGTGGGGAAGGACAGCCGTAAGACCTTGAGGGAATGATGCAGAAAAAACCTCTTTTGTTGATATTAGGGATGATACCCCGGTTGAAGACAAGTTTTTGAACGTTAAAATAAATCCGATTGGATCTCAAGCGATGATAAAATGAGTGAGTTGTGGGATTCGTCGGTTCGACGTGTTCGTCGACGGTGAACTCCTTTCTAGGAGTATTTTTTTCACAAAGTCAACGCACGTTGCGGCCAGAATAAAATGATCTTATCCTCGCTGCCAGAGGTACAACTCTCTACTGAGAAAAATGGCGAGGGTGACAGACCGTGGACAGGAGCAGGGCATGCCGCCGTCGCCATGGGGAACGTTTCTGGTGAGACCTCGCTAGAAATGGCATCCCTCCCCCAGAAGCACAATCCGGCTTCCACCTCCGACGGTAGTTGGTCTCTTCGTATGGATCCTCTGTTGGATCTGATCAACATGAAGCTCATGGAACCGATCGCCGACGACCGTCCGCGACCTTCTATCTGGAGGGTTCATCCCGACTTGAGGAAGGTAGAGGAGGAAGCCTACGAGCCCAAGCTGCTCGCCATCGGCCCGCTCCATCACGGGAAGCCCAGACTGCACCACATGAAACAGATCAAACTTACGTACCTGCGCGGCCTCCTAAATCGCCACAAAATGAACAGCCTGGAGAAATACATCGCCGTAATCCGCAGCTGCTTGCGGGACGCCGAGCTGCAGTACTCGGAGAAGATCGAGCTCTCTGACGACGAATTCGTGGAGATGCTTGTGGTCGACAGTTGCTTCATCATCGAGTACTTGGCCAGGCGGGTCTTGGACACCCCAAAGGACGCGGCCTTCCTCGCCGACGTTAAATGAGGATTCAGCCACCTGCGGAGGGACCTGCTGCTGCTAGAGAACCAGATCCCGTTCCTTGTTCTAACCGAGCTATTTAATAAGACGACGATCCCCCTCAAACGGCCCGCGAAAGGAACCTCTGAATCTTATGGAGTTGGTCCTCAAGTTCCTCAACATCGATATGCCGCCGGAGAATCGCCCCCAACCGGGCCACGTATTCCATCTTCTCCACCTTCGGCACATGTGCCTGAATCCAGGTCGCGTGAAGGAGGAACCCCATCGGCGCTCCTGCGGCGAAGTGGCGATGATCCGACTGAAGAAATCGTTCGATCTAAGCACCATACCTTTCTTCGGCTTGCTCTATCTGATCTTCTTTTCCCCCTGCTGCCGCATTTTCCGTGCCGCCGAGAAATTGAAGGCGCCGAAAATTATTCCTTCCACGACGGAGCTTCTTGAGGCGGGAATCAAATTCGAGAAGGTAGCCCCCCTAGGTCGGATGGAATGCTACTTCAAGGTTTCGTTCAAGGCGGGGACGCTGGAGATCCCTTCCCTGACAGTGGACGAGACCACCAGCGCCCTGCTGCGGAACCTCATTGCCCTGGAGCAGTGCTGTGGAGGCAACATTGGAGATCACTTCACCACCTACTCCGTCTTCATGGACAACATCATCAACACCCCCCGCGACGTCGCCATCCTAGAGAGCATGCTCGGAAGCGGCGCCGAGGTCGCCGACCTATTCAACAGTCTCTGCAAGGGCACCCATCTGAAGTACGAAAAGCACTAGAACGCCGAACTCTTCAAGGAAGTGACGGCCTTCTGCCAACTCGCCCGCCATTGAAGTGACGGCCTTCTGCCAACTCGCCCGCCACAAATGGCGGGCGAGTCTGGTGCACGACTACTTCCGCAGCCCTTGGGCTCTGGTCTCCCTGTTGGCTGGGTTTCTCCTCCTCGCTTTCACTGCTGTTCAAGCAATCTTCACAGTCCTTAGAAAGTAATGAAAGTAATTCCCCCCCCCTCCCGCCCCGAGAAGAGGCTGGGAAGAAGGGGATGCACCAGTTCAGCTATCCCTCTATCGTCGGCATTCAACTCTCACACTTAGGCTTCCTTTCGCAGTTCATCAACCTATGGAGTTGTCTATTTTGAATGAAGGGTTCGGCTAAGTATGGCCGTATACACTATACTGTAATGTAAATCAGTGTTAGTTCTTCAGCATTCATTTAATTATGGGTACATGGTATTGTGCGTAGTAAATAAATACTAGCTCGTTATGGCCCATCTACATATATATACATCTACAGTGTAGAGCGAGAGAGAGAGAGAGAGAGAGAGAGAGAGAGAGAGATGAAAAGAATCCCCAGCTGAGGTTAGGATGGGAACGAAAGATATGGGAACTTCATAGCCAGATCTCATGTCACAGATTTTCGTACAGCATGTCGTTAAAGACAGTTGCTTTACATAGTAAAAACAGCATTTTATCATTTCTATCTATGCAGAAATTTAACAAATCGAGTGAAATGTGTCAAGGCAAAATCTCCAATCCACAGAGATGGAGCCAGCTATCTGGTGGCAACTATAAATGAATCAATTTGTAAAACCTCTACACCACTAACCTTCCTCTCTGGTAAAGTATCTCATAAAATTCGATCCTTCTCGCAGAAAACACGAGAAACCAGAGCCTCGGATGAAACCCCCCAGGAGTTGCAGCTTCCCCCCATTTTAGGGTTCCTGCGGAATTACAATACGCAATAATGTTAAAATCTTAGTATGGACTACGTTAGATTGTAAACACCAAACCCCACAAGGCCCCTGCTGAGCCCTGATAACTACTTCTACCCTTGAGGTACAAAAAAAATAGACATTTCGAGCTTACCGAATGCAAAAAATAGACATTTCGAGCCCTGGAACGAACCCTAATGCTTGGCAGTATGATCTTCATAAACAGGCAGTGCCAATTATACACCAACACCCAGAGAGAAGATATTCCATTTGGGTGATGGGCAAGTAGTTAGTATACTTTCAACAGCGACCAGCGATCCTGAGAGCATCCCACGTGTTCGGCACAGGACTTGGGCATCAAGACCTTCTCCGTCATCTCCCCAAACAGCTCCCGGGCTTCACTCAGCAGCCCCCTCTCGCAGAGGAACCCCATCACTGTGCTGTAACTGACCTCATCGGGCTTGCAAGAATCATCCTCGGAGAACATCCCCTTTAGCAACTCTACCGCCTTATCAGTGTTGCCCACCTTGCAATATCCCTTGATGAGAGCATTGTATGTGATGACGTTCGGCTTGATGCCCATGGAAGTCATCTCCTCGAAGAGGGTCTGGGCGTGCTCAACCAGGCATTCGTCGCAGAAGGCATTAATCACCGTACTGTAAGAGACAACGTCCGGCTGGCAAGGGCCGCCGAGGTCTAGCATTTTCCTGAGCAGCTGCAAAGCCAGGTTAGTGTTGCCTGCCTGACAATGGCCCTTCACAATGGTGTTGTACGTGTTGGTGTTCGGGGAGATACCTGTCTCGGGCATTTCTTCAAACAGCTTGACAGCATCACCCACGGATCCATGCTCACAGAGCCCATTGATGACCGTGTTATAGGTGACCACATCTGGCTTACAGAAACTCTGGCTCTCACCCATGGAGCTAAGCAGCCTGAGGGCCACCACGAGGTCCCCCGCGCGGCAGTGGCCTTTGATGAGGGTGTTGTAGGTGGCGACGTTGGGGGAAATGTCCCTGGACTTCATTTCCTCGAACAGCCTGCTCGCGTCCGTCACCGCCCCTTCCTCACAGAGCTTGTTGATGACGGTGCTGTAGGTGAACACGTCGGGCTTGCAGCAACGGTCGTCGGCGGTCATCCACCGGAGGAACTCGGCCGCCGCGTCGGCGTTGCCCTTCTTGCAGAGGCCCTTGACGAGGATGTTGTAGGTCACGATGTTCGGAGGGACGCCAAAGGAGGCCATCTCTTCGATCAGAGCAACGGCATCGTTGATGGATCCTTCCTCGCAGAGCCGGTCGATCACCGTGGTGAAGGTAACCACGTTGGGCTTGCAGGCGCTCCCCTGTGAGCTCAAATCTCTCAGCAGTTCGATGGCAGCGTTGGTCCTCCCCTTCCGGCACAGCCCGTTGACGATGGTGTTGTGGGTGACGATGTTGGGAGAAATCCCTCTAAATTTCATCTCCTCCACCAGCGACAGAGCGCCATCAAGAGAGCCCTCCTTGCACAGCCCATCAATGACCGCACTGTACATGAACACGTCCGGCTGGCAGGGGGAAATTCCCGTCGTCATTTCTTCTAGTACCTTGAGGGCGGTACCGGCGCGGCCCATCCTGCAGAGCCCCTTCACGAGAATGGTGTATGAGAAGACGTCAGGGGGGCAACCCAGAAGGGGCATCCTCCCGAGAAGCTCTCGCGCGAGGTGGGCTCTGTTCTTCGCGCAGAGGTCGCTTATGAGGGGGTTGAACAGCGGAGGTCGCAGAAGAAGACCTCGTTTGATCGTCCCCGCCACAGCTCCCAAGCTTACCGGCGCTCGCGCGGTGTGGCGGGGGCTGAAGCTGAAGAATGCGAGGAAGATGAACCCACCGGCACCATGGCTCCTCCGCTTAATCCATCTCATACCTCTCGCCGCCGCCGGCATACACCCGCAGAGTTCGGTTGAACCAGCCCCCGGAGAAACGGCACAGCAGCAGGAGTCTCTCCTGTTCTTCCAAACCCCTCGACGGAGCTTCTCATCACAGGAAGTTTATCTGTCGCCGACAACGAGGCCCTGCCGGAGAGGGGTACAGGTGCCGCCGACGGCGAGGCCCTGGCGGAGAGGAGTTTTAGGTGTCGCCGACGGCGAGGCCCAAACGGAGAGGGGTTTTAGGTGTCACGGACGGCGAGGCCCTGAGAGGGTTTTAGGGCTCAGAACGGGGTGAGAGAGGTGTGACATCAGCCATTAAAAAGGTCTTCATTTTTTAACTAGAGCTGATTTAGGACATGGAAACCTGGAAGATCATGAGAGAATTTTACGGATTTGATCTTCAAAGGTTACCATTTTTAAGATTAAGTAGTTAGAAGCTTACCACCGTCCGTAAGGAAAATGATTTTCTCAATTATTTCATTATTTATGATTTTGATGCTAATAAATACAGTTATTGAAATAGACATACAAGTTTTATTAGGATAGTTATTTGAATATCTCATGAAAATAAAAGGACTTTGTAATTTAAAAATATAATGAAAATAGTTTCAAATTTTAATAGAGATAAAATAAAAGGACTTTTTAATAGATATAAAATTTTATAAATACCATACAAAACGTATTGTTTGTATATGGACTACTAATTAAGGAATAAATCTTCTAGCATAGTTAAGAGGAGAAAATGTAGAATTAGAATTAAACATAATGAGAAGCTAACTTGGCTTTGGATGTTTTATTTTCATATTAGTGTTTGGCTTTGAGAAATCACTAAGTAAATCGGTGAAATTACCCCATTAAAAACATGTCAAAGTAGTCAATTAAGGAGATATTATATTCTACAATTCCAAGAGTTTACACTTTCTGAAAATTCAAATGCCTTTTCAATCCAAATCAACTCTCATATTTTTGGAGTTCTCTATTCACTTGAAAACAAAACTGACTTATTTCTGAAATTGATTTAAACATTGATAAATTACTTGATGTCTACAATGCCAAATCTTGATGACATCAATGAAAATTAAACTCTTTCATTGCAGAAATGCCCATTACATTTGAAACGGATTTGAAACTTTATGAACTCTACAACAAATCAAGAATTAGGCCTGAAATATATGGATTAGTTATCTCATAAATTATGAGGTTTTCCTCCTACCTTCTGGTTGATATAGATGTCATGGAATATTAATATTTTGAGGTTAGAAGAAAATTTATAAATCACACACATCACTGAAAACATTACTACTCTGAAACTATCTTTTAAAATTGTACAAAACTTGAAAACATAAGAGTGTCTTTCAGATTATTTATATTATTCTTTCAAGAAAATTCACGATAGTACTGATAAGACTACTTGATTTAAGATTATAATGTTTATAATTGAAATGTTTTTATCATTTCATACATAATCTTTTGTCCCAATTGAAATGTGAAGATCATTATGTTGGAATAATCAAACATAAGAGTGTCCCAATTCTGCCTATTTGTCATACTTACATCAAACTTTTCTACATGTTAGTAGATGTGTCAAAATCACATGCATTGTGATAAAACCACTTAGTACCCTCTCACTAAGGATATTGAACTTTTTATATTATTTCACACATCATCTATCCATTTCTAGTCTTAGAGGAAACTACCCTCAAGTATTAAATTACTTTTCTCAAAAATACATACTAACTTTCACAAAATTAATTGTCCACCTCACATAAATTTGCCTCCTCAAAGACAGCCTATCTTGGGTCAAATATGATTACCAACACCTCATGTCTTTGACTAATACATTTTTCCCCCACCACCCAATTACCTTAGGGTATATGAAGAGCAATGGTGGTGGTGAATGAGTTGATTATTCTCTGAATTGAGTTCATGAAGAGAATGAAGTTTTCTCATTCATTGTTGATGCATATGATTCAAAGAGAATGATGATGAGCACTGAATCTTTATGTTTTTCGATCAGTTTTTAATTTAGAACTATTTTCTTATAAGTAAACCTTCACCTTCTTTTGGTTTTCTTGTTTTATCAAAGCTTCAATATTCACAATCTTATCCAAAAACATGACAGTTTTTGGAACATGTGATAATGAAGTTCAGACCTTTCAAAACCTTCAAATCTCATATTATCGTGGCTATTTTTGTTCAAGTTTAAATAAAAACTTCTTTAATTAATGGAGAACATTTGGATTGAAGTCTACATTGGATTCAAATCATCAAACTTTTCTTTCATTTTTGCCAATGTAAGCAACTTATGTGTCACCATTGGGTTGCTCTCTTCAAAACTCCAATAGAGAGCTTTTCTAACATTATATCAAAATGATAAATACTGTATAATATGAGTAAATCAGCACATAATCAAAGATGAAATAGTCAACAAGACGTGTTAACTTATAGCAAATAACCTTATACTTAACCTTTAATTTGTAGATGTTCCTTCAATTAATAATCTTTTACCTTGAATAGTCCTAAGATAGAAAACCACAATCTCAAAAAGTAAAGTCATTGATTTGATCATTAATAATAATATAAAAAATATTTAATAAAAAACGATATAATGACTTTTTGAATATATTAAATATTTGAAACATATAAGTGACGCATAAAGTAATAATATTATATAATTATTAATCAATAAAGTTTATTCATAGTGATCAAAACAATAGACATCAACACATAAGTCATAGGTTCCTAACTAATTTTGATGCTTACAAAATAGAGAAGAAGAAAATATTAAAATTTAGAAGAATTATATATATATGATAAAAATTATGATTATTAAGAAAATTATTAAAACTGAGAAAATAAAGTCGATATAAAATGGACACCTTATATCATGAAATGGTTAGAGATACTTTGAAAATTGTAATACTTTACAGAGCATGTCATATCGAATTTAAGAGAGAAATTTTCACTTCTCACTTGAGTTTCACTTGCCAATTTTAAGGTCAATTAACTTGAATATCTACATGGGTTGACTTGCCAGACCTAAATTTAGGAGTGGTGAGTCTCCTAAATTGCTAATTTGTTTTATTAAGTCACCCACATCGATTCACCTAGATCAACTCATGGGTCAACATTTTTGAGACTTGATTTATGTCCTTTTAATGACTTTTCTTTCAAAAATATTTTCATTTGTTTAAAATTAAATTTCTTTTCATTTGAATATCGTCCACTATGATACACCTAAAAATTTATGTCAATCAAAATGTATCATATGAAATAATTTAAATATTTATTCAATCATTAGAGTGACAACAAGATATTTATGATAAAAGTTGAAGCTTATAGTAAACAAGCCCATATACTTAACAGCTTTTGAAAGAAAAATGTGCACATTGGATGAAAAATGAAATGAAATATTTTATTTAATGATGTTACCAAATTGATACCACCCACATCAAATTTAAATGTAATTTAACAAAATCTTGATGGTGGATTACAATGCTCATTCAAGAAGATCCCTTTGTAACTTTCAAAAGTAAAGCATTGTTTTGAAAACATGCTGATTATAGGGCATCTTTTTCCATGGTCCATGTTTTGCTCTATCCACATTATTTTAATTTTTTTCTTAATATACACCCACAACCATATATATAAACTTCTCAATAAACTGCTCTATCCACGTTTCTTATTAGTCACCCACAACCATTTATATAAACTGCTCTATACATATTACTTTATTGTTTTTCTTACTATACACCCACAACCATATATAAACTAATCATTATTATTTTTTTCTCTCCCTCCCACCCAACATGTTTCATTTTTCTATGGTTTATGTTGTACATTAATACCATGGGCATTTCATAGACAAGTAGATGAATAACTCAAACAGATTTTAGTTAAAAAATATAATTTTGAGAGATAATTTATATCCTTGACATTTCTCTAATTTAGGAGCACAATTATTATAGTTACTTTTCTGATTTGAATAGAATAGTAAATAATAAAGTTTGTTTTGTTTTAATCTAAGTTGAAGCCTAATATGCATATATTTAAATTTCTCCATAATAATATTAAATTTTAGTCTAAAATAGTGATGGCATGGGCATGTTTGAGATCTAAAAATTCACAAAAAATTCAATTTTTCTATCTTAATTTCCTGGTTGTTTTAAATTGTAAAATAAACTATGTTATGTGTCACCAATTTTAAGTACACTTATGGTCATCTTCAAACCTTCTACATAGTGGATACTTCTCTTTCCTCATAACATTTGGTTACTTACTATATCATCAGTATCAACATCTAGAAGATTAAATTGGCTTCCTTAGGTGATTTTATTACGAAAAAATCTTAAGCATTTGTTTGTGGTAATAACGTTCATGATTGAAGCTCCATTACATTTTTTGAGAAATAAGCAAAATCCAATTCCTGTAAGGGATTTAGCAAGGATTTTTAAAGAGAAGATTGCATGTTGTATTGTTATGAGCTTGTAATCCCCTTTAGAATTCCCAAAGCTCTTATATCTTTTCTTTGTAGTTGTTTTGTAATATTTTCTGATTTCTTGTTTTCTATGCATAGGACAATTGCATTTTAATCTTCATTACTCATTTATGGTATCCTAGGAAAAAGAGTATATCTTTAATAAGATGTCAAGACTATCAATGAGTCCTTGATTGATTAATAGTTTAGCGGTCCAAAGTCCATCTTCATAAACTTGAGTGGAGCCTCATAATTAGCCATTAAATGATTTTTCCAACATAGCTAAGGAACCTTGAAGTAAAGAATTTCTATTCATAATATGATGAAACTTCTAACTAGTAAAACTAGGTCATTACTCGAGGAAATTGTATAATCTGGTAAAATAACATAGTCAATAAGTGGCCACTTGATGGTTCAAAATGAGTTGATTTGGCTACAAAATTTTTGATATAGATACCAAATCTCTCAATATGCTTGATATTTAAAGGTAAAAACTCTTAAGAAAACCAACCTAGTTGAATAAGCCGTGGAACCCAAATGGCAGAGCTCTATGGCATATCAGCCCAAGATTAAGAGAAGCCCTATCACTCACACACTTTGCATACCACATTCCAAAATTGGGATAGCTTATTACTAGATCCTCATGGTCAATGAACTGTTCATCTAATTAGCCACCATTTATGTGAGATGTTCCTAAAAATGTATATCAATGGAGAATTTTACTAGTACAAAACATGAAGAACCTTTACAAATATAAAGTAGATGCAAAATCATTTATTTTAGGATAGACCTAGTTACTATCAAAAAAATTATATGCAACATTGTAGATCATGGACACTATGCTTTTAGGAATGGTAGCCTAGAAATCAGGGCTTAGGATAAACCTCAAAGAAGAGATAATGTCATGTTGTGCAAGCTTGCCTACTCGTCTATGCACACACTGGTGTTGGGTACCACGCACTTGGCATTCTCACGTCAAGTATGAGATATACCTTGTCCCATTCACAAAAGATGACGAGAGGGTCCTCGTTGCATCCATACTTGTCATAAAGTTGCAAGGTTGAAATCATCTTTTAACCCCCCTATGCTACTTGAGCTCTTCTTATCCCCAAGATGAAACCTAACCATATTTCATATATGAGGAAGATATTGAGGCAATATGGAAGATAATTACTTAGGCCCTAACAAAAAATCCATCCCTAATATGTGTTTGAAGTCATCAATGGGCAAAACCATGAAGTGCACCATCAATGGACATAGCAAACCACCTCTAACCCACAGCAATGTCTCACATGGCATCCCAATCAATGGACACACCTTCAAGCATATGTCATTGATGTGATGGTCTCATTTGAATAGTGACAACCTCAATCATGTAACCTCCTAGTCTAATAAATTGTGGTTATCTTCACTATTCACCAAAGCAAAGGTTAATAACAAGTTGTGGCTTGCCATTCATAGTGACCTCCAAGAAGATGAGCCATCATAATGTAGCCCAAAATACAGCATAGCAAGTGAAGCTTACACTAGAATCCCAATTGCTTCGGAGTTAAGCCAGAAAGAAGAGGGAGCTAAAAGATGACCTGAAATCTTATTAGGGCCCACTAAAGAGTGAGAAGACTAATTCAAACCCAGTTTGTTGTTTAGTTTATTTTTTTATTTTTCAGTTTTTTATTTCTATTTTGTGTTTTTTAAAATATATTTTGATTATATTTCATAATCTATTTTCTTTTTCAGAGCTTGTATCCTTCTAAAGACATCCATCCTCCTTTTTAAGCCTATATAAAGGCCCTAATTATAATCAAAGAAAAAGAAAAGTAATAGGAGTTTTTCTTTCTTATGAGATTATCCCTCCTCTCCTTGTAGATTCAAGGGTTATCCTTGATTTTTGAATTTAAGATCACCTTCTTGTAGATTCAAGGGTTCAAATATTTAATTATGTTGATTCATAACATGATTCCTTCTTTAAGGTTCATACTTTGTTGGTTTAAGCCTAGATCTTGGTATTATATAAAAATTGATGTTGTGTCACATCATCCATCTATTGCCATTAACTCAATGCATTATTGTAGTGTTGCCAATGTTTGAAAGGAGTTCAACATAGGAAAACCACTCTTAACTATTGATGTCCTTTGCTCAGCCAAACCACTTAACACATACTTTGTCCACTTAATTTGAGCATTCCTTCACACAATAGATACATTTGAAGATGAATCATCCCATCTTAGGAGGGGCCCTAGATTGTCCAATTCCTCTTTGTGTGACTACATAAATTAGTTTCTTCTTCAAGATGTGTGCTTTAAGGATTTAAGGCTAAATCTTTCTCCCATTTGCATCAATGCTATGTCATATCACCCAATGATCCCTATTGGCTTAATGTATTGTTATAGTGTTGCCAACAATTGAATGGGCTTTAGTATAGAAAGATAGTTATCAACTACAACTGTCTCTTGTTTGGCCAAGTCACCAATCATGTGCTTTCTCCACTCAATTTGGATATTCTGATCGTCCAATCAGTGCCTTTGTAGATGAATCATTCCTTCTTTAGAGGGTCCCTAAATGCTCCATTCCCTCAATACCCACTACAATTGCACTCCACGTAGACCCTTCTACCCATGTAGTCTTCCTTACTGCCCATTGTGATTGCCCTTGTGTCCCCCACTGTTGCCTCTCTTCTTACCTCATCTCTTGTGTGAAACCTTAGTAGAATGTGATTAATAGTCCCCCAATGCTTTGGCTGCCACCATATCTGATAGTACGTCCCCCATTCCTGGGCATGATAACTTTGCATGTGATCAAGCTTTGAGACCAACCACAAAGTTAAACAACTTGTCTTTGTTGAACATATTATGTATGTTAAAGAATAATTAAGCAAAGCACTCCACGTACTCTTCCATTGTGCCTACATGATGAAGTTTTCAAAGTGCATGTTGGCCATCCTTACAATGTTTATGGAGAGTAACTACACCTTCAACTGCTTTATGGACTTGTTCCATAAATCACTAGGAGTTCTTATTAAATTTTCCATGTAGGTTCTATTGGATTAAATAATTTTTATGTTAATAAATTGAAAACATAAATTTATGTATAAAAAAACTTCATAAACTATGTTGAACTGTACGAATATCTAAGTAAAGATTTTTTTATTTACATGTTTTATAAAATATATTTTATAGGCCCTAAATAAACAATTACCTCAAAAATCATGTTTGTAGTGCTGATTAAAACCAGATCAAAACATATCATTTTGGAACAGAATTAGAGAAGTGAGAAAATGAGCCCAAAAATATGTCAATTCATTCTCCCATCCACCATAACAAATCTAAGATAATTACTTCAAAACACATCATTTATATAAAAGTGTGCTCAATTAACACCTCAATTTGAGACAATCTCATCTATTTGATCATTTATATCCTTAACGAAAAAGTTTACTACAAGCTGTTACATGCTCAAGGCTCTTCTGCTGAACTCATCTACATCATCAAATAAGCTTCTATTGCAACATATTATGTCTTAGGAAGTGGTTACAACTTATTATCATACCTGAAGGCACTTTGGAAGGAATTGTAACATGGGTAGATAGGTCAACTAGTGCCTTTGTGTTTAATGTGAGGTGATGGTCACATAAACACTATCATGTAAAAGGGAAATGCTGATCTACTGAAGTAGTAACCCCCTAGAAAGTGGACATAGGCTTAAAACATGTTAGAACTTAGTGTGTTGAGCTAAAGAAATAGTGTGTCAACCCACTAAACAATTATGTAGACTCAAAGGATTTAAAACATGTTAGAACTTAGTGTGTTGACCTCAGGCAAGAGTGTCAATCCTGCCCAGCCCTCCAAGTATACCTTCTTGAAGTGGAGAGAAAGAGAGAGAGAGAGAGAGAGAGAGAGAGAGAGAGAGAAACGGATCTGGAGAGACCACTGGGGAAATCAGAATGTGTGTTTACGAGAGACAGCAGGATCAGCCAAATGGCAGAAGATATGGGGACCTGAACTTTGGAGCTGCACCCCATTGAAGCTTGGATCTGCTTGGGAGGGAGAGTTGAGGCCCATTTTTCTTACTGACCAAGATTTTGAGACTCACTCCATATATAAAAGAATAAAATTTAATCCACAACATAACATCATCAGTGGTCGCATAAAACATAGATCAATGCTTCATGAGTTCTCCCATTCAGGGCTAAGAATGGATCCAACACCACTTATACAAGCTGAAGATGATTTCAGCGAAGATTACATCCGCAGCTATCTTGCAGAAATCATCTTCATGCTCTGACTCTCCCTCCACCCCTCCACCCCTCCACTAAGGATCGTCATCATCTACCAAGGTTAATGTCAATAATAAAATGAGGTTTAGATAAACAACTGGAGATAATCATAATACTAAAAGAAGGAGAGCCAATGTGCAAGTCTAACAAAACATAGAAGAGGGATTGCCAAGAAAGAAACGGCATCCGTCATTTGGGTGAATAAGCTAGAGGAACATCCATGAACGACCAGAATCTTTGCAAGATGGTTGCATCAGAAACATAGAATGTGGAAGTATGAGGCAAATTTTCCGTTCATAGGATGATGAACAAAGTTTATAATCCATCACAACGAAATGAGTCAGAGGCTGATTAGAAACTGTCTGGTTTTGTACATCTACCTGTTTTCGTCTCCACAAGATGTTCAAACTCCTTCTGGACCGGTGGGAAGGGGTTGATAGCCATTCCCATCACCGAGTGAACGATTTCCTCGTTCAACCGGGATGCATTTTAGGATAACTGCGGCGATCATACTTACAGATCCGATAAGAACGCTAACTAACCATAATTGCCAACTCAAAGGTACTGTGCTTGCCAGAGTGCCCAGAAATTCCACTATTATCACTTGAAATACAACTGTGGAAGAAATAATAGCCACAAACATCCAGCTGCGGAAGATTCCGGGGAAAACGTTAATGCTTTCCATTTCGAGACTATTTATTTCGTTAAAGACCTGGTGGATGTGATCACAAGGTGAGAAGACATTAGTGAGACAATGAATCAAAAGAAGGAAATAAAAGAATAAATACAGTAAATGAATGAATGAAAATTTGACTACCACGAATTATAATAAAAACAAATCTTAGTAGCTCATTGATGTGACCCAGATTTTGGAATGGAGAGAGGACGAGGATGGAATAAAGAGAAATTACTAGTCAAAAGTATCGTAAAAAGCACTCCCTTCATCGCAATCCTGTCTCTTTTATATCAGAAGAGAAAGAGGCCTACTCGAACTGACTCTTAACTCACTTGCCTCTTAATGGACAGCTTGAAATGTTGACCCTCCACTATATAGATAACTGCTAGTACAAACCATTACTAAAATGTTATTCTCTTCTAAAATAAAATAAATTAGGACAGCTAAGCATATAACTTAGATAAAATTTCTTCAACCATCTGGCTGCATCACTCACTGCTAGATGAACCAAGACAATAGAATAACCAAGCAATGAAGAATCTTCAAGGGTGAACTTCATCTTCATCTAGAGCTAGCAGTCGGATCCTGTTATTGGATTAGCTTGTAACCAAAGGTTAACCACAGGAATTGGTTCAAGGAATGTGGACTGATATTTTCCCTATACGAGGTATGTGCACCATCTTCTAGGGAAGAAAACAAGGGAGCAGAGAGAGCATGCAGCCAGGAAAGGAAATTACTGTTATCTCCCAAACAGTTCATCTTATACTGATGATATCAGATCTCCCATGTTGCAATACTGGAGTCCTCTGTATTCTCCTTTTCTGCTTTACCATGGTGGAATTTTCTGTTTCTCGCAGGACTAGCACACTGAAAGTCAGACAATATAACCTCCCTCACTTTTTTCTGGTTATCAGGCCACCAAGTTTACAGTCTGGCCATAACTCAATACGTCATGCAAATCAGGTGCACAATACCCACACCCCAAACTGATATTTTTCATTTACTCACATCTCTAATAATGTACCTAAAAATTTGTTTTTCTTCCTCCATATGATCCTTCCAAGGGGCATGCCAATTGAAAGAGCTGATTCATTGCATACAATAAATCCTGAAGAAAGATTAATCAGTATGCTGCATTTTTCCATTGAGTCCGTCAGGGATGTTGATTGTCGATCTCCTTCAACTCATTAAGATAACTCTAAGACTATTTATATGACACTTGTTGGGGCAACAAATTCCTCAGTGAATTAAAGCCTCTAGATCCCGCTTACAGCAATATGGTTTGTCATCAAAGCAAAAGTATGAGCTTAGGATCTCAGTCAACCATGAAAGCTTAGTTTTGGACTATAGAGCACGGGTAACTCACCTGGTATCTGTACATGGTTTCAAGTAGCCACCGGAGATACCCTAGTGAGATTAGCTAATTTCCTTCCAGATATACCTTTCGTAAGAAATTATTTAAGTACATAAGAGACCAGACCCCGTCAGTCCCCCTGAATTGAATCAGACTATCCCCAGACCAATAATAAAATAAATAAGTGGCTAGTCAACAGTCAACATGACCACAAAAAAAGGAACTACGGAGTTAAAGAGAGAATATTAACGCGAAAATACACATTAACCATGAGCATTTACCCAAAAGTTTACCTGGCAAAACACAAAGGTATTGAATATGAATGTGTTCAGAATAGAACTTGCATCTGAACCACTTATATTAAGCAGTCGCTTCCCATCAAACATTAAAACTCCAAGAACAACTAGCTGGTACACAACCTGGCCCAATATGTTTCTCCACATAATCTTCGTAATAAAATCTGCACCTCGTTTAACTGGTGGTTTTCTCATCATTTCTTCGTTTGGCGGCTCTGTTGCCAGTGCCAAAGCACCCAGAGTATCCATAATCATGTTGACCCACAAAAGCTGAACAGCTGTGAGAGGAGTAGTTCCTGGAGTTTATAAAAATTACCATTAGAAACAAAGTCACCATACAAAAAAATGACACTACGTACAAGCCATTTGTTACCGTTACCTGTTACACATGCTGAGACAAAATTGAGAATCAATGCAACTATGTTAACAGTAAGCTGGAACTGCACAAATTTTTGGATGTTTCTGTAAACTGCACGACCCCATTTAGCTACATTGATTATTGTTGTAAAATTGTCATCCATGACGATTACGTCAGCATTTTCTTTAGCTACCTGCAAAATAATTCGAACTATAAGAGTGAAACAAACTGAAGAGAAATACTATCCAAATGTGAGACCAGGTTCGAGAGAGAAGAATAGAAAATCAAATATATAAAAGAAAGCAAGTTCCATTACACGAACATGAAATTTAATTAATAATAATACTGAAGAGAACATCATACCCCATAAGAGGTCAATGTTTCTTCCCAACGAGAATATTAAGTTGCTTAAACATATAATATATTCAGAAGCAGATAAAAGAGTGTAAACATCAACGCGAGAAAGACTCATTAAGGCAGCTCACATAAAGTTTTGTTTATTTGAGGCACTATGGGGAAGTTTTATGAAAGTTATTTCAGCTGTTTGGCACTAGTCCAGATAAATGGCCCGTCTCATTTCTTCAATGAATATGAAATGACCATAATTCGGATTTGTATCCTAGTATAACCTCCTCAACATGACCCAGTCAACCATATGACCGATCCAGGGGCATTTTAATTTTGGTGTGGGGTATGATAACATTAACAATATGTATTATCTTTTCAGTTCACTGAAAGTTTACATTGGTGTTCATCTCACCCAAAGCATTATCCCGAACAAACAGAAATATTATACATTTATTTTGTTAGACGAGACTGTAGGATATCAAAATCAATTTCAAGAGAGTACCCTTTTCAGTTTATAAGGATTCAGCTAATATGGTAGTGTGATTGGAATACAGTTATTTCCCATTTTTTACTTTAAAATTTGAGTAGATTTTATGCGTCCTTACTTCCAGCTTGAAAAAATAGTCTAGAATGTAAAGGGTAAAACATTCCCTGTTCAAGCAATGTGGAAGGAGTTCTTGATGAATGGTTTCTTATGTATGCCATTTATGATTTGCTGGGTCTCACTTAATCCATTCAACGAAGCATTTTAATGCACAAACTTGTGTCATACAGTTATTTTCAACAGATTTCTAGCAGCTTTACCAAAAGCTCAGACGATACTTCCTGATGAAACCGTTTACAAAGGCCTGTCCAAATGTTATAACTGTCATGCTGCAACCAACCGGCTGAGATAAAACACGATACCACAGAAACCAGCAGCTAGGAGTAGCCTACTGGCTAGCCATAGTCCCAATTAACGCAAAGGGCAAAGTGCAGCTAGTGATCTGATGCGCTCAGACAGGCCCTTCTGCAACCATACACATTCCAATTACATACAAAGAAACAAGATAGGATGAGGCAGAAATGATTCAGGAATATGTCCAAAACCGTTGGTGCTCATATTGATACTTTTTTTCCAGCCCTCTTAAACTCTTGTTACTTTAAATGTTATGTTTAATTGCGTAGTATACGTTCAGGAGTAAAATTTCCAAGAGGACTGATATTTAATAAATTTATGTGAAAACCCTGGCATCAGTGAGGTTTGCTTGACGATGGGTTGAGGTCAATGGCTGACAAGGAAGTGAAGCGCACACAGAAAGAGTAAAGGAATAATGGAAGATTGATAGAATATAACAAGAAACCATAATGAAAAGGCCCATAATATGAACGAATTCATTCCACATCTGGATGAGCGACCAAGGAAGCCTATTAAAGAAAAGGACTGAACAGGCAACAGACTGATGAATATCCCTGCATACATTGTACATCTTTTGATATCTACAAGGCTTCCATAAGAGCATTATTATGGCTTGATATGTAACTATTGTCTCCCATGGACATAAAATGCAGAAGTTACGACTCTGATATTATGCTTTATTGAGCTCCACATTTGATTCAGATGATCAAATACTATGAAAAGTGTTACAACTTTCTTGTTCTGATGTCACCTTCTCACAAGGTATTAACCATGACCAGGAATTTTTCCACACACATAACCTCCAATGATGGCCCAAATGCACCAATGTGTTCCAAAGACTTAAGATCCACAATCTCAAATGTCGTTAGGGCATTGAGATTCACACTAAAACCACGAGAAATGCTCCCTAGAGAAGGGATCAATGCTTGAATTCAAATCAAGAAAGTCATTGTCATTAACAGTAGATTTTAAATATTCCTCCCCAATTGCAATTTCTCCCTAGAAAAGGATTCAAAGGTCCAGCACCCTCCATCAACTCAAGTAGCAGTGCTTAGCTTGCCCTTGTGCCCATCATCATTGTGCAGAGCAGCCCCACTGGATGCGAGGCTCTTTTCTACAAGTCCATCAAATATATCATACACCACAACGCCAAAGCACTGTGAAACCTTCAAAGCTGCCCCAATCTTTGTGGTAATGCCCTCACAGGCTCTCACTTCATATTACGTTCACCAATAAGGCTTACAGACCGTGGCATACCCTTTTGCATCACACCTTGCATGGGAATAGCCCTGACCCAGCTTTCATTTGTCCTGCGCATGCCTCTTGAGGTAACACATCCAGCCCCTACCGGGCATCCTATTAGAAGGTTTGTTCACCAAACTTTCCCATCTTGGCCATATCTGGTAGTGCAGAAGCATTCCTACTACGGGAGGGCATCTCAGATAGCCAGATGGAGTGTTTTAATCCAGCCCAAAGTAACTATTTTTTATTCCAAGAATTCAGTCCATTCCTCAGAATCATGGTCAATGTTTTATTTTTCAGCATTTATCGGCAAGTAGTCAGTCTACTGTTGTCCTTGTGAAAACACTGGAGTCCTCAGAAGTTTGGAGCTTCACAAGGATAAAAAACAGCATGGCGTATGCACTGGCTAGCACTAATTTACAATAGTTTTTTGACGGTCCTCGAGGTATCATTAAATATTACCGGGGCATCACCAAGGGAAAAGGCTTCCTAGGAGTACAGTGATTGGTTGCATACAAGAACAAAACATAGAAGGTACTTAAGACACATTATACAGAGAAATGACCTTTTGGATTGATAGAAATATCATTGGAAAATATAAAGAATATCATGCTTTTCCTTGGCATATACAACAAGGCAGTATAAGAGGGGATGCTGCCTTTATAACAATGCAAATATGCTTAAAATTCAGCATAAAACGAAAAATATTGGTACATTTTATTAAAATTTATTATTCAATGTAAGCTGATCAAACATCAACAACATATTTTATTTCACAAGAAAAAAATATATCTTCACCTTCGAAGTCCGCCAATATTGATATCAAAGAGGCTAGAAAAAATCTAATGTGAAATATAATCATGTACTCAAGAAACCAGTACAATCAAATTTCGGTATTGATGTCAAAAATGTTTCTTTATCAGTGAAGACATCACCACCGTGAAAATGTAGTTCTGACAGCAATCATGATGAATGTGGAGAGAACTCTGGACGACACTTACAAACATAAAAATGACTATCATTGTTATCGCATGTATTGTTCAAAGACGTTGTTGGATCCTATTAAAACAGACAGTGGCGTAATGAGGAATTATGAAATTTCCTATTAGTTTGGAAAATCATGCATAATTTTTGTATCATGCACTTTTACCAAAAATGGTAATAAAGTTCAGTAAAGCCTTACTAAACCCAATCATGACCAATCAAGTTTTTATTTTGTTGTCACACACCTATGAAAAATGACTCCTTTTCAACCATGAAGATCATAGGCGATGAGTGAAGATCATTTTCAGAGTTCACACGAAATGAAGAAAAATGAGAGCAAAGGATATATCACTGGAGAGGGAAAAAGCGCCTAATGTAAGACTTGGGATCCAAAGGATCTGAAAAACAAAACTTGGCTACATGGAGGACGAAACTGCTGGATTTTGTATCATTACAATTACTACAACAGAGGATTAGAAAATGATGTTGAGGGAGGGAGTAAGAAAAGACATGCAAATTTTACTTGAGTAAATGTTTACATAAAACAGGGCATAGCCTGCATATACCAATTGACTATCGAGATTCATGAGTCATTATATCATAACTTTGTTCAGTAATCTATTAAGCAAGTGAAAAGAGGTGTCACCTACTACCATGAGGGAGACTATGAAAAGCACAGAGATTGCAAAGAAACAAGCAAAATATGCTGAATTAGTCAAAGTTGCTGAAAAGACTAAATAAAAGAAATGAGGTTAAGATGAATCATAAACTAAGTTCAAAATCCACAGACTCGGATTGGGTAAGCATTGATTTTGATCAGGATGAGAGTTATCCAATCTCCAGCATCATGCCCCCCCATTTTGGATTTTTTTGCTTCACCAAAGGTGTACATCTTACTTTAAACGGTCATGACAAGTGAAGCATTGAAGCAGGTTCAGTTAGAACAAAAACGTTAGGGAGTACAAGCTATGTATGACTAAAATCGTCTATCCCTGTGAAATCCATAGATTCCTTTCTCAGATTAAAGTGTCATAGGCTATCTTCTAGAACAAGAAGCTATAATGCATCGAATTCAGGGAAAAAATAGACACTACAAACCATGATTAACCGTTTAGCACTAAATACCATTCTGCATACTACATATGCAAAATGCAACATCTATGATGTTAATAAGCATAAACCAGGATTTACATCCTGATTTTTTTGAATTGTTGAGGAAAAAAATTGGCATGGACTTGTTTAAAACTTCCAAATTTTATACACTGCCATGAGGAAATGGAATCGCCTAAAATTCATCTACCTTTCTCCAAATAGCAGATATCACTTCCAGAGAATAACCCCCTAAGAATTTTCCCATAGGTCATCCACATAACTTCCAAAGCAAAATAGGATTATTTAGAAGGAATTTCTAATCAATACGCATACTGTAGAGAAGCGCACCTCAGTTCCTGTACCCATAGCCAGCCCAATGTCTGCTTCATGCAATGCAGGTGCATCGTTCGTTCCATCTCCTGTCACAGCTACAACTTCCCCATACATTTTCCTTAAATGATTGACTAGCAAATGCTTGTCTGTAGGTGAAGAACGTGCCATGACCTGAAGCAGATACAGAATTAATTGTTTAGACTCACAGGTTCATTGTTACCAGGTATGCAGAGTAGTAGAATGCAACCTGAATTTTAGGAATCAGCTCTTCCATGTCCGCAGCGCTCTTTTCACGAAAAACTGGACCTTCTATAGCCAAACCGCCATCCGTTAGGATGCCACATTCTTTAGCAATAGCCTTTGCAGTATTAATATTGTCTCCAGTCACCATCCTCACAGTAATACCAGCAGAAATGCAAGTTTCAACGGCTTCCTTCACACCAGGCCGTACTGGATCTTTAATGCCAAAAACTGCCACCAAGGTATATCCATTAGCAGGAATATCATCATCTTTAGTGGTTCTTTCTATGTCCTTGAAGGCTATGCATAGCGTCCTCAGAGCTCCACAAGCAAAACTATTAACAACGTCCATTATTTCATTGGCTTTGTTTTCTGACAAAGGCACACAATTGCCGGCATTATCAGCAAACCTGTCACACATTTGCAAGACAGTTTCAGATGCACCTTTGCAGAATGCTCGAAAACCTCCCTCTTTCAGAGACACAAGGACAAACATCTTTTTCTTAACTGAATTGAAGGGCTCAACCTTGATAATCTCACATCCCTGGAATCGTGCATCGAAGTCACCACCCAAATTCAAGGCAAATTCCATCAACGCTTTCTCAGTAGGAGAACCTAAAATGGTCATTTTACCTTCTTTGCTTCTACATACCTCTGAAGAAGTGTTTTGAAATATGCACTGGATAAGAATATTCAAAACAGTTTCAGACATCACAGAACTCAAATCTTTACAAACATCCATTGAAGACTTTATTACGTCACAAATCCATATTTTATTTACTACCATGTGATTAGTAGTTAGGGTTCCAGTTTTATCAGTGCATATACTACTAGCAGATCCCATTGTCTCACATGCAGAAAGATGGCGCACAAGAGCCTTGTCATTCATTAATTTTTTCATTGCAAATGCAAGGCTGAGTGTCACAGCCAAAGGCAAACCTTCAGGAACAGCAACAACTATTATCGTCACTGAAATGGAAAAATAATTTAGTATTGACAGAGCATCATTGAATGACCAGTGTAAGATACCACCGTGAACTGCTTTTCCTATAAGAAATCTAGCCAACAGGACTAAAAATGTCAAAATGGCAAAACCCAGACCAATTTTCCCAATAATGGTCGCAACGCCATTCAACTTAACTTGCAAAGGGGTCTCATCTTCCCCTCCCTGATTCAAAGTTTCAGTTAGTCTTCCCCATTCAGTCTTCATACCAACAGATGTCACCAACATCTTGGCAGATCCATCCTGTACTTTGGTCCCTGCCAGTAGAAATGGTTTCTCTGTAGATACATTCACAGGCTCACTCTCACCAGTCAAGCTTGATTCATCTACTGACAGACTGTAACCAGATATAAATAGCCCATCAGCTGGTACTTGATCTCCTATTGATAGATGAACAACGTCCCCAACAACCAAGTCATGAATGAAGATTGTCTGTCGGTAACCATCTCGTGTAACCTGAACAAGAATCTTCTTCTTTTCGTTGTCTAAATCTCTAAATTGCAATGATTGTTTATAGTCACTGACGGCAGTAACTATGATAACCAAGAGAATACAAAGTACGATTCCCAACCCATCATACAAACCTTCGGGCCATCCGTCAGTAGCAAGTCCAACCGTGATAGAAACAACAGCACAGATAATGAGAATGATTAGCGTCAAGTCACGTAATGCATCAATAAAAAACATAAATAAGGTTCTGGATGGTTTTTCCTCATATTTGTTGAAGCCAAACAATTGTTGTCTGACAGATAAATCATCTGTGATGATTCCCTCGCTAAGTGATGAGCGAATTTGTTTGCATATCCCATCCAGATGGCCATGAGTCTTCAGCCTTCTGAAATCATGCTGGCCTACAACTGATGCTAGTTCATCTGGATGAATAAGAAATCGAGCTCTTTTGAACTCTTCCGGAAGAGTGTACTCTTCTCTTCCAGATGGAACAGCTGAACAGGAGAGATAAAAGAACAGTTACAAGATGTGCAAGCATATTATTTGCCTTAAGGAAAACATCAACTTAGGGGGGGTCATACCATCTATAAAAGTGAGAGCTGCCTTGTGAACATAGAGACAAACTCGAAGCCTTTCCTGTAGAAAGCACCACAGACGTGAGGGAATGTAAAAAAAAATATTTTACATGACTCCATATTATACGTATATGGTCAGATATGAGACTGAAATCCACACTAAGCTAACGAATCTCCTCCTTCACAAACATCTTCACAAACGAATAATTGCATCATTACTTCTGCTTAAGAAGAGAACATTTCTTCGGCAGAGTTTCTAGAGCTATTTCAAAAGAGAACTAAAAATGGTCCAGAATCAGGCTTTACAAACTGGTTCCGAATTATTTCCAACAGGGAAAGCACGAATGATTCTCACTAGCCCAAATTGGACATACGAAACAAATCTACACATGCACCTGGTGTCAAACAATATTAAAGCCAAAAAAGCTCAGAAGCCTGTCAACTAATCTTGTTCCCTAAATGAAAAATAAGGCCACTGGTTGTCATAAGATTCTGACTGGTTATGAATGTTCAAGATTGTTTCTAGCCTGTGAAGACCAGAAGGCAACTGGTACAAGGTTAAGTGAGAAGCCTCATTTATATCTTTTAGGCGAGTAAAACAAAGCACCACTTGGAACCCGACTTCAAACGAGCCTGGAATCACAGGAATCTTCTCTATCGGTTTCATATTTAACGTCTTAGTGAACCGGTTGTCGTTGGCTTGCACAGTCCAAACTGGCCGCTTTCCATGCAGAACACCAAGCCGGATAAGGTCTGTCCCGTCTCAAACCTTGTACTGGCGGGATGTCTATTAAGTTAGATATGCAACTGCTCGCTGTCCTACTCCAACTGATCCCTCAGCTCAACCGAAGAAAACTACAGTCAACCACAGACCAGGCTCTCGCGCCAAGACTCTTAAGAGCTCCCAAAGCGCTACTCTCAATAAAGGCCTTGCGAACTTTGCAGGGTTCTCTTTCTCCCCTGATGCACCCCGGGTCCCAAGCCCTGATAAAAACAGTCATTAAGTCAAGGAGGAATCTAACACCATTCTGAACCCGCTAACCTGATTACAGTGGCCTCAGAGATCTCATGACGAGGAAATTGATGCCATCCACTTCTTAAGGTCAGATGGAGGAAGCCCTCACCCTACATATCAGGTCAAGAATGGGCATCGAGGTAGTCATCGTCATCAACAACCAACCCCAAGAAAAGGACCTGAAGAGGAAACACGTGCCGACCTAGACACCCTCTCGGAGTAGAGGAAAGTACAAGGTGAGACGTGGGTATCATATTATAAGTACAGATGAAAATAAGACGACCGCATAATAAATAAGGCCACAGCAGTCAGAAGCGTGCCAGAGAGCCTTCTCAATGTCATCTTCAAACACAGCTTCGCAGAAGCTTCCTTCTCAGTTCTTCGTAGAATAGGCTAAAGGTTGTTCGGCGTTCACTGAAAGCCACCCCTGGTTTCAAGGGCCCCGACAAGATTTTTCTCGTGTTTACACTAATCGAGATTTGGAATCTCGTCCGTCTCGAGAACCAGAGTCCCGGGACGCTCGACAGCGTTCCATTGGGGTTGAAGATGGGGGAAGAAACTCCTCCGATCATTTCAATCGAGTCACGCCACGAATTCCCCAATGGGGATCAGAAAGATAGCAAACACTGCTTTTTTCCTTCCTCTAAGCTACTGTTCCGTGGTTCCATAAGTGAGAGAACAGAGACGACATTGGGACGTCGCTTGATCTTCGACACCTCAGAAAAATTAACCGGAAGATTTCCGCATACAAATTTCCCGCCGAACGAGACAATTTAGAGAGTTCTTCGGAGTTTCCACGGCATCGAATCATGACGGAGGAGAGAGAAACATAGCTTATCAAAGAAGAAACAGCCACTGAACATTCGACGGGAGATCGAGAACACGACGGGACTGAACGCGAGACAGACGCCATAGACAGGGAAATAGAACGGACCTGGATCTTGAGGCGCTTGGCCTCACCCTCGCTGCGTTTGTCTAAATCTGCAACAAAGCGATACCTCCTGGCGGGGTTCTTCACCACCCACGCCGCCTTCCGCCATCGGCGCAGCGCCTCCTCCGACGCTTTCTTCGGAGGCACCTCAAAGTCCTTCAGCAGGTTCTCCATCTCCCTCACCCCGCGCTCTCTCGCCCCGCCCCCCCGCACTGAGGAACCAGAGCCTTGTGGACGGTCCTCCCCGTCTCAGCAATCCAAAAGCGCCACGCTCGAGGCCTGCCGGCCGATCGACCTACGCGCAGGACCATTGACCGAAGGGTAGTGGTTCCTTTTATGGTGGGCCCCACCACGATACCCAGAAATACTTTTCATCATTCTTGTTATAACATAATAAAACTCCCCGATAAATGTGAAAGTTTACAAGAATAAAATGAGCCACGTGAGTTAGATAAGGCGTTGACTCGTGTCTCGTCGATTATTCGAAGTGTCGACACACTCGCTGGCAACGTCTATATAGAAATTAACGCAATTTATTAAGCTTTTTCTTATAAAAAAAAGAAAAAAACTGTCAATAATGGCACCCACCGTGCGAAGCAAAACCATTTAAAGTGACGGTTAGATCACCGGCTAAGAATTAAATAAAATATTAGGAAACCATTTAGGACCAGCATCTATCCTGGATGGAATATTCTCCGAGAAAGGGCACAAGCTGAGGGCATCTCTTTTGAGAAATGCCCATTGACATAAGGAACATAAGAATCATTAAAATATTACTATAATTGCAGCATTGAGTTGGTCTGATATCCTCACTACGTGGCTTCCTCCCATTGGATGTCTCTAAACGAGATGGAACAATGCTTTCTTTAGAAAAGAGAAATTATGAAGTAGATTTATGATACAAAGAATTTCACAATGGGCACTTTCTCATGGGACAAAATAGTATGTGTAATGGGAAAATTGATTTTTTTCACAAGGAAATTATTTTTTTCTACTAGCATCCATATTTAAAAGAAGTTAAAGAGAAAATATAGCTTACATAAAATCCATGTGAACCATATTTCAAATCCGTTTACCAATTGACTCACTATTTTCAGACCTTTTATTATTTTGGGCTTTCCTTCTTTGTTGGAATACTTAAGGAAACAAATCAAGAAGCTCCTCATGAAAAAAAAAATGCAAAAAATGGGCATTATAAGTGCATTAAAGAAAAATAGGAGGTTGCATCTTAACAAGCTTACATTCAAGTAGAACTCCGCTATATATGTTGAATTGGCAACACTTACATCTGTGTGACAAGATCTAATATTAGAACATATGCCATGTTTGAGTCCAACAAAACATACATAGTGTAGAAGTCTCCTTAGTGCATTGGTAGACATTTGGATGATTTTAAAGTTGCACCAAGCATTATCAGTAGTTTAAGAAGGGAGTAGAGTATGTCAAATAAAGATTTACTCTATAATTTTAGAAATATTTCAATTACGAGGAGAGCACATTATAGGATTATAAAATTTTGAAAAAAAGTAAAAAAAAAAGTGTCATCAAGTGAAAGGTAAATAAATAACTCAAAAAAACATATTAATTTCTTGTTTAAATGTGCTTACATGGATCTTCAATTAGAGTTTTAGTATATAGATGGAAGTAAGATCGGACATGAATCTTAAAGAGCTCATATAGACAATATCTCATCACTTGCCATTAGTATCTTGAGACCACAATGAATTAGTAATTAGGGCAAAAGGTTTGATTGGTCATATCTTGAGACAACACATGATAGCTAAATCACTAGCCAAAAGGGTTTTATTTAGGTTTTTACTCATATTTTTTTGTCTCCCTATTATGAAGGAATTTTTTCTCCATCTAGTAGTACCAGTTAACCTCTATGTACATTCCTTCATTATCTTAATATGGGTCTACACCTTAAGGTTTGATAGCCATGTTTACATGTTTTTACTTATTGACAAAGCGTTGGTCCCTTTGATTTATATCAAATTTGTACACCCATGAAAGGTTGTTTTCTCTATATATTTTCTTATAACTTTGAGATATTAATTCCTACCAGAATTCCCCGATTTTTTTAGCTAGTTCGTTTCTATGAAAGGGTTTTGCTTCTTTCCCGAAAACTCATACAAAATACTGGACACATAAGTTAAGAGTTGACATTCCGTAGTCATTGATCTAAATTTATTGTACTTAATAAGCCATTTTTGTGTTAAACCTTCGTCATAAAAAGCTAAGAAAATAACTATTCACAACTGCACTATAAAAAAAATGCATAGTTGCCTTAAACTAAGAAGGTTTTGATAGAAAGAGGATGCAAAAGATCGTAAGATGATCTTGACGGCGGAGAGGGAAACAGTGTATCAGAGAAGAAACAGCCACTGAACATCCGATGGGAGATACAGAAGACGACGGGACTGCAGGAGAGGCGGACGACCATCTACAGGGAAAAAGAACAGACCTGGAACTGGCGGCGTATAGCCTCAGCCTGGCTGCTGAGTTTGTCTAAACCTGCAACAAAGCGATACCTCCTGGCGTGGTTCTTCGGAGGCGCGTCGAACTGCTCCAACGGGTTTCTCCGTCTCCTCCAACGAGAGTATCTTCCTTCCCACACTCCCCCCACGGCGGCGGCGCCGCCGTGAACAGTACCCGCCGCCCCCTTCTCCGGCGTATGACAGGAATCGTGAAGCGCCGCGTGTATATATATTCGACTGATCCCCTGGTGGGCCCCGCACACTCGAGGCTCAAACAACGGTCGGCAAAGACGGCGGAGAAAACAACCCCCCCCCCAACCCACCGGTCAGCGGGTGTTGGTGTCCATAGGATTTGGTGCTTCATCGGTTATTAACAGAACAACCCCCTAATTAGAAATTGGCAACGTGAATAAGATGCGACATTGACTCACAGGAGAAGTGTCGGCAAACCAACTCCTAATATCTACAGAGAAATTCATTAAATTTATTAGGCATTTTCCTCTATTATAAAAGTATAAAAATTTCCGATAATGGTACCCACCCAATAACCAAAAGTTGACTCTTTTAGTCTAGAAACTAGGGTTATGTCGCCCGCCACAAAAAAATAAAAGAAAATGTAGAAAAAAATATTTCAGTCTAGATTATATTCTTGGTGGAATATTCTTCATGAAAAAATGCCCATCCTCATAGGGAATTGAGATAATAAAATAATCATATAAATTTTATGTAATTGAAACATTGAGTGTGTATGAGATCCTCACCAGGTAGGTTCTCTAAATGAGGTGGAACATCCTCCAAGGTTCCAATGCCTTCTCAGAGGAAGAGCAACTATGAACTAGATTTTTGACATTGGTGAATTTCGTAATGGGCACTTTCTTGAAGCACAAAATAGTATGATGCAATAGGAAGATTGGTTTGTTCATGAGGATGAACTTATGTTTGTTTATTGGAATATAGATTGAAAGAACTTAGAGGGAAATATATAGCTTATGGAAAATGCTTGTTGACTTTTTCAATTGTTTCTCACTATTTTAAGACTTTTCTATCATTTTGGGCTTTCCTTCTCGCAAGCATCTTTGATCAACAAATCAACAAGCTCCTCATGAAAAAATGAAAAAAAAAATGGAAATCACCAGTGCATTCATAAAAAGATGAGATTGAATCTTTAGAGGATCACATTCAAGTTGAATTGGGCAATTTGTGTTAGAACAACAACACTCATATGTGTCTGTCATGACCCATAATAATTCAAAACTAGGTATTTATGAAAGCTTGTGTAAAATGTAGAAGTTTTGTGAATTAAAACTTGCACCAAGCACACTTAATGGTTTAAGATGGCAGCAAAATATGTTAGATAAATGTTTCTAGTGAAAATTACATAAGTGAACTAAATTATGAGCAAAGTGACTTATTATAAAATTGAGAAGGAAATTAAATCAAAAGGGTCATAAAGTAAAAGATAAATTAATAACTCAAAAAAAATTGATAGAAAATAAATCTAAGCTATAACTAGTGCAAAATGATATATTGGCCATCTTGAGAAAACCCATTGTAGCAAAATCATTGACCAAAAATGTTTATATTTACACAGTTTTTTGTCTCCCAACTACAAGAATCGATCTCAAAAAGAATGGGGTCAAATGTCTACAGTGTGACATTATTTGATGTTGGGCCTATTTTACAAGGGCTAAATTCTTCTCCATCTAGTGCAATTTGAAATCTATGTACACTTGTTTATCATTTTGATATAGGTCTACATTAAATTTATGATAGCTATGTATACATGTCTCAATGTTTTGCAAATGGTTTTTTTGACCTCTTTGTCTTACATCAAATATCTTCACCCATAAAAGCTTGGTTTTCCCTATATTTTCTTATAACCTTGTGGTATATGAATAAGTATAACACTACCCTGATTTTTCTAGCCAGTTCATTACTTCTTTCCCAAAAAATTGTACAAAATACTTGACACATAAGTTAAAAATTAACATTTTTTAGCCATTGAGATCAATTTATTGCACTTAATAAGGTCATTATTGTGTTAAACCTTTGTAAAAAACATAAGAAAATAATATTTATACTATCATAATTGCATACTTGACTTGAGCTTAATAAGGTTTTGAATGAAAAAGGATGAAAAAAACTGTTTTAGTATTTTATCACATTGCTTGTATGAATACTATTTTAGTATTTTAATGATAATGACTAAAACCCTTGGAAGAATTCTAGGAGAATTTAGAATCAAATGAAATTTATTTTGGACCTTTGTTTATTGCAAGGAGTGAATTATTGGGGGTTGATTTAAGCAATTATTGCAAGTAGCCATTAGAAGGCCTAGGAACAAGTTGCCATTGAGGCTTAGTGCATTAAGAAGAGCTTTACAAGTAGCTTGAAATAGAAGTTCCCAGGGCTAATAAAACACAAACATAATTTCCCCTTCCACTAAAATGATTGGTAAATATCTTGAAAAGATGAAAACAAAACTACATAGTAGAAACTCTTACTTTCATTACCTACTATTGACTTTGGTCAACTTAAATGATCTAACATTATTTAATAGATGGCATGAGTATTTAAAAGAAAGTACAAGAAAGAGAGTAGTATATAGCTCAAAGATTAACTGTAGGATGTAATTATTGATTTTGTGATTCCATCAACATCATGAAACTTCATCAAGATTGCTTGATTATTTTTCATCATGTTTTCTTTTTTTAGTATTGTGGGATTTGATTAAAGCCATGATGATTTTTTAAAAATTGGATGTAATTCCAAATATCTTGCATGTCAACTTAGATTAAATGATTTCAACAAGGTGATCAAGATTTCCTGAGATTACATAATGTCATGAAATTCCTCCAATGTTTCAAATGCTAGAATATTCTGTAAGATGATTTTGTGATTCAATCAGCATCATGAAACTTCAACATGATTGCTTGATTATTTTCGTCATGTTTTCCTTTTTTGGTATTTCAAAATTTGATTAAGCCCAGGTGATTTTTTAAAAATTGGATTTAATTCCGAATATATCTTATGTCTATTTAGATTTGAATGATTTCATGAAGATGATCAAATTTTCCTGAGATCACGTACTATCATGAAGTTCCTTCAATGTTCTAAATGCCAGCATATTCCATAAGATATCATGTGGTTTATTAAAATCATGCTAATTTTCTAGTTCATGAAATTTATGTAAAAAATCTACCATCCTTGGAGAACAGCTTCCGAAAATGGACTTAGTCCCCCTCATAAGCCGAAACAATCTGGCCACCGTGAAAGTTTTGGTGGTTACGTACTTTTCATCTGCACCGCTCTGCTCTTCTCGCGGGTAACATCGCGGCCGCATTCAAACTCAGCGCCGGACGACAAGCCAGCACATTGCCCACTTCGGAGAGCATTCATCTTCCGGAAGCTATCTTCTGCGAGCATTTGCAGCAGTTCCCACCTGGGTTCTTTCCCTCTGATGATGCCCATCGCTCGCGCCGCCTTCTGCTTGACGTACGCTGTTCTTGCATTATCCTCTCCATTCTTGGGTTTTCTCATTCGTGCTCTGGCGTGGGTTCTCGTTTTTCACCATGGTAACGCCATGTAGGAAGCTTCACAGTCACGGGAAGTTTCCTGCGAACTATTTTGGCGAACCAGGCCGTCTGATTTCTCTAGATATTCGCATGCTCCTTGGGGCAGTTCAATGCCGGGATTATATCGTTCCTTTCCCTCCAGAACTGTGGTCAAATTTCTTTCTATCTTCTAAGCGTGCATAGCGAATGAACTGGCTCTGGATCTTTGTTACCATCACAAGTATGGAAAAGTCGATATCCGTCCGAGATGAACTCGTCCTCAGGAATTTCTGCCTTTATTTTCGTGAAACCATATAGTCGTTGAAATGATGAGCGATTCGGCCTGAGCAATCATCGAAGATGATAGTTTCTTCCTGAACTCCCATGGAGGTTCTCATCTTCGAGTTTTAGTTCGTTGTAGTTGGGTGCTGCCGCAAAAGAAACTAAGAGCGGGTGGGCTTACGGCATTGAGTACGAGAGGGATGGGAAGCAGGAAGCGCGCTTCGGACTCTGCCCTAAGGAAATCTACCGACTCCGGGCAACCAGAAAAATGCACGGTTAGTTCTGTCTGATCTCTCTGACTGCAATGGTCATGTCTGGTCATTCTTCTTACTGTTTTAATTAAATGGTTGCTTTGAAGAGTTGGTATGGGTACAGGAGGCGGAGGCGAAGAGCAGTGATGGGATTAAGACGCTTCGAAATGACCCTGGCAGGCTTGAAGCGATGACAGTGAAGGAGCTCAGAGCAGTGATGAAGTAAGCTTCATCATACCGAAATATAGGTTTTGTGATTCTTTGTTTCTTTCACGAGAATGATGCTGAAATTTCCCCATACTCTTTAATGGATGTTTGTTCTTCATCATTTGATTTAACCAATGTTTAAATATTTGATTAGTGGTGTTTATGATTAGGGATGCTGGAATCAGTGCAAAAGGTAGAAAGCAGGACCTCGTCTCTGCTTTGGGGAGCTTCTTGGAGAAGCAGGAAGGTAGTATTGGAGTTTCCAATTCGGGCTAAAGTTTCATATTCATCTGAAACAACCACAGGTTTCATAGAGCTCTTTTGGTGTTTTGTGCAGAAGTTGGGCATCCGAAGAGCAAGGAAACTTTGTCAGATGTTAAGCCCATATCAGCTGATACTATACCTTCAAAGACTAGGAAAGGGGTCCCCTCTGGTGAAGAAAAAAATCAGGTTCTACCCTCTGAATCTGATTTTTCTGGGTCTAAAAAGAAGAGAAATATGGGTAAATCACAGATGAATCAGGATGACTTCAGTAATGGAGATTCAGGAGCTGACATGAAAGTGTACAAACGTCATAAAGGATCTGTCAGGGCAGAAATCATAGGCATGTGTAACTCTCTTGAGTGTGTACAATTCCGGATCTTTTATTTTTTACTTCTACTCATTGGACACATCTCATGTCCAATCTGATGAACTGATTAATTATTCATTTATACTAATCCCAGATAAATCAGCATCTCAAACATGTTTGGAGGTATCTACAGAGACATTAGTACCTGAAGCCTCTGTTCCTGCAATTTCTGAGGAGCCATGGACTAGTCTAGCCCACAAGAAGCCACAGCCGGGATGGGTTCCCTATAATCCGAAAACAATGCGTCCTCCACATCTACCTGATGGAACCAAATATGTGAAGCTGATGTCATGGAATGTAAATGGTCTAAGAGCTTTACTGAAGGTAGAGGGGTTCTCCGTACTGGAGCTTGCAAAGAGGGAGAACTTTGATGTTTTGTGTTTGCAAGAAACGAAAATGCAGGCAAGTCTGCAATTTCAGTTTAAAAAGAAAATTATATCCTTCCCTCATGACTTTTTTCCACTGTTCTACCTCTTTTGCCATCTGTTGAGCTGACCTTCTCGGCTATATCTGATATATGAATAGGAGAAGGATGTTGAGGAGATTAAGAAACGTCTTATAGAGGGCTATGACAACAGCTTCTGGAGATGCAGTGTATCGAAACTGGGATATTCTGGAACTGCTATTATATCACGGGTATGCTATCATATTATGAATTAATTATCGAATTATCATTGAAATGTCATCTTGAAATGTATTTTTCTGGGGAATTTCTTGTTGTCTAAATTGGTAAAATCCGTAGTACCTGGTGAAAAATCATATTTTGTTCTTACTGGATGGATTACTTGAGGATATTCAATTATTGATTGTGGGAAAGATTTGCCTTTTACAGTACGCCACTAGTTTCAGTTGATCCGAAGTGATAAAAAGTGGCAATTCACAACTTGAATATCTACAATCATTACTGGTCCCAAAATAGTTAAGACTCGTGCATATGCATGACATAATCTGTGTATCACTATTAACAGTCCAAATGATTACAACTCATAAATACACTGGGAAATCTATTTCGTTGTGTGGTCTTTTTTATCAATGATGATGGAATGCAGAGGGATTTCTGCCCCTATGTTTGGGATTTGCCATAAGGTGATGCAGAAAAAAGTCTATTATGGTGTCAGATGCTTGTGGAAGGTAGAAGATACAAGAAATCAGCGTTTACAATTTTGAGCCTCGCATGAAACAGATGCTGAAAATTCTAAACCTTCTTGCTATTGGATTCTGTGGTGTTCACCACGGATGCAATCATAACAAAGTGCTCTGGTTCCACCAGGGACTATGGGATAAGGAGAACTCAGAGATCAGAGAAGCTGTGGATTCTGTGCTGAAGAACTAGGGCCATTGCATAGTGATAAGGGATTGTGAAGGTGGGCCATCATGGACAAAATAGAGGTTACTCCCTTCCCAAGAAACCATCAGCTTCGTATTTCAAGTTCCTGTTCTTGTTGGGAACGGAAGATAAAATTGTGTGGCTCACCGTGATTATTGGATATCCTACTGTGCTGGAATGATTTAGTCCCCTGGAAACCTCATTAATTCAATTGGGTTGTGTCTCTGGTGGTAGACTGTGAAGATAAAGGAGAGTGCCGCAAATGAGGACAGAATCTGGCCAGTGGTATCTCAGAGTTTGAGTAACGGTATGGAGGAGACTAGTGATAGATATAGTGAGTGCAGAAGTTGTGGAGATGAGCAGCAGTTAACATCTTGTTGCATGCAACATGTAAATGAGATAAAGGAAAGGATTAGTCAGAATGGTGCCAAGGAGGTTGTGTAGGAGGTTCGTGGGGAGTTGTTATTGGGGGAACCCGCTAAGTAATTTTGACAGTGTAAAACATGCTGGTGATGGGAGTGGAGGACTCTCCATTGTGAATAAGGCTGTAGGGTGCGCAATTCAAACCTCATTGGTAAATATCACGTGAATCGGATGGCTTTTCCTCATGATTTCGTTGTTTTAGCTGGGCTAAAATCAAAGATAGTCTCTAGCAATAAAAGAGTTATGAAGTGATCAGGGTCATTTTTGGAGGCCATTTTTTGGTCCATCTTCTGGAGGACTGGAGCATATTTTGTAGATTCAACTGGTCAAATTTCCGAATGGATTTTATTGGCAAATTGTTCTGATGTAAAATGCTGATGAAATTCTGTGACCTTCACTCTGTTACAGTGTATGAGCCTAATATTTGGCACCATGACACGTCTTTAATTTAAGTGCGAGAGCAGAGTTCAATTTATTTGAGAATCCAAGTTACCTGTTCTGGATTCTAAAATAAAGTAGACGAACTGTTCAGTTCCTTCTAGATCCAGCGAAAAACTGATACATTTGAACCGCTGGCAAGCATTTATTTTCAACGTGTATCAGCAGCTTATCGCTTACCAGAGTGTTACTTACCTTAATCTTCCTGATTGTTGCTCTTTGAAGAAGGGTTACGATAAGAATAGATCAAATTTTCATGGTCTGGTTTCATGAAATCTTCTATTCCTACAACAGCCCTGCTTCTGAAGTATGCATTTCACTTTTCGTCAAGTTTCATAAATTTCTTGGCCTATGATCCTCATTGGGGCTTGCTTGACTGTAAGTATATGTTAACTGCTGTCTTTAGATAAGATGAATTATCCGAAGGAGATCACTTAGCCATAGCAAGATGCTGAAAAAGTTATAATTTCTTGACCTAACCTTTATTTGTGTCGGAAGTATTTATTGGCTGATGTCAAATATTGTTGCTCGCGGAAGTGGGGAGCACTTATATTCCTTTGACTTCTGTTATAGTAATTTGAATCAGTTGTAAAGCCTCAATATATGAAAGTTAACAAAATTCACGTTATAACCTTTCGTCATTGTCCATCCTTGTACTGATCTTGACGAGGTTTTACAGATAAAGCCAATCTCTGTGAGTTATGGACTTGGCATTCAAGACCATGATAGTGAAGGGCGACTTGTGACAGTGGAGTTCGATAAGTTTTACGTTTTGTGTGGATATGTACCTAACTCCGGAGATGGGCTGAAACGATTGGTGAGTTTTCCCCCTCGTTTCATCTGGTTTATTCCTCTCATCTACTATTTCTGCCTTCTACAAGTTACGATGTCAAAATACGCTTGGCTAATGAAAAGCTTTTTGGTGTTAGACTTACAGGATTACACAGTGGGATCCCTCACTTAGCAGCTACATGAAAGTGAGTGAACACTCAAAACTTTGCCTAATAATATGGAAATTGATCATTTCATTTCTCTTATAATCGGAACTCTTAGGTATGATGTGGTTCCTTCTGGGATTGATTGTAGATGGACATTTCTGACCGATTTCTTGTGAATAAACATGAACAGAATCACTGTTAGACACGTGTGTATGAAAATTAGCAAGTGTGAAATTCTGAAAGGATACTTGCCCCGTCTGAAATATTGCTGTTAATGCTTGAAAACATTGACATTCAATGGTGTGCACCTCTTTGGAATCCTAATGTTTGCTACAAAGAAGCACTGCCTTGGTGTGAACCATGTGCAACTGTTATGCACCTTCTATTGAGTTATTGAGCAATTTCTGAGGAAAAATTTATTAGTGCATGCCAGATGTTAGGTGCTGCTAGAAGGTCTAAATTTATTCAGTGTCATCTGATTCTAACAACCATTTCTATTACAGGACTTGGAGAAGTCCAAACCTGTCATACTGACTGGCGATCTAAACTGTGCTTATGAAGAGATTGACATCTATAACCCAGCTGTAAGATAACTCACAATTTGCTTGTGTTCTCATCACTTTTTGTTTACATAGTAATCAGACTTCTTGGGTAACATTTCGAGATCATGTTGAATATATGCCGTCTTAATTATTTTTGTGCATAAAAATTCAAAAGTATTTACTATTGCTTCATCTGCATCATTGGTAATGTGAATGAAAAATGATTTATGTTGTGCATACAGTTGGCTCTATGTTAATTTTTTCTATTATGGGCTGTGGTCGACAATGTAAAATTACGTTTGAAGGAATGCTTTCTTCTGGGTCATTGAATACATCTGCGTTGAATGGTGAATTAGAACCATAAGTGACGTTGATAAATGAGACCAACCAAGTATATCCAGGGGAAAATCGTAGCTTCCAATATTTTCTTTAATTTTTTTTTCTGGTCAGAAATTTGTGGCTGGTTCATAATCAAATGATTCTGGCTACAACTCGACCATACTGATTTCTCTCATAGCTATCCAACTCAGAAAATTACTAAACCTTTTACAGTTCCTTGCCGGAGCCTTTATTACTACATGGCTTCTCAAGTTTCCGAAGTCTGTTTGTTAATAATATAAAAAAGTCTTGTACAGAAAAAATATAATGGAAGAAAATATGACTGCAATAGAACATGCTATTTTGATTTTCTTTGGATGTTTCTGTGGACGTCCAAAACAAAGGATCTTTTCAACGTCCTCTGGATTTTTCATCATTTGTATATATATATTCGGAGATCAAAATATTTACCTAGTGACAATAGTTAACGTTAAGGCTCATTATTCTCTCCCTTGATTTTTCTTCATTTCCTATTCTGTGTCCTATTTTATGTCATTTTCCTCATTCAGCTTCCATCCTATAGTTATCATTATCTTCATGGGCTCACTGGCTCCTATATTTTCGAAGCTATTGGGTCTTCTGAATCTAATGCAGAAAAATGGTAGGCAATCATCGTTTTCACTGTGTAGTTTTTATTTCTTCATTGCCTTTGATATCCTCCCCTCTCCACATTCAATGTAGAAAAGGGGAATGGACAGATCTTCCTTATTTGAGCTTTATAGCATCACTACCGTGTGTAGCTTCTACGACTTAGTCGCCACCTTTATTTCTGCTTCTTTGCTCATTTGTTCACCACTCTTTCCTCCATTTATGTCGTTTGCTCTCTCTCATTAATTTCTAAATGATGCCATGAAATCGTTCTCGAGTTGGCCTCGAAATCCTCTTTGCTCTAATGCAAAACGTGGGATTTTTTCATCATTACTTCTTTCTTTTCTTGTTTCTCTGTACCCATATATTTGGAAAATATCCATTGCATCTTTCTGAAGTTTCATGATGGCAGCATTAGATGAGACTGATTGTCATTAGCACGGCTAGCTCTGCATTTGATGAGGCTTATTGTTATCTGTTACACATTTTGGAAGTTAAATCATCACAAGGTTTTCTCAACGTTTGATGAAGCCACTTGTCTAAACAAGTTGTGGTCTGATGCAACTACTTTAAACCTTTTTTTTCCTTTCAAACTCTTGCCATTATATTCCCATGAGTATGAGGAGCATTGCATCAGTCACATTCGCTTAAAGTATTATGTTTTTAAAACTTTAGTATTTAATTTACCATGAACTTGAGGGAAGTGGGGGTGATAAAATTGGTTATCCTCTCCTTCAATGCTGTCATTTTCCTCGTTTGTCTTCTCTCACTTACCCTTGCCTTCCAAGTTCTATTGTAATACTTAAGTGGTTATTCTTGTATTCTTCTTCACAGATATTTAGTCATTTAATCATAACGAGTTGGAACACTGAGGAATGCAGTATCTTGTAGAAAAAACAGTTGCTATGTCTAGCAAACATTTTGTCTTTTGGAATTTACAGGGAAACCGAAGAAGTGCAGGTTTTACTATTGAAGAGAGGGAATCCTTTCAGAAGAACTTCTTGTCGAGAGGTTTTGTGGATACCTTCAGAAGCCAGCACCCTGGTGTTGTTGGTTATACGTATTGGGGTTATAGGCATGGAGGACGAAAGACAAATAAAGGTATTCCATTATACGATTTCCTTAGATTCTATTTCCTTCAATGACTAAGAAATCAAGATCAGGAGACTCTGGCGCATGTCCTGTCAAACCAGTGTCATATTTTCAAGCAACAGTTATGGACTAAAGCCCAATGCGAAGTCGCAAGTGTTACCTAGTTCTTTGACAGTTCTGATACCTGATGGGCAAAAGGATCTCCTTAGACATGTAGATAAGGTGTTAGAAAGGATGATTAGTCAGAACTAAGTTCGCTTGAGTTGCAATTGAATCTCATCTGACTTTACGTGATTTGACTCGATTATTAACGCGTATCTCCGTTTAATTATGAGTAACAAAAGTTGTGTGAAAGATTGTTCATATTTACGTGAAATTTTAAATCTTTCTGTGATTCTTGCTCGAGTTTCCCCAAACCTGAAACTTAAACGAATTCTATGCTACAGATAACCATCAATGATGCTTCTGTGGTTTCAACAATAGTTTTATTTCAACTTATTGCTTTGTGATCTGCATCAGATCTAAAAGTGGTCTTTAAGCATTAGGGTTGTGTTTGCTAAATTTAAACTTGAGCTCTCCATTATTATTCGTTTACTTGCCATTAGTGTTGTAGTTTAATCCCTGTTCAATAGAAACATTTATCGTGAATTCTCGTATAAAATTGATTCTTAGATGAAGAATGCTAAAGGTTATTGGGCGTGGTAGCTGCTGATTTCAATTAATTTAAGATCAGCTCTAAAAACTTCCTAAACTTTGTTTAGGTAAATTGCTTTTGGAAGATCTTAGCACACCTATCATGCTCATAACACTGTAGTGTGCGAAATGATTGACAAACAATGTGGAAGTTTATCAGCATTACTGATCAATTGCAAATTATTCCCGTTTTGACGTAGAACAAGGGAGGTTACCAGATTCTAGGCCTGCTTCAACGTTTATTTCTTTTTCCCCTGAAATTTTATATTTTTCCTTGAAACTGTCTCTTTAATGACAGATACTTGAGCTCCCTCGAGTTATGAGAGCTAGACTCCAACACGGATAAGAAATATTTTGGATGGAACTGTAAATCAGCTTGACGAACTGTCAGAATGGTTCTCGTGTTTAGGATAGGTTTGGTGGGTTAAAGTGAGCTTTCAGATTTTAATTATTTTTTTAGTATTAATCGATGGTCAGATAATGGGAATCTGTTCCATACTGCCTTTCTCTGCTTCACAGACTCAACTAGCACTCTTATGGTACCCGTTCTGGTGAATCAATGGATGTAGTTTTGCGTAAAATATGCAGTTAGACATTAAATATGAAATATGAGAGGGTAATGGTGAAATAGGAGGTTCTGTATGATATGCCCAAGATGGTCACATTTCCTGGATAAGCCTGAAAGTTCAGGTGTTGTCCTACAATCAAGAGTGTTGAATTTTTTCTCTTCTTTCCTTGTTTCAAGCCATTGAATGTGTTGACAAAAACTTTGATCCGGGTGAATCACCGATGTTCCTGTTGTTTTTTTACAGAACCTCCATTGTTTTTCGTCATTCCTCTTCACAGTGACATACATTTGAAGTAATTCAAATTTTAAATTTCTGATGCACTTTGCTTCAGATTAAAGTTCAGATTTACCTATGGAAACATATCTAGGCGCCATGAAAAGAAACCACAAAGAAAATTCTACCCATGATCTTACACGCAGATAATACATTTTAAATTAGTAGACCCTGATATTACGTTAGTTTTGATTTCGGGTAATAAAAACAATTTGCAAGTAGAAACAGCAAATCGTTAGAAGAAGACAGAATGGTCGTACCTTGATGTTCCTGTAATGGTAATGCTGAATTGAGCTTTGTATACAAACACCTTGGACAACTTCATCTGCCTTTGTTCTTGACAGGGTGGAGGCTTGACTACTTCCTTGTTTCGGAATCTATAGCCGGCAAGGTTCATGACTCCTACATCCTCCCAGATGTCGTCGGCAGTGATCACTGCCCCATAGGCCTCATTTTGAAGCTTTAGGCATTCGGCATTCTCGGTATGTGCAGGCTGTTGCTCATTTATTTTTTAATATTTTGACTTAATTTGGCTTCTAAAAAGGACTTCAAAACCCATTAAATTATCAGTAATATAAAACTCTAATGACATAACCTTCACCCAATCTTGTAATCTGGGAGTTTATTTGATGTGGGTTTTATTGGGGTTTATCATTATGCAAAGGACAGAACTGGAGGTCTGCTCCTGCCCAAAGTAGCCATGATCCTCTTTGTTAACCCGTTGACTTCTCTTCAGATAGTTACTTCAGGCCCGTCTAATGTGGGTATAATTGTGCAGCAGCTTATTTTCTGTCGGCATCAGGAGCTACAGAGGTTTTACAGGGATGGAACAGTTGATGTGCGTCGCCCTTTCTGTATTCGCTTTTTGTTTTTGGAGTTGCTAAAGGTACAAGCGACTGGTTTTGCTGGGCCAGTTGGGTTGGAGGCAATGATTCCCTGATTGGGTAAGGGGACTTGGGCGGTGAATTTAATGTCCCTATATAACTTATGCAAATGATTATGATTACATTTATTCGTTTTGCCTCTTGAAAACTGGGTTAAGTGCCTCCCTTCAGCTGTGGATTTTTTTGACTCAACCCTCTACATCTTTTTGATTGATTGAGAGAGAGAAAGAGAGAGAGAGAGAGAGAGAGAGAGAGAGAGAGAGAGAGAGAGAGAGCAATTGGTCTGATTAGTAAGCTCACCCATCTACATATTTGTTCTGACCCTCATTCTCCTGTTGGAGTGCATCCCACATTGCGTTAAGTAGAGACCCCTACCATTCATTGTTGTAAATATATGCTGAGAATTTGTCATCCTGATATTTGGCAATACATGCTAATCATATTGTTCCCTTTAATTTGCTCAAGTCTCTCATGAAAGGAAGATTAATAAGGATAAAAATAGTCACTTAGTTATCATTAATTGCAATCATTAGTAGTTTTAGTCAACAACAAGGTTCTACATAAGTTTTAGATACCTCACATTGCTCGTCGTACAGGACACTATTCTTCTCCTCCCTCAATAGTCAACCTTGTGTAACACTCCTGCTTCTTAGTATGTGATGATACTAGGCTACTTTCCTACAAGTGTATGGTATCTGCTAATATATATATATATATATATATATTTGTGTGTAATCCACATCATAAAATGTAACAATATTTACATTTACTATTTAACGATGCAAACACATTCAAGAACCCAAACATGACATTCCAAATTGTCTTCTTATAGTGATTGACCATTTGATTTCCCCAATCAAGTAGTGTGCTTCTCCATGCAACATGCTTCTTGTAGACATATAGAACTACTACATACTTATGGACAAGCACCTAAAGAATAGTTGAGGATGGTTATGTTAGAAACCTATCTAGGTTTGATTATAACTCGATAGGTTGGAGTTTGAACTGATAAATATAATATTTAGGTTAATTTTTATAGTAATGATCCACCAAAGTATAATTGTCACACCCCTCAACTGAAGGAGCAGGCCATGCGTTTATAGAGTAGCTTGTAGAAGGGAGCAATGCACACTCCATGGTGCTATGGTGTGACATGGCATGCATAGAACATGTGGCTAAGTGCAGCACAAGCAGATTTTTAATGTGGAATGAGGATCATGAGAACCCTGATGATGGCAGGATGTGGCAATAGCATAGTGCAACAACTTGAGTGCCTGCAAAGGCATGTGGCATAGAATGGGATGATGCAAACTACATGGGCACGTGCATGCTAGCACATGACTGGTGTGGGTGTGTAGAACACACCACATAATGGTGCAAGTGTGGTGGGGGTATGACACATGGTGAGCAAGGTGTCAAGCACAACATGTGAGGGAAGGGAAAGTGGTGATATGTGTATGTGTGGGGTGCCAATGAGGCATGCGAGTGCCAAACTACTACAAGGCAATGCAGCATCCATATGAGGTGAAGTGTTGTGTGACGCTTTGCTTGCCTCATTATCCCCTCCAACTACTATGGGTAGTGAGTGACATAGCTTGTTTCCTCTAATCTATGTATCCTCTTAGCATGAAGAAAGAAAGTCTTCTCTTTTGGGTTTGTTCTTCTCATAAAATCTCCATAGAGATAGGTTGCTTGACATCAAAGAGATGGCTAAGGCCCTAAATGAGTGAGCATTTGGAGATAGTCGACAACTGACTGCATGACAATAATGTTCAGAGCAATATTTTTCCTTTGCAAAGTATTCAAGTCATAACAAAAAAAATGACATGGAAAGTTGATAGTAAACATAGCTAAGGGGATCAAATGAATTGATAAATGAATTAAGATACCAAGAAGAAAGTTAAATGTGCTTTTGAATTGTCATGGGCACCTCAAGATCCCTACTAGGGTGGGAATTTTATTTCTATTAGACCATTCCATCTGTCAAAAAGCTATCAAAGCCTTGGAAGATATAGAGTATTGTAGGATCTTTCAATCTATAATAATGTAGATCATATTCTCAATATTATCCAGTGTTCAACACATCTATTACATGGATATTCCTCATTCATGAAAACGATTTCATGGGGTATTCACACGTGAATTTTGATAAATTATTTAATCAAAATATACAGATTTTGTTGCCATGTTGCATGGCTGTAAGGTTGTTATTATTAGAAAGGCCAAGAATGCTAAGAAAGAAACTTGGCAAATGACTAATTTGATATTTATCTTGAAACTAATTTCAACTCAACTCCTCCCCTTCCTGCTCTACTCATAAGGATTGATCATAGAATTACTAGAATTATGTAATGTCCCACACTACTATAATTATTACGATATTAAGTACTAGATGTATGTAACCTCAAGCTCATGTCTCCCATGACTCATTACAATATTAATTATGAGGGGATGAATCTCTTTTTCGGTCCACTTTAGATCTTAGCTTAATTCTTTTGTAGTATATAGCTAATTCACAACATTAACTAGTCATCTAATAGTCGATGACCTTGTAGGAGAGAGAATCTTTTCATATAATTTACACACCAACATACTACTATCATTTTGCAAAGTTCATCATGTGAAATAAACTCTTGATGTCTTTAGTGACATAATGACAAATTAATACAGGAAAGCATGGATTTGTTGAACATTGAAAGGGAGAGATGTGACTCCACTAGTAATAGTAATAGAAGTAAAAACTTTGTTTGACTTTGTTGGAATCTAGTTCTACTAATTATAAAAAAATAAATTTGAACTAACCTAGATGAGAAGATCATTGAATGCTTCAAAGAAATTAATTCAAATGAACATAATATAGTATATAATAGCTCGTTTACCATGTATACTCGTTGGAATATTGATTCTACTATTGAATACATAATGATTTTATTAATTGAGATAAACATTTTAATTAGTGGACATGTTTCCTAAAAGTTAATTAAAATTAATTTTACAAACTTTAATTAACTGTACATGGCATGTAGTTCGAAATGTTGATTATGCTGTCAAATTTATAGTATTTTATCGATCATTGATTAAATATTATAATCCGTTTGCTGATGGTAAAAATATTATTATGGGATGCATAAATTTACCTACAGTGAGGTGCTTTCCGGGAAGTTGTTTCTGGTGAAACCTAGAATGAGTTTTGAGAATGCATTCTAAAGGTTCTGTGGGAATTTCTAGAGGGGATTCCTTTTCAAAATTTTGCGGGGAGCTTTTGCAAGCCCTAACTAGCATCAGTGGGGTTCTGGAGGTGATCGCCTGCTTCCAGCCATGGTCATGGAGGATGATCTCCAAGCCGGCGACGGCACACTGGCGCCGGCGTCGTCGATAACGGCACCTCCCATCGCCCCCATTCCGCTTCCACCTCCAATGCTCGCCGCCATTCCCAGGCCGCCAGCCGCTCGTCATGGCTCTGTCGATGGCTCTGAGTCCGACAGGGAGGGGTCTGCCCCGCCGCATTCCTCCGCCGCTGCACCTGACGAGTACGAGGTCTCTGAGGAGAGCAGAATCGTTCGAGAGAGGCAGGAGAAGGTACGCCAGGAGTTGCTGCTGAAGCGGAAGGCCTATGCCATGGCTGTCCCCACCAAGCCGGAAGCTGTTCGCGCCCGCCTCCGTCGCCTAGGAGAACCCGTCACCTTGTTCGGGGAGAGGGATATGGAGAGAAGGGACCGGCTTCGGGCAATTATGGTCCGGCTTGATGCGGAGGGGGAGCTAGAGAGGCTACTTAAGGCCCATGATGATGAGGAACAGGCCGCTGCGGCCGCCGCCTCGGAGGGTGTCGAGGGCGAGGAAGGTCCGATTAAGTACCCATTTTTCACCGTGGGTTCTAAAGAACTCCTGGATGCGAGGGTTGACATCGCGAAGTACTCACTGGCACGGGCTGGAGCTCGTCTAGAGAGGGCGAGGAGGAGAAGGGAAGACCCCGACGAGGACCCGGATGCCGAATCTGAGATGGTGTTGCAACAAGCAGGGGGTTTCTCTCTCGATTGCAGTGAGCTTGGGGATGACCGGCCACTGACGGGGTGCTCATTCTCAAACGATGGCTCACTACTCGCGACCAGGTACTTTTTCGGGCTTTCTTTTGCTTATTGTTTCACTATAATTTCCCCCTGTTGAATATGATTCTAGAGTTCCTTGCACGCAGTACTTTTAAGTGACCTTTTGGGATGGACATTATCCGATTCCTCGTCATGTTGACTCCCAGAATCTCAATGCGGGCGATCTGATATATATTTTTTAAAATTTCAGCTGCTTTAAGACAGTGCCTGTCAGTATGGAGGACAGCAAAACTATCACCTCTTAGTCATCCATTATTATCTCTTACATGTTGGTCTTCTCTGTAGACCTTTATTTATTCTTTTCAACCCTCAGATGGATCCTTGCCGACTGTCATCATCATTTTTATCCAAATGATATGCTAATTGGCGCCTTGTTTTTGCAGTTTCACGCAATTTTATTTCAATTGCATTTTGAATGCAAAATATTAGGATAATTTGGAAACCTTATTTGGGAATTTTCTTGGGCATAAATTGTGTGAGTCAGCCCCATATGCAGTGCTCCATTGCTTATAGTTTAATAAAAAGGAGATGGAGTCCCTAACATCGAAACCTTAGTTACGATTTACGGTTCATTTCGAAGCTTTTGAAATAATTTAGTCAAGATTACCTAGTAACTGTCTAAGTTCTCATATAATTTTGCTTGTGCAAAAAGTACCAGAAGAAGAGTGGAACTTTGAAGTCGTAACAGTCTGACGATAATTTTTGAGGTTATTATGAAGACATTGGTGAGCAAGCTGAGTAAAGTGATTAGTTCACCATCCCAAACCTATCAGCATTTGTCAACGTAATTTTTATTCTGAGCCTGTTTTCAGTAGGACATGAAGCTATTCTGCTCCCCAAGACACATGCTTAAGCTGGATTTTGAAACGGGATATGATAGAGTGACATGGAGTTTCACTACTAGAACCCTAATCCACACTCGTAAATACCTCGATAGTTTACTTGGCTTTCTGCAGAAAAAAATTCTTTCCTTCTAAATAAAGAACTTGTCTATTCTTTGCGTTGATAAGGAGCCTTGGACAAGGATCCTATGTCCCCATTTTGGTTCCTGTTAGTGAACTCTATGTGGAATAAAGTTGGTTGAAGTTGAACTGTGAATTTTATTCTGGAGATCGTTCAAGTGTTACTCTAATATCCTGTGGCTTTGCTGACAACACCTTGTCTGCGCTAGTCAAGAAATAGGAAATCATGATTAGTTGGAATTGATGGTTGTTTGAATACTAAAGGCCAGGCCAAAAGAACAACTTGATGGGTGCGAATGGTCACATTTTAGGATCGACTTGACTTACTACTAACTGAGATTGGAAATGGTTGAGTCTGCTTGAAGGTTGGGGAGCTTCAGCATAGTGCTTTTCTTGTATTTCGTTCTGAGTTGAGGGTTATATCCCCTTCTAGATGTCCTGTGGGTGATTTTCTCTAACCATTCCACCTCTACCATTCTCTGCCTCCGGCAGAACAACACACACATGCACACGCAAAAAAGCTGCTTCGCCCTCCCACTATGCACCATATGATTCTGTGTTCGCTGTCTTGTGTTCACTGTCTTTTACACACCACAGGAAAAAATCCAATGGCATTAGGCATGAAATGCTAATCATGTGAAATACAACTATTCGTTTCTACTTTCCTTTGTTCACTCAGAAAGTGAGACTATATCACCTTCTATAGAAAGCAAATAACGCTTCAGTGATGGATGGTAACTATTCATAATAATCGGGAACTTAAAGAACTTAAAATGTTCGGTGACAACTGAGCAGATGATAAACTCTCACATTCTAGGTTCACTTATATGCATTGGACGACCTCTAAGGCATTGGATAAGTTACACTTATGAGTACACAAGCAGCTGTCTCATAGGAGGTACCTTTATGCAAAAAATATCAGGTTATTTTTGCCCTATTACAGATGCTTAAAAAGCTACCAGTACTTGATGCAGTTAGCTTGTAGCTTTTAACAATGCTGCTATGGTAGGAGTCATAATAGTGTGAAGGCATTTAACATGGAGAGCGAATTAAGCATCATCGCAACTTTGATTCCGCTATTGAAATTAAGATCTTTTTAAGATCGACTGGGGAAATTAACTATGGTTTGCTTTGAAAGTACCAGACAATTGTTTACAATAATGACCCCGCCTTTAGAACATTGGTAGTTACTCTCTGTAATTCTTTGCTTTTTTCTCCGTTGGCATTCTGTTTCTGGTGAGGAACTAGCAGAAGAACAGACTGTCTAATGAATAGTGTCTCTTTCCAAATGAAATATGAAAACTGTTTCTGGAATAGTGTCTCATGAATTTTTTCATGAGTTGTTGTTTGGGGTTTAACTAAAAATGCATTTATGGGAGATCTAACAACTTGTGTTTAGTGGAAGGACGATGTTATACTTAGAGAATATGAGCAAGGGGCTTGGGATTTTTTGCATTGGAAAAGAAAATTGTTTCCTTTTATCTCCTCGATCTATTCATTTTGTTGTAAAATTTTGACATGATATTATTAAAATATTGAAAGATGCATCTTTTCATCATCCAGGATCTATAGCACATCATTATAATGCTAAGATGCATCATTCACATCATTATGCAGTGTTAATATAATACCATGGCACCTGGTTTCTAACCCAGATGGTATGCGAAAGTTAAATTTATGTTGGTCCCACATCAATGGAAATGAAAACATTTCGGAAAAATAGCTATTCACTTGTCCAGAATACATTACCTTACTGGACCAATTGCTTTTGGGATATATTCACTGGGCAGCACTTCATGTGGGGAAGTATAGGACTACTGGAGGTGTTCCTTTTCGTGAAATTGCAGGGCTCTCTGCTTACTGTTGTCTCCTTGGCTATGTTTTAGTGATAAATGTTGTAGAGAGTAAGTATGCTGTCAGATAAAGTGGTACCATGAAGAGGCACCCCTATATTGCTTCGAAGGAACAAAAAATACCCAACAGTCTCATGGTCGTATGAACCCCTGGGCTGCCGTTCTTGAAGAATTTGGTTCATGTATGAGCTTTGTGGACTGATAGAATGCCCAAAGAACTGGCCAACTGTTCACTGATTACTTCGAAGGCCTTAATAACCATGCATATTAGACATGTGGAGCCGGGGTGAAGAGTGTTTCAGAGGACGGTGCATTACGTGCAATTAGACATTAATCAGCTGTTTAAAGAGAAAGGGTGACAAACGACAGTTTGAAACTTGGCCACCATCGTTACCTATTTACATGTAGTACAAATGAAGTATAATGTGGGCCTAATGGGCTTGTATACTGAACCACTCACAAAACAGTAGTAGGCCTATTTCAATGGACCTTCTAAGAATTGCCTTTGCCATAATTGGGAATAATAAAATGGAGCTGTTTTCTTTTTCCCATGATGGTGCATACTGACTGACATCATTTTCCCGCAACTATGCGTAGCTGGGTCATTTTTAGTCAAATGATTTTAGAATTATTAAAACTGACCCCCTTAAAACTTTTGATTATTTTCCTGAATGACAACCATCAGATCACCTTCCTAGACTGATCTTTACGTTTGACCAAATTCATTTGAAGAGTCATCAGCCCTTGTTGGATTGGTAGTTAGTTTCCCTTTTTTTAATAATTCGTTTGATGTTAAACTGATTGGCTTGTATGTGTCTATGATGAGGCGAGATTCATGCTGATACACGGAAACAATCATTTCAATTTCAAAATTGCCCTGATGGGCTTTGAATGTGCTGTAATAACATTTTTCTGCCTTGACATGTGTGGTGAAGAGGCAACCCAGCCATTAACTTTGAATGTGCTGTAATAACATTCAAAATTCGATTTTTTAAAAAGCTGGATCGTTACCCCCCTATGTCCCCCTCGGGGGGAGGAGCTATTTCTTTTAAAAACTAAGAGAAAGAGTGACAGTTCAATCAATCTTTCTTGGGCGAAACAGAGGCGTTTATTACTTTTACTGAGAAAAAACACCTCAGTTTCAGTTGATAGTGTTATGTTATATAGGAAAACCTTCACTTCACAGTGCATCATAAAGCATGTTCTTTATTGCATCTATTATTATTGCAGTTCATGGAGTGGGATTACAAAAATATGGAGTATGCCTCATGTGAGAAAAGTTTCTACTCTAAAAGGCCACACAGACCGTGCCACTGATGTGGTTTTCTCTCCCGTCGACAACTGCTTGGCGACTGCATCTGCAGACAGAACCGCCAAGCTTTGGTCCACTGATGGATCGCTGCTGAGGTCATTTGATGGGCATACAGATCGCCTCTGCCGCATTGCCTTCCACCCATCTGGAAAGTATCTGGCAACTGCAAGCTTTGACAAGTCCTGGAGGCTGTGGGATATAAACACTGGGGTTGAGTTGCTTTACCAAGAAGGTCACAGCCGACGGCTCTACGGGATTTGCTTCCATCCTGATGGATCATTGGCCGCCTCCTGTGGCCTTGACGCCCTTGCGCGTGTGTGGGATCTCCGGACTGGGAGGAGTATCTTTGCTTTGCAGGGTCACGTAAAGGAGGTGAGTGAGGCTCAAGACAGCCTGCATCACTCCAGAGCTTTCCACTTCCCTTCACTTGTACACCGAGCTCTGTGGTTCCTGCTTCCCTTCATCTCTGAGATCCTGGATTCTATTTCAGGTCCTTGGAATCTGCTTCTCTCCAAATGGGTACCATTTAGCTACGGCTGGCGAGGACAACACATGCCGCATATGGGACTTGAGGAAGAAGAAGTGTATCTATGTCATACCCGCCCATGCTTGCATTATTTCTCAGGTGAAGTTCGAACCTCAAGAAGGATACTTTCTGGCGACTGCTTCGTATGATACAAAAGCCATGGTGTGGTCGGCGAGGGATTTCAAGCCTGTCAAGACGCTGATTGGACATGAAGGGAGAGTGACTGATCTGGATATCACCGGAGGTAACTCTCAACTCATCATCTAGCTTCTCCTCTCCCTACCTGTCTGCACATCACAGGTTCGCCATTAAAAACGCCTCCTCTACCATCGTTTTACTCTGCAGATGGCCAGACAATAGCCACCGTTGGGCATGACAAGACCATTAAGATATGGGCATGCAAGAGTGAGAACAGTGCTATGGATGTTGATGATGACCCTCCATCTTGATGGTTTTCTTCTTCTCTCATTCATGCATCTGATGATCGTGCCTTGAATGCAACGTCTTGTAACATAAAGTATTTCAGGTCTAGTTTCCTTTAAAATTTTGGTGAATCTTCTTGCAGGTTCTGATGTCATGCATTCGTTCATCTGATAATTGGTATATTGGGGTGAAATCTGGGAAGGATATTACCTGGCCGGATGATGAATTTCTTTGACGATGTGATATTTCATAAGTACAAAAATCTCTTCATCAAATATTTGGCAAGCGTTTGACACGAGAAAGTAGGATCTTGTATTTATTTAATTCATGAATATGATAACCATAAAGGAAAGCAATAGCATCTCTTCCAGGTGACAAACGGGAATTCTTCATTTTTCTTTCATTTCTTGCTTGTTCTTCCCTTCCTCCCACTTCCACTCTATTTTCAAACCCTCATTCTATTCTCAACCTTTTCGTTTTCTCTCCTCACCTTTTAGTTTTTCTCTTCTTTTGATTTTTTTTTCTTATCAGACATTGATATTTTGTTTGTTTTTAATCAGCCTTTGTCATTTTTACTCACCAAAAATTGTGATTTTTCTCAAGCTGGCAAGAAGCTTCTCTGGCAAGAGTTCTAATATTTTTCTGTGAATTTTCTTCTTTTCTGGATCGTTTTCCCTTTTGATCTTCTATCCAATCTATTCCCTACTCCTTTCCTTTTGTTCTTAATCTGGTTTACATTCTATTTTTCCTTTACTTTGACAAAAATATCAATTTTTCTGACAATTTCTCTCGCCAGTAGATAATTTTCCGCCAATGAGTTTCTCACACCGTTTTCGTTTCTTTTCCAATGATTCCCCCCTCTCCCAACACACCTTCTTTTCTTCCTTATCTTCCCCGTTTAATTGTTTATGAGTTTGTTTTATTGATTTCTCTTCTCTTTTCATCCAAATTCCTCTCCCCTGGCATAACCTCTCTTTTGCGATTTTCAATTTTTTTTTTATCTTTTCTTCTCTCTCATGTGTCATCTTTGACTAGTCAACTCTTTTTTAGTGGTTGTCACTCCTTCCTTTGTCACACCTTTCTCCCTCACTCCTCTCCCGTCTCCCCTCTTTATTCCCTCCCTTGCACAAAATAGTATCTTCCTGGTTCTCGTGGCATCATCAACTTGCAAGGGATAGTTTATTTAACTTTTTATTTTCATTAACAATTATTTTTTTTATAAATCATCTAATGATTTCAAAATTTTGTTTGCTTTAGCTGAACACTAGATTTACATTCAAAATAAAGCACATCATCTTTTTGGGTTGACTTGGACTCAATCAATATTTCATAATTATACGTTTAAAATTGAATGTATCACTTAACTTATAATGACAAGTGCACATTACTATGTGCTTAGACATATGTTAAGGTTTATATGAGATTCTTATGCCAAATGATGAATACAATATCTTACTTAGTTTAAATTTAATATCTTTATTAGAGGAGAATGTTTGAGATATTTAATGACGAGGTTTACAAATTGCTACAAGTATTACATCATATCCTCTTCTTATTATATCCTCACCTTGATGAGAAATTAAATTTGATAGGTTATGTGAAATCACCTAGCTTAGTTGACGTCTTAGTACAATATTACTTTATCCTCATAAATACATTGGATGCACATCAAATTAATATTTTTTTGAGTTTGCTAAGTGACTGCAACTTGTTGCCAAACTTTGTGAAGTAGACCAAACTACCACATGATTCAATTGGATAATAGATCTTAGGAACACATGATGAATACTTTCTAATGCTTGTGAGGCACTAGCATCTCTGATTGGTGCTCTACTTTGCTAAACCATTTAAAGTGGTGTAGTAAGTAAGATGACCTATCAATGTCCTAGTAGGCCATGCAACAAGTTGACCAAATTTTCTTAAGTTGTTGTGACAATGGTTAAGATATTCACATATCATTGATTCACTTCGTTAGGCTATTTTTCTATAGATGAAAGCTGGTGGAGAATTGTAGTTGCATAGCAATTTTTTTGAAGAGTATCGTGCAAAGATACTTTGTAAATTATACATCACGATAACTAACACTATGAGAAGTCTAGAATTTAACTATATTGGTCATGGAAAGGCATGCCATCTCTAGGGGTACATAGAATAATAATATTGGCACGAATATTACAAATTTAGAGAAACAATTAACCATAACAAATATTGCTCCAAACTCATTCACCCTTGGTAACTTGACAATGAACTATATAGAGATGGACTCCCTGTGTCAGCTCAAAGAAGATAATGCCTCCAAGGTGCTCATTGTCTTAACTTTCTTTTTCTTATCTTGATAACATAGTGAATAAGATCAAACATAAACTTCAGCATCTTATATTATATCTTACCAAAAGTATTATCATTGGATTGCAATGTAAGTATGCATTCTCATCTAGGGTGTCTGAAATATAAGATATTCTACACCTCTAGTCCACCTATGTGTGACGTAGACATTAGTGTCTACACTTGTGAAAGATCATGTCCTCGACCTAAAATAGCTTGTCAAGCCTTTGGCTGTGTGTTGAAGTAGAAGCATTACTTCTATGTCTAGAATTGGTGAGCTTAGTTCTCTTTTGAATACAGTGCTGTCAGTGGCTAAAAGTTTTACAATAGTGAACTATCTTTTAGCTAAGAAGACCAATCATAGTGTTGTTGCACCTGAATTTGTAGCTTAGGACAGTAACATGTGTTTTGAGGTCACACATTGTCCAATTATCTATTTAGACAATGAATTAATTCTCAAGAAGATAGTGTCTATACTTGAAGAATATATAATTATTGTCATGAATTTCTCATATAGAAAGTAATGCTTCTCAATGTTATTTTACTTTTAGCTTTCAAACACCATGAATGTTATTATTTTATTAGCACCCTTACAAGGACCAAAGTCTAAAACATTGATGTGCATGTTAAATAGGCTGCTGAAATCATGCAGCCATAAGATTGATCATTCTTATCTAGTTACTTGAGTGCACCTAGTAGACCACTCTTATGTCACATCTTTCCTTAGAATCTCTATCAATAGTGTCTCCAAGCCTAAGAAAGATGGTAGCTTTAGCACACAGCTTGTTGTTGGCTAGTCTTCAATAGTCTAAATCTTTACTTAGTTCATCTGCTTGTGATCACACCCCATGACATGACTCAAAAAGGTATACACATCTATTCCAAATTCATTCTTCATAAGGTTTAGGTACAACTATTTTTGTCCTAATTTGAGAAACATCTCTTGAACATGTGCAACGTGCTCCTTTAAACTCCCACTTTAGACTATAATATTATCTAAGTAGATAATGATGAGCTTGTTAATCTATTTATGAAAAACTACATTCAAGAAAGTAACAATAACATTATTGAAACCTCACAAGATCACTATAAATTAATACAAGTCATAGCACATCATAATGCTGCCTTTTGCTTATCCTTTCTTTAGTTTGGACTTGATAATAACCACTCTTTATAGCCATGCAAGAGAAAAATACTACTTTCATCTAATTGATGAAATAGATAATTTCTATTAGGTATTTATGACTTTTCTTTTACCATAACTTTGGTCAATGTAATAATCAAATGTAATCATAGACATCTATCCTTCTTATTTTGAAAAAAGTTGAGGCTTTTGTATGATGCATTTGAAAGGTGAAAATGTGTTGCCTCCAATACCTCATATTAATGACATTTTGTATGATGCACATGCAAATTACAACACACCAAACATCAATGATATCTTGTGGTCTACCTTTTCCAATGTGGTAGTCAAGCTAATAGTGCTCATGATGAGAAATCTCTTAACTCCTCTAAAAAAATAGGTAACTCTTAACAAGAATTGACATGGTGTACCAACTTCCATCATTGGACACACCACAACTATGTGGGTGCTTTTAGTGTTCATGGTGGTCTACATGTTTGTGGTGCATTTGCTGCACATGTATTTATGTTACCTATAGAGTTGCACACTCTCTTGAAGATATGCAACATGCTTCACTGCTCATTGCATGCATCACTACTACGTGGGTGCTTGTAGTGTTCATATTAGCCTACATGCTTGTGGTGCATTTACTTTACCTATAGAACTTCTCATTCTCTTTTGTTGGCTTGAGATTCAAAAAGAGTTAATCATCTTTCTCTTTAAGGTTCACTAGGGAGGTTTTCTTGGCCTTCCTATTTGGGAATCTCCGGATCTATGCTTATTTTCAACTCCCCAAAGCATTTCATCGCTTGCTATCCCCTTCCTCATCTCTAGGTGCCTAGGTATCCACCATAAGCCTTTCCTCGTTTGAACCTCACCATTAACGTTAAGGCTATGCCATCCTAAGGTGCTGCTAAATGGAAGGATCTTATCAATGTCATAGGCCATTTGAAATTGAGTGTTGATAACATCTACACCCATTGTTAAGCCTCTATTGCCTAACAACGAGTGTAGATGAACATAGACTTAGTTTTTCACAAGGACGAGACATGGAAATGGTGAAATACCCTTGTGATTGGATGTGAAAATTAGTCCCAAAGATGGTGTTAAAATTATCCATCGATGTCACCATAAACTCTACAATGTCCTTTACTATTCTAACATTTAGTGAGGCTCCATGTGGGGCACTAGGTAGGATACATGTCGTCAAATTAATGGCTTTGATTTAGCCATTTCCTCATGAGATTGTTAAGCCCAACCAAGATACCTCTTTACTTGAGTGGAAGTTGTGAGTAGTCCAGCTATTGATCATCACAAGGATCTGCCATGCGCCACTAGTACTCAAGTTGACCAATTTGGTTTTCCTAATCATGTTTCTATTTATGTACCACTACAACATACTTAGGAGCTATTGACATTTAACTTTCTAATTAGATATATGCTTGCTAGAATAAAAGATAGGTGCATCACTTGTAAGCAATGATCAATGTTTCAAAGGAAAATCTTCTACATGAATTTTGTAACCACCTAAAAATGTCCTAAGCTCTTGGACTTTCTATCACAAAATGTCGCTCACTTGTAGATGATAGTTAGGACCAAATTTTTAGAAATATCAATTTTATCAATGTTAAAAGTAATTAAATTTGATGAAAACATTAAATCATGTTTTTGAATGCATCTCTTGAATTTATGCTTAAATATGCATATTAATCTTGAAACTTTTTTACTCAATCCTCTAACATGCACTCAAAAATATTTTTTTTGAAGTTGTACTCTTGAGAATATTATTTGCCAACTGACAAGGGTATATTCAGGAAGCTGAAAATTTTCTAGATTTATTTACAAATATATGTAGTGGATAAAAAGTGGCCCTAGGCCAGAAAAGAGGGGCATTCAAAAATAGAGGGGTTCCCCTATTCGTGGCAAACAAATAGAGAACCCTGCAGCAGTGGGGCTCAAGAGTGTGCAATGACACATGTAGATGAAGCAGTGGTCAAGTAGTGGTGTGGGGCATGCAGTGGCAGCATAATTCAAACTATCAGCTCTAGTGGCTCGACGATCTCTCATGACAAACAAGCAAGAACCTCCATTTTAGTTTTACTACTACTTAAATATGTTTTATATCTCTAATTTCGAGTTTAAGTAGGTGATGCTCATAGTTTTTTATGGAATTGTACCTAATTGGCCGATTGTTATTAGCAGAGAGAGATGCACTAACGTATCTCTCTCTCTATCTCTCTCTCTTTCACTCATCTCCTCTGATTCTTCCATCAAAATAAGTAAAGAATTACTGTTGCTCTTCTCAAGAGATTTACAATCTCTTGCCTCTGCTGACAAAGGCTCTCTTCTCGCGTGGCTTTCCCCACCTGCTTGAGCCTATGCCCCTGTGTAAAAGGAACCCTGCTCAACTTTGCTTCCTACACCGATATGGATCAAATTCGACATCTGAATTGAAAGTCATCCTTGATCGACCTGAATCCACTAGCAAATTAATGTTATTATTTTTGCTGAGCTCAGTTATAAATATTAAAATTGACATCTTCTAATTCAATGACTAGGTGATGAATTAGTCATTAAGCACTTCAACAACACTACATTAATAGCTATGCCATTGAGGTTGCATACACATGTTAATTTCTCGAGGTTGCAAGTGTTGAAAATAATGGTAAATATGGAAATATGTTAATTTCTTGATGTTGCAAGTCCTTACAGTTGTTTCAATAGAAAATAGTTTCAAACGTGACTTTTTTCTTATCCCATGAGTTTGAGACTGTTTTTATGATCTTTCAAAGTTCTGTCAATATAACCTTGAGAATGTGTAAAAACTATTTGAAAAGATTTTAGTTCTTGTAGATCTATGAAACACGGGAAAGATTTAAGATTCTTTCAGAGTTTTTTCGGGGAAGCTTTTCATTTCAATAATTGTTGAGTTCTAATTCCCAAGACTTGTATTACTAAATGATACCACCAGAAAAGGTTCCTCCCCCTATTTATTGTGCTCATAGACTTTTCCCCTTAAGTGTACTCTTGTAGCTAGTCTAATTCTGATGTGATAGTTTCCTGTAGAACCCCCATGAGTATGAGAAATGGTAATTCATATTTTGATACACAGGTTTAAGAATCACAGCACAAAGATCAACTAACAGCAGCCACGAGTTTTTATTTCTCACAAAACGTAGGCGAGCACGTCGAACTGCAAGAGATGGGGGGGAGGGACAAGTCCAGCAAGATACTGGAGGGAGAAAAGAGAGTGTCGGGTGTTAAGACAGACGAAGAACATTGGTCCACCAGCGCTGCGAGGAAGGATCCTTGGCTGTCTGCTTCTAACCTTGTGTTGCTCCCGGTCGGCATGAATCTAGAGTTTGATGGCCGTGGCTATCGAGAGCTGGGTTAGTAGTCATGCCAAAGTAGCTGTGAAGAAGGGGCAGTGACCCACGCGAGCCGGCTGTGGACTTCCCCTCAACGTCGCCACCCTCAACACCCTCATCAAAGGTCACTGCCGGGGAGGGGGACCTCGTGGTGGCTCCCAGGCTGCTATGCTCCGTGGGTGAGAGACTGAGTTTCTGTGAGCCAGATGTGGACACCCATAACACGGTCATCAATGGGCTCTGTGAGCATGGATAAGTGAGTGATGCCGTCAAGCTGTTTGAAGAAATGCCCGACACAGGTATCTCCCGCGAATACCAACACTTACAACACCATTGTGAAGGGCCATTGTCAGGCGGGGAACACTAATCTGGCTTTGCAGCTGGTCAGGAAAAGGCTAGATCTCGGGCTTTGTCTCTTACAGCACGGTTATTAACGGCTTCTGCAACGAAGAGCCTCTTCGAGGAGATGACCACAAGCCGCACCAAGCCGAAAGTCATCACATACAATGCTCTCATCAAGGGATACTGCAAGGGGGGCAACACATATTAGGCAGTAGATTTCTCTGGGGGATGTTCTCCGAGGATGATTCTGAGGGCAGCCCGGTGAAGTCACTTACAGCACGGTGATGGGGTTGCTCTTCGAGAGGGGGCTGCTCAGTGAAGCCAGGGAGCTGTTTGGGAAGGCGGCCTAGAAGGTCTCGGTGCGCAAGCCCTGCGCTGCAGGCGTGGGCTGCCCTCAGGATCGCTGGTCGCTGTTGAAAGTGTACTAACTACTGGCCTATCCCCCAAATGGAATATCCTTTCTCAAGGTGCGGGTGCATAATTGGTGACGCTTGTTTACGAAGATCATACTTCCAAGCACTAGGGTTCCTCCCAGGGCTCGAAATGTCTATGAATTTGCCTTCGGTTTGGTTGAAGATCTTCCCCAATTGATTCATACACAGGGTTAGAAGTGTTTATCAGGGCTCAAAAGCGGCCTTGTGGCGTTTAATGCTTGTAATTTGACAAAGCCTTGAGTGAGGGAGCATCAGAGTGAGATTTGAGCGCCGACAATAGAGGAGCTGTCTGGGATAGTTGAAACTGGTCCATCCCTTTCTTCCAAGCTTCTTGTCGGTTAGGGGAGGGGGATTACTATCTGGAGAAGACTGCGAAGTACGTTTGAACAGCAGTCAAAGCGATGAGGAGAAAACCAGCGAACACGGAGAACATAGCCCATGGGTTGCTGAAGTAATTGTGCACCAGGCTCGCCCGCCATTTGTTGTGGGCGAATTCGGAGAAGGCCACCACTTCCTCGAAGATTTCTTTGTTGTAGTGATCGTCGTACTTGAGATGGGTGCCCTTGCAAAGACTGTTGAACAGGTCTGCGACCTCGGCGTCGCTTCCGAGCTTGCTCTCCAGGATGCCGCGGCCCCGTAGGATAGCAACGTCGCCAGCGGTGTTGATGATGTTGTCCACGAAGGCGCAGTAGCTGGTGAAGTGATTTCCAACGTCCACGCAGCACTGCTCCAGGGCGATGAGATTCCGCAGCCGGGGGCTGGTGGTCTCGTCCACCGACAGGAAAGGTATCTCTAGTGCCCCATCTCTGAACGAGACCTTCAAGTAGGAGGCGATCTTACCTTGGGGGGCTACCTTCTTCTTGAATTTGATCCCCGCCGCGCGAAGCTCAGTCGCGCAGGGAATCTCTCTCGGTGCCTTCGATTTCTTGGTGGGACCGAAGCAGCCGGGCCAGTGTCGAATGAAAATCAGATAGAGCAGGCCGAAGAAAAGCACGGAGATCAGATCGATCGATTTCTTGAGTGGGTACATCGCAAGCTGGCCGCAGGAGCGCCGATTGGTGTCCTCCTTTACGCGACCAGGATTCTGGCACCAATGCTCGAGGTGGAGAAGATGGAATATGTCGCTCGGTTTGGGGTACTCCTCCGGCTTCATCCCGATGCCGAGGAATTTGAGGACCAACTCCATAAGATTCAGAGGTTCCTTTCGCTCGCCGGGGAAGGGGATCGTCGTCATATTGAATAGCTCGGTTAGAACAAGGAACGGGATCTGGTTCTCCAGCAGCAGCAGGTCCCTCCGCAGGTGAGTGAATCCCCATCCAACGCCTGCGAGGACGGCCGTTTCGTGCGTGCTGCGGAAGGCACGCTTGGCCAAGTACTCAATGATAAAGCAACCGTCGACCACGAGCATCTCCACGAATTCGTCATCGGAGAGCTCGATCTTCTCCGAGTACTGATCCTTGGTGGCGGGCAAGCAGCTGCGGATTACGGCGACGTAGTACTCCAGGCTGTTCTTTTGGTGGCGATTTAGGAGGCCGCGCAGGTACGTAAGCTTGATCTGTTCCATGGGGAGCAGTCTGGGCTTCCCGTGATGAAGCGGGCCGATGGAGACCAGCTTGGGCTCGTACGCTTCCTCCTCTACCTTCCTCAAGTCGGGATGGACCCTCCAGATAGAAGGTCGCGGATGGTCGTCGGAGATCAGTTCCTGGAGCTTCATGTCGATCAGACCCACCAGAGGATCCATACGAAGGGACCAACTACCGTCGGAGGTGGAAGCCGGATCGTGCTTCTGAGGGAGGGATGCCATTTCTAGCGGGATCTAACCAGAAACGTTCCCCATGGCGACGGCGGCATGCCCGGACGCCCTTCGCTGTCTCCAGCGGCGACGAGAGGAATACCTGCTGGTTGAGAGGGGTGTTCGATACTGCCCAGAGACACTCCAACGGTCGCTGAGTTCGCTGTAGGGTGGGAGAGAGGATTTGACGCCGTTGAGGCTTGTCCAAACACTCCGATTCCTCTTGATCTGAGACTATCGTGGGGAAAGGAGGGGAAGCTGATCTGGATAGAGGCCGGGGGGAGGAGGAGAGGGGGCTCCAACCGGGAGAGATGGGGTCCTCACTACCAGCTGTCTATATTAAAGAATGTTTCTTGAGACATTTGACGATGGGACCTTCAGATTGTGACAGGTCAATGCGACACAGTATCACATCATGTCCTCTTCTCATCATATCCTCAGCTTGATGAGAAAATAGATATGATAAGTTTTGTGAAATCACCTACCTTAGTTGACCTCTCAGTACAATACATTGGGTGCACACCGTTTGTGGTACTCACTGAGGACAATTGGCTTTAACAGCTGCTTAGTCCTCATGGTGGAGCTTCTACTACTTCCACCAAAGCTTGGAGACAGGTTAATCACTTTTTGAGTTTGCTAGGTGATAGCAACTTGTGACTCTGCCAAAGTTTGCGAATTAGACCAAACTACCGCACCATTCAATGGGATAATAGATCTTGCAAACACATGGAGAGTACTTAGTAAGGATTTTGAGACACTAGCATGTGCGATTGGTGCCCCACTTTATCAAACCATTTGTAGTGGTGCAGTTAAGTGAGGTGGTAAGTCAATGTCCTAATGGGCTGTGCAGCAAGTTGACCCAGTTCTCTTACTTTGTTGTGACATACTAGTGAAGGAATTCACATGTATTTATTCACTTCGTTAGGTTGATTTTCCATATATGAAAGCGGGTTGAGAATTGTATTTGGGTATCTATTGTTTCTGAAGAGTCTCATCCAAAAATATTGATAAATACATCATGATCACTAATTCTAGGAAAAGTCTAGAATTTAACAATGTTGGTTATGAAAAGGCATCCCATCTCTAGGGATACATAATATAATTATGTTGGCACAAATACAATTTAGAGAAACAATTGACCATAACAAAGATTTCTCTATGTTCATTTACCCTTAATAACTTGATGATAAAGTATATGGAGATGGACTCCCATGTCGGCTCAAAATAGACAATCTTTCCAAGGTGCTCGTTGTCTTAACGTGGTTTGTCTCACTAACATAGTGAATAAAACCAAACATAAACTTCAATGTCTTATATCATACCTTACCAATGTAATTGTTGGATTGCAATGCAGTATGCATTCTCATCTAGGGTGTTTGACATATAACATAGTGTGACCTCCTCTAGGAGTCACTTACATTGTCCACCTGCATGTGACATATATAGTTAGTGTCTACAATTTTAATGATTATGTCCAACTAAAAGTAGTATGTCATGCCTTTGGTTGTGTGTTGAAGTAGACACATTGCTGCTATATCTAGATTGGTGAGCCTATAACTCTTTTAATATTATACTATTGGTGGCTAAAATTACTACAATAGTAGACTATGTCTTGTAGATAAGAAGACTTATCATAGTGTTGATGCACCCCAATTTTTACTTGTGGACAAAGTAACATGTGGTTTGAGGTTACGTGTTGTCACATGTCTATTTAGACAACCAAGTAACTGTTGAGAATATAATGTTTCCATACTTGAAGAATGTATGACTGTTGTCATTAATTTCTCATGCACAAAGTAATGCTTCTCAATGTCACTTTACTTTTGGCTTTCAAACATCATGAATGTTATTATTTTATTAGCATCCAAACAAGGACCAACGTCTAAAACATTGATCTGTACCTTAAGTGGGTTGCCAAAATAAGTAAAGATTAGTCACTTGTACCTGCTTACTTGAGTGCACCTTTTGAGCCACTCCCATATCACATATTTCATTATAATATCTATCAATACTATCTCCAAGCGTAAGAAAGATAGTAGCTTTAGCACACGGCTTGGTGCTGGCTACTCTTCAATAGTCTAAGCGTTTGCTTGGTCCACTCTCATGTCCTCATGCTCCATGACATGATTCAAAAAGGTATACACTTTTATTGAAAATTCATTCTTTATAGTGTTGAGGTACAATTAATGTTATCTCAACTTGAGCAATATCTCTTGAAGATGTGCAACATGATCTTCCAAACTCCTATTATAGACTAAACTATCATCTAAGTAGATAAAGATGAGCTTGTTGACTATTTATTAAAAGTTACATTCAAGAAAGTAAGAAAAATATTAGTTAAGCCTCCCAACATCACTATAAATTAATACAAGTCATAGCACATCACAATGCTGCCTTTGTATTGTTCCTCTTTAGTCAAGACTTGATAATAGCATTCTTTATATCCATGCAAGAGAAAAGTACTAGTTTTTATTTAATTGATGAAATAATATTGGTGATGTTGTTATATGATGCATTCGAAATGTGAAAATGTATTACCTCTAATAGCTCATATTCATGAGATTTTATACAGTGCACATGCAAATTGTTATACACTAGATGACATGACTTAGTCGTCGTATAGTAAATCACATAAATTTAAAATTTATAAATTTCTAAAATATTATTTTTAAATTTTAAAAAATATTTTAGAATAAATTAATTAATTATAATTTGATACAAAGTTCTTAAAATAGTAAAAAAATTCAAATCGATCATAGGGATGTAAGATAATATCAAAACATATTTTAGAATTTTTAAAAATATATATATTTATAATTTTTAGACTAAATGATGAATATAAATATATTTAAAAGTTCATGAAAAAGAAAAATAAAAGTGTGGACATTAGGATGATGTCAACACCTTGAGGAATGTGATTTCTATTTCTGCCCAATGATTTTTATGTAAGTGATTATAGAAAATTTAATAGGTTAAATTAAAATCTATAAAAGTTAGAAGAATTGTAGAAATTTGAAATCACACAAATATCACTAAATTAAGTGAAAATAAATTGAAATTAAGAAAGATAGAGTTTCGACTTTACGATAACAATCATAATAATTTTATGTGTTCAAGATCATATAATATCTAAGGCCTCAAAGGCTCTCTTTAGACAAGGATGACATAGGCAATCTCTAGATCTTCTTGCGATATTTAGAAATCAATGAAGTAACTAAAACTATATTACTAATTAATTATTAACCTTATAATAATGAAGATTTATCACTAAATATGATTTTATATCTTATAGCCCACCTTACACTAAAGTGATAATCAAGCTAACAATACTCATGATGAGACATTTGTTAAACCCTCTTAACAAATGAATAATTGTTGACAATAATGGACATGGTGTACCAGCTTCCATCATTATATACACCACTACTATATCAGTGCTTGCAAAGTTCATGTTAGTATACATGCTTGTGGTGCATTTGCTGCACATATATTTAATATACCTATAGAGTTTTACATTCTCTTTTGTTGACTTGAGATTCAAAAAGAGTTAATATCTTTGTCTTAAAGGATCACTAGGGAGGTTTTCTTAGCCTTTTTATACACCATTTGGAATTTTAATGTTAACATCTATACCCATTGCTAGGCCTCTCTTGCCCAAGAAGAATATAAGCTTAGTTGTTTAGAAGGAAGTGACCACACAAATGGAGAAAGACCTTTGTGTCTGCATGAGGAAATCAGTCCCAAAGATGGTGTTAAAATTATCCATCAATATCACCATAAAGTATACAATGTACTTCAATATTTTTAAGATTAAGCAAGGCTCCATATGCAGCACCAATGATGATATGTGCCATCAAATTAATGGCCTTAATTTGGTCATCTACTTATAACATTGTTAGGCCCAAATGAGACACCTCATTTGAGTGGAAGTTATGAGTAATCCTCCTACTGATCTTCACAAGAGTCAGTCATATGGTACTAGTATTTATGTTCATTACGTAAAACTATTGTTGTAATTAAAGCTTGAATGATCAATTTAAATTTATGAACCAGAAATTAACACAAGAATATGAGATTATATATTAGTAAGTTTTAGGTTGATCATAGGGACACTTGAAAATTCGAATTAATTATTCAAAAAGTGTAATTGAGAAGGATGAACATCAAGGTGAGATAATTAGGGAGAGATAGTTCTATTTAGAGGTAGTGATGAAGGTATTTTCACAATGGAACATAAAGAGACTTAATACTAGAAGAGGAACTAAAAATTTAATCTTCCAATGAACAATCTTTGATTTAATGAATTCAGTTTCTTTATGGAAGTATATTGAGATTCAAGGATAAATAATCTCTTAACTTAGATGTATGGTGTCCTTACTGATGGAGACACCACACATATATGCATGTCTTGAGTAGAACATATATTCACCCAAGGAACAATTCTATGGTTATGTCACACAATGGTGCTCACTAAGTTGTGCTGGAACCCATAGAAAATGATCTTTCAACCATGCTTTGTTGGATGATGAGGGAAAAGACAAAACTTTCATGGGATGGAAATGAGAGAAAACAAACTCCAAACATGTCTTTGGAGTGAAAAAAATAAGAGACAAACCAAACCTTTAAGAGAAGCTCGAAGAGACTTCTTCCAAAAGTGTATAATAGAATTATCCAACACAATGAATATTCTTTAGAGGTAAAATACTTCTTAGTGGAGCCTCCTTCATGGAAAAACTGTTGAGAAATGTCCCCCCCCCCCTTAAGAGAGTTTTTGTCTGCAATTTTTCTAATGGTTTTCAACCCTTCTATTTAGTCCTATTGTGGCATCATTAACAATTGTGGTCGAGTTGTGGGTCCTTAAATCTGATCAACCTTTCCTTCCTTTAGTGGCTGCTTTGACTTATTCATGTTGAAGGTATTGAGTGCATCAAAGGATAAAGAATGAATGTCATATTTCTAACTATCTTTGGGTCTTTAAATCACATGTGACAATAATCAATAATTTCTATTTTACATGACAACAGTTGATAGTAGCATTATATCCCAAAGGTAGTTGTGAGCTCACTTAAGCTTCATGTCATGTGGTGCTTCGAGCATCATTGGATCAAATTGCCACACGATTATTCATTCACTTATGTTCTGAGTCACATGGTACTCTAAACATTGTTGGATTGAATCACCACATGACAGTTTACTTATATTCTCGATCATGTGACACTCTAAGCATTGTTGGATGAAATCACCCTGTAGCATAACACCAAAAACATGAGAAGCTAGCAGTCCCACATTGATTTATTTTAAATTTTTTATATCCTTATATGTAGGAGCTCCCTTATTTGTTGGAGCTCTTCCCAAAACCAAGATAGCAAGAACCACTTCGAAAAAAGGCTTAAACCAAGTAGTCTGCCCTCACACAATATGCATGTGTATGATGCTTCTTGCCCCATGCTTGGTTGGCCCTTGGTGACTTGGAAGGAGAGTGACACACATGCGTCCCACAAGTTCACCTTGTCTAGGCCCACCCACTCGAGCATAGTGCCCTCAAGGTTGACTGTCAAGTGCTAGTTGGCTAGCAGATCCTATATATATTATTATTTTATTTATTTATTTAAAAAATATATATAGATATATATATATATTTCTTCTAAAAATTAACTCAAATATAAAATAATAAAACTATTTAAATATTGAAAAAAATATATCATTAACCAAAAACTGATTGTTATAATGTGTTAAGCTTATAGATCATATTTTTAAACATAATTTATGTCAATTATATGGAAAATAATCAAGTCAAAATGATGGTGTCCTATTTTAAATTCAAGTCATTATGCTTACCAATTATAATTAAAATAGACACATATGATTTCAATTATTCAGTATAAATAGAATATTATCAAATATAAACCAATTTGGTTATACTAATCATGTTTGTATTTGTGCGACTACAACATACTTAGTAGCTATGGACATTTAAGTTTATATTCCGATGTATGCTTGCCAACATAAAATAAAGGTACATCACTTGTACATAATGATTAAAGTCTCACAAGAAAATCTTCAACTTCTTGAACTTTCTAGGTGCCTAAAAATGCCTTAAGCTCTATAACTTTCCATCACAACATGTTGTCCACTTATAGGGCACTCGTCATTTGTTGAATATCATCTATAGATGATAACTAAGACCAAATGTTTGGAAATCTCAATTTTATTAGTGTTACAAGTAATTAAATTGAATGAAAATATTAAATCATGTTTTTGAATGTATCTCCTAATTTATACTTAATATACATATTAATCTTGAGAAAGTTGTACTCAATCATCTATCCTACACTCAAAAATGATTTTTTTTAAATTATACCCATGAGAAATATTATTTCCTAGTGACAAGGGGTATTCACAAAGCTGAAAATTTTCATAATTTATTTACAAATATATGTAGGGGATAAAAAGAAGCTCTTTGAAATTGAAATTTTCTAATTTGATGACTAGGTGATAAAACCCATCATTAAGCACTTCAATAGTACTACATCAATAGAAATCCTTTGTATCCATGTCATCTCTCCACATTGAGCTAAATTAGGTGGTTGTCACTTTTGTAATTATCTGGACATTCTCCAAATGCTCATCAAGTACACAAAAATGGGTTTCACTAGGTTTTGCTGTTTGATTAACAATGCCACATGATCTTCTAACTGAGTGATTCTTTAACTAACTATTTTACTCTCTCTAGCTATTACTTTCCCTCATCTAGACACAAGCCAACATGCTTTGATACCAGTTGCCATGTTGTCAACATCGGACATACCCCCATTGGGACTTTGTGAAACCACACACTCAAAAAGGAAGGCTTTCTTATTTTACAGTAGTAGGGTACACATATCAAGGGAGGGATGAGCTCGTTTACTGCCCACTTAATGCCCCAACAGTTTATCAACATTTCAATTTAAGTAGAGGCATGTAATAAGGGATAAATTCATTAAATAAGATATGCTTGGATTAGACTAGGATGAATGAGATTGGTCTAACCTCTTGTGCAGATGGTTGACACCCACTGTTGATAGGCAAGAGCAGGGCACACAAAGTGTTATACAACCTTCAGCTCTAGATGGCTGGTGCTTAGCCTACCATCACTTGGGCCTATGTGTTTGTTCATGTTCTGCATACCACTTGTAATTGACATTCCACACATGCACTAGTTGGTGCTCCCCCTCCTATCATGCATTGTGTACAATGCCTATACCCACCATGTCTTGTGAGTCCTTGCACAATACATGTGTTGTCTCTATGCTGCTGTATGTTGTGTTCAGTTGTGTTGTTGTACCATGCTGCTGTAGGTTGACACCATGTCACATCATGTCAACACTTTTCTGTCTCTAATGCTAGCTCATGGATGTGAGATCCATGGATCCTTTCTTTGCCTCAGCTGAGACAATTACTTGTGCCTTGCAGGTCCGTATGCGTGCTATGCAACATTTCTACATACCTCCATGCATGCTACACTTCTTAGTGCATGTTGTGTGATGCTAACCCTTATGTGGGTGCTGAGGTTCTTTAGTCAGATCCTCACTCCTTTAAGTGAGGGGTTGCCAATAAAGCTAGGCATGTTAACTCTAATGAACACATCCACTGCTTTCCTTTTATGATTGTTCCAAGAGCTTATAGAGGATAGTTTATTGAAACAATCTTTTCACATTTAATGGGAATTAAACAAGTCATTTTCATGAGTTTCTTGTTGCTTATTTTTGCTTTTAAAGTACAAACTCTTCTATTAGAAACATTGTAATATAGATATGATTATGGTCGATTAACACAACTTGCAATAATTTAATCCTAACCATTAAAAACTAGTTGTGAATATGCATTATAGGTAGAGCAAGCCCATTGTAACATAATAATATATTTTCTAGTTACAATACTTGGCCTTTGCCACTCTATAACCACAACATGGATGCTCCATAAAAAGGGGACTTCAGGCTATCAATTTAGTTTTATTTTTGAGAAGATATGATATAAAGTACGTTCTGGCTTGTAAACCAATGTTGGGCTCAAATAATGTGAAGATTATATTATTATTAACTGTTGAAAGAAGCACACATATAGATGAGAGATTGTCACATTGAAATGATGTGCTATATGTCTTGATTTTGATGTCCCAAATATGCTTATTTTCATATGTTATTACATGAGATGTGTATTAGATATAAATTCATCAAATATCTAAGTTAGGAGAAGTCAATGCTAAAAGTTGACACCTGATAAGGAAATAGAGAACAAATTGATTGATGATCAATAGGTACATAAGATGGTGGTGAACATCTGCAATAGAATAGCACCCCAGCTCAAAATTGTCAACACTATTACAAAAATAAAAACTTATACATAATGAGGGGACATAAAGTGGTATGCAGCTTAGTCATTAGGACATGGATTAACAATCGAACACTTGGGGTCAAAATTAATAAAGGTCAACAGAAAAAAGTGAAGAAATAAATAAGTAATATAAATGTCCCTACATGGTATTGCCACCAACACAGAGTAGCCCAAAAATAGTTCAAAGTCATGGTCTTGCAGAACAACATTTATTATTAGGCTACAATTGTAATAGGTTCATGATTGTTATATAATTGGGACAATTGACTGCCTTCTCATTCTCCCCTTTTGTTGCTCCTAAAATTATAGTAATTTCAAAGAATAATCTAATTAGTTGTCCAACATACTTTCAAAGGTTTTGAACTAAGTTGCTCAACTCTTGTACTCAATTGATTAATTTGAAATTATAAGATTGTACCAATATTTACAAGCTCTTTTTAGAGTAATAGGCAACTCTGTGTTGGTGGCAATACCATGTAGGGACATTTATATTATGGATAAAAATTCTCATATGAAATAGATACAATCCAATAGAACCTTCCAACTTTATCACATCAATGATTGGTCTTCCATTTTTAAAGTATCGAATGGAATGCACTAACCTTTAATGAGGTTTCTGGTACAACTAAGACAAGTAGTCTAAGCTATTGATTTGAAAACTCCTTGATTATGTCCTATTAATAATGGTAATATATATTGTATGTAATTCATTTCAAAATTAAAATTTACTTCTTTGGGAAATTTATTATTATGAATATTTTTCCTAAAAAAACACTAATGGAGAGTCAAATTTGTCTTTATCATCCTATTTAACCTTTTAGCGCCAGATTTCCATTCTATGATTACTTGTTGATGGATATCTGCCGCAAGGAGGAGAAGATGAGCTCACATGGCCTTCTATGAACCAGCCGAGCAGTAAGGTTATATAGGTAAATACCTTTTCCAGAAAGTTGGGCCGGCTTGTTATTAACCATCTGCAAGTTTGTTGCCGTTCGGCGGACGCTACGCCGGTTTCCCTCCAACTACAAATGGAGAAGAACCAGCAGCGGCTTCCCCCGTCCCCTACCATCTCGAGAGCCTCGGGAGGGAAGAGCTCCTTTCGGAAGACCAAAGTGTAGGTGGATTCTGCAGCAGGAGATGGAGAGAAGAAGAGGGCGGCCCAGGCGGCGCCCTCGTGCTGGACCCCCTTCTACTATTCCTCCTCCACCCATCTACGTTGGTGAGTGCGCGCCGTGTCGCTCGTAGAAGCAACTGTCCCCTGTTGGCATTTCTTGAGGTGGTTTTCTCCCTGTGTGCCGATGATGATTCTGACGTGTATTGCTTTCTGTAGGAAATTGCACAGTGGAAGTCGGAGGCAGCAGCGTCACCTGCGAACGCCAGACCGATGACTGCGTACTTATTTCAACCATGGGCCCCGCAAACATCAGGGTCTCCGCAGGCATTCTCCAATCCTTTCAGCTTTGTTTTATTTTGTTTTGGGTTTTTTTCCGATGTCGGGTTTCGTTTCTTAACTATATTTTAATTTTCCTTTGAGCAGTCGATAGTACGAGGAATTTAACGACCCACGAATCTTGCATCAAGCATTTGTATGGCCTTAAGTCTTCCTGCAGAGGTCTGCCTTCATTCATTCGTCTCTTCTTTTCGTTGTCTGCTCAGCACCGAAGTTAAATTGTGCTGGGGCATTCCTGTGTTCATACATCTAGCAAGACTGTTCGACGATGTTTTTTTCACCTTTGCGTGCAGTGCTTTTGAGAAAGAAAAGATTCTGTGTCCGAATTCTATGGACATGTTTGGTTGCGTACTTGAAATTCCAGAGTAGAAATTTAATTTTCCAACAGAATTCTACCCTCGTGTACAGTTATTCACTTGAATAAGTTGCATATTTTCTCATATTTTTCATTTTATATTGGTGTTCTCCGCTGATTACTGGGGAGAATGTCTTATTCTGCCTTTTTCGCGTAAGAGATATTTGAGAGGTCTTGCAGTTAATTTGCAACATGGTATTTTGACTTTATATACCTTTAAAATGATTCAGGTAGTAGAATGTTGACTGTGAAATGGATTCTTTTGTGCAAGCATAAGACAATGCCACTTCGTGTCAAAGTAGATAATCATTTGAATGAGCAGGATGGATGAATATTTTTTTCACTACACCTAATAAAGTCAGATCATCACATTGAAGTTTTTTTTTCCATTTTTTTCGTGAAGGTGCACATTTATTGACTCATACACGTTCTTCTTTCATGAATGTGGTGCCTTTATAATTGCAGGTGAGGAATCTTTTTTGGTAAAGGACTGTTCATTTCAGATGTTGAACCCAAAGGATATTGATAGCCGTAGCAGGACTCTGGTTCAGGTAATGCCTCTTCTGTTCACTCTGTGTTTCGTGTGAGTATTTGGATCGATTATATTTATAGGTTACTGTTTACGATTTTGCATAAAACTTTAATGCAGTTATGTTGGGAATTAATTTTAGTTGTTCCAGCTCTTTCAAGGGTATCTGCTTGAAACTGTGGGCGGTTTCTGGCCTATAATGTTTAGGGATAAATGGAACAGGGTGTTTTCACGACTGTGATAAAGTATATTATGATCATTTTTTTCTATTTCTTATATGGACATGAAACTTTTATTCATACTCTGATAATGTAAACTATGATGTCAATATACGTTCTCACATCATCTGTGCCTTACATTAATTGAAGAACATCCTGCATTGATCTTCAATTTTTTATCTAACTAGAAACTTGCAACATATGACAGGAGGTTTTGAATATTTACATGAAAGAACTTCCCAGCATGAACTATGCTGCAAATACTGGAAAACGATCCACGTTCCTTGAAAAGTGTGTCTCTGGTGGGTAAGTATTTCTTATTTGATTGCGTAGGGTTTTTTTATTCATCAACATGTGCTGAACAGTGGTAAAATGTATGGATGTCAAGTATTTGAAAAACGTTACAGGTTTTGTTACTGAATTTGTCTCTTAGGGATTATTTCTTTTTACTATTTTATTTCAACCTATTGCTGTTCTCTTTGGATCATAAGCCTTCATTCTTCAGGAAATACAAGACAATGGTGCTGAGAACCGATTCTACAAAAGAAAATGGTGAGGTAAGTATCCTTGAATTTGTTTTGCTAAGTGAATTGCTCATTTATACTATTTGAGTTATCTGGTTTCTCAAGGAAAGAGTTGGCTGCAAGTTTAGCGGACTCATCTTTATAGCCACTGTTTTATTTCCGTATTAACTGACACAGAAGTATTGTTAAAAGATACAAATACCTTTTATCAATTTTGTTACATCTTTTTCTTCAATGTTTTTATTGATTTTAAAACAGTATGAATTGATCATTTTTCTGTGCTAAAAATTCTTATTGATAAATTTTGTCAAGGCTAAGGTAATATATAGGTGGCTCAATGTAAGTGCCAACACTTTACATTTATTGATTGACAACTGTAAAGAAATAGAGACTTGAGTTTACGAGGTTTGACACTTGAATGAGATGTCCCAGATCCGGGGAAAACCATAAAACATTTCGGAAAAAGTCAGCAGTTGCAAATATATCCTATCATCTATCTTTGAATGTTGGTTAGATTTAATTGAAAAATATTTCTTTGATACTCATGTCCATGATTTAGAAGCATTGTTGAATAGTATGGCTTGATTGGTGTTATTGCCAACTGTCAGCAGATTTAGCCTTTGTCCGCCATTTGTTTAGTACTTTTGGTTTCGGCTACATGATTTCTTTGGTAAGGGTGCGAGTTACGAGAATTGAATTTTTAACTTCAGCGGAAATTTCAAAAACTCGGAATGCAGAATTCATTCTTTCTCCGTATTTAATTTTGTAGATTGCGTGAACAATTATTGATTCGTTTTCTTATATCTTATATAGTATTGTATCAAGATTGTTTGATTCCAAGCATTTAAAACTTCAAATATTTCCTGAAAACATTATAATTTCTTCTGCCAAAAGCTTTTCCTTCCAAAGATTTGTAAAACTGTAATACTACTTCATAAGCATCTGCGTTCCATATCTTTGAACTCATGACGTCGTTTCCTAACGGATTTTAATACTACAAACCTGACAAAGGAGTAGCCTAACCACTTTTAGAAGTTTGGTTACCTTCATTAATGTCCAAACTGTATGGACGCTTTGCTCAAGTTCTTGAATGCTTCAATTGCTGAAGTTCGTTTTGGGAATCATACCCTTATATATAGTTATTGGTCCATGAAATCTAAAAGACCAATGTCCAATGCTCAAAACATTAACAAGTTGGATGAGATGAACTTCTAGTATCTATGATTTGAACCCTATTGGGCCCCGAAATCTCTCTCTTTCTCTCTCTCTCTCTCTCTCTCTCTCTCCTTCCTTCTCTCTGGTTTATTTTCTGCTTTTGAATGCATAATATTTCTTTACATTGCCCCGTTGTTTTCACATCCTGACTTTAATTCAGGATCCCATTTTAGAAGTCTTGGATTCGCTAATATTATGTGATGTACTATCATCATATAATTTTTCGTTAAACCGTATACAGAAAAGACCATTGAAGTATTTTCTTCTTGCTGGTATCTGTTGTTCACAATAAAGCCATGAAACAACTAGGTGGAAATTAAAATGCAATTAATATTAGCTTTTTAAACATTCTTTAGTGAATCGTATCCCTAGCATTGGAAGTAGTATTATATTTTAGTCTTCTATTTCCTATTGGGTGTATTGTTCAGTGCACATAGCGGAATACTTTCCAGGGAGGTTTCTTTGACCACAACCTTTGACGGCTTATTATTTTCGTTTTTCAGGTTATTGCTGCTATATCATTCCAAATTATAGCCAGTGATGCACTATATTCTGAAATTCCTCTTGCTGCTGTCTGTTCTGAGCACCAGCGAAAGGTATTACTTTCTAATTCCGTTTTTATTGCAATCACTTCAGTCAATCATCATATTAATAGAGTGTTTCGGGTGAACATCAAGGAGACACGAGTGTTAAAGGTTCATTTAAAATCTGTGCCCCCTCCCTCTCTCTCTTGTGCTCTTGCCTTTTGAATGAGGTACATTACTTTTTGTGGTGAACCTTGTGAGTGGAGAATGATACAGATAGCAGTTGTTACATGAAGGATCATAAGTATTTTATCTGGTTTTTGCGTCATATTGGAGCTCCTTTTTAAATCCAGAAAAAGTGAAAAATTTCTCCATAGCATGATGTTCTATCATTGCTTGTTAACTGAAATGGAATTCAAGTGATATTTCCTTTGTTGATAAATGATGGCTATCATTTGTTGCCTTGTTCACTTTCAATGGATGGTGAAAAATTCATCTAGCACATCATTAAGAGATGGGCTTTTTGAGAGTTATGTGGATGGGTTTGGCTTTTTAAAGCTGAGTTTTCAAAGATCATGCTGCAGCTGAATCATGACTTGGTAAAGACCTTCAACCACAAGGCTCTGTGAGAAAAAAAATCGAATCATTCAAACATCTTTTTTTTACTTGCTGGGTGTGGTTTGATCCATGAATCTTTATGTGCACCGTCTAAATTCTTGAATTTTAACTATTCTAGCCCATCTAAATTCTTAGAAAGCATTACACATTTGTACAGCTAATGAAATTTTTCACACTATTGCACTGAACCATTATATTAAAATTCTTCCACCAAGAAGCCTCTCTTAAAAATTTTATCCTCTCCTTTGACGTTGTCTTTGCGAGTTTCTCTTTTATGAGTTTTCTTGATGTGCATTTAACATTTTTTTTCAGGGTATTGGCCAGTTATTGTATTCTGAGCTAAGAAAAAGACTTCAGAGTGTGGGGATTTTTACTATATTCTGCTGGGCAGATAAGGAATCGAAAGGATTTTGGGCTAAACAGGTATAAATAGAGCAGGGCTCCGTTGCTTATTGGCTGCAGATTGTGTTCGTTACTATGCATAATGCCTATACCTCATATTCAAGTTGGTTCGGTTGAATGCTTACATTTCGATAGAGTCTGTTAGGGTCTTAGATAAATAATCTGATTCCTTCCATGGCATCTGTTTCCGTAAGTATTAGAATTGTATTTTCAATCATTGTGATGGGAAGATGGCACAGCTTGTAATTTGTAGAGTCTGAGAGAGAAGAGGTAAAAACATAGGCAAAGAATAACGGAAGAGAAATCATTTGGTTTCCAATGATGCCTTTGTGCTTTTACGGTCTTGTTTGTTTGCGGGTAGATTTTCTGAAAACTATCAGTTTTCATGACTAAAATAAATACTTCAAGAAACTTCATGGAAACTTTGATTGTTTGCTTCATTGAGTAGGCAAGGATATATTTTTCTTAGCCCTCATATGGTCTGGCCATGCGTTACATATAATTATGAATAACAAGGATACCCTTTTGCAGGGTTTTACATCAATAGGTGATGTGGATGGAAAAGGCAGAGTTCGCAGGCTTCCAGTTCGAGCCAGTGTTAGAAAGGCATTATGCTTTCCAGGCGATTCCACACTTATGGTTTCTCAACTCAAGAAGGATGTAGTACAACCTGGTATCCTTAATAAAAGTATAATATTATCTTTAAGCTGTAGATCTGCAGGCTCCCTAGATATCTGTGAAAATAAAAAAATTTCTAAGTGCAACCTTTTCAAACGCTTCAAACTGCAGGCATAATACTATGAATTTTTCAATGTCTGTTTTTAGTTTACTAAAGGAATCTGGCTAACTCCTTTATTTGGTTAGGTTTTGCATACGAATCGGCAAACATTCACTCTTTGTTTTATTAACCTGGATTATTGTGCAGTGTCGTTAGTTTTTTAGCCCCGGGTCCCTTGAAGATGTACGATTTATGTTTCAAAGATTAGCCTGATTAGTCTGGTGTCAATCCAGTTACAAGATTATGCACCGATACAAGTAAAATATAATTTGAAAGATCCAGTTTTATACTGTACATCCAATTCTTTTCCACGTTCATATTTTCTCAAATGGTTTATAGACTCATTTTTGAGCTTTTGTAAATATGGTTCTTTGTAAATTTATGGTTTAAAAGTTAATAATGTAGACTAAAAATAATAAAACTTGCACAAATTTATTACTGGGCTCCTAATATTTCACTTACTATGTTACTCTTCACTTTTCCACCTTCCAAGGGGTGTGTTTCTGGCTGTCCACACCTTCGAAGTGCTAATTCTGGAATCTGGGTCATCAACTCACATTGCTTTGTTTGATGTTCTTTAGGTCTCACTCCATGTGCAACTAAACTTCTTGGACACACAAATATGGTTCCAGGCGTTACTGATTTAGATATTGCAGAAAATATTCATAATGATGGCGAGAAGAGTCGTTCTTCCCCTGGCAAAGGGGAAAAGAGGTGTCTCTGGGAGGCTTCTTTGTCATCTTTAAAATCAAAAAGAATCAAAGGCTGTCATCTCACAGATTGTGGCATATCTTCTGATTGGTGTTCTGCTGGTGAGCATGATGCTGGAGATGCTGTCCTTGTGGATTCATCACATGATGCATCTGAATGCCAGCCCCTTCTTGATGCATTGACCAAAGATGCTGTTTACCCTGATCTCGCATTCCGTAATGAAGTAGTGGAAGTTCAAACCGGAGCAAGTACAGATTTTGTCAACAATAATGTGGTCCAAGACAAAAGAGAGCCTAAAATATTCTTCATGAATATTTCAGATGAAAATAAGAAAACTTGGCTAAGGAAGGTAGGAGTTTATTTAATTTGGATATGTTGCTGACCTTTAATCATCCATCATGTATAGCTGGTCATCGAATTTAAATCTTCTATATCCTTCTTGGTTTGAAAATCATAAAGCCTACATCAGCGTGCCTATAAAATTGTGGTTTATGTTTTACTTGCCTCCTTAATGCATTTTTGAGGTTCATCATCTGTTAAGTTCTGGTTTTTTGGAGAAATATAAAACTGCATTGGGCGTACGAGAGTATAATTGCACACTATCTTCAGACGTGAGAACT